>JARHVA010000056.1:7622500-7940000 GCA_037957365.1 Torreya grandis
ATCACATCTTTTAGTGTGCTTTAAATTTTAAGAATGTTGAATGTTTTTACCTTTTTTAAATAATTTGGCTTTTAAATGTTCTTAAGGATTTTTAAGATTCCTCATCCATATAGACTTGGACTAACTAATCATGAGAGATAAAGTGATACACATGAATGATTTTTAGACTTAGGATAAAGGAATCTAAGTGACCAAAGATAATATTGACTAGAACACTTAGGCTTAATAATAAACCAGCATGTGATCTAAAATCTCAACCATGTATATGCTTAGTTTTAAAAAAGGGGATAAAGGAGATCCAAAGTGGACCCATGAAAGGATATTATATTGAGACTAATTTTTTACTAAGTTATCACATGCTAAAGAATGAATGAATAAAGGGAACAAGTTTTGTATAACCAAGTCATAATGATAATTATCTGTGTATATAGAGATAAGAAAGCAAATAATCATGAAAAGATAATAAGGAAGTTTTTAAGAAATAAACTCAAGAAGACAAAGAAAGAAATGATAAATAAGACATCCATAAGCAAAAAAAATGACATTATGAGCAATATAGAGTGAAAAATTAAAGTCACCATGTAATATAAATAAGAATTTAACACAGTGTCAAATGATATAACAAATAGATAAAGATAATATTGGAGAACATGTCCAATCCAAATGAAAATTTAAGAACACCATGAATGTGTTCATAAGTACTAATAGATTTACCCACAAACATTATCTAAAACATCTAATAATTCTATGAATTTGGATGCGATCTGTGGCTAATGTCTCATTTATCTTTAATGAAAGTTGGGAAAATACTTCATGTCTAATATCCTAAATAGAAAAGGTAAGAATGCTTGAAGAATCATGCCAAGGAGGATTATTAGAAAAAAGCTACTTAGAATAGTAAATTGGAGTGGAATTTAAGGGAGATTAAGGGATAATCAATGAGGAAGGATCTACAAGTGAGAGACTCAAAGGTGGAGAAGGATCCCTAGGAGAGGGAAGGTCCATGGGTGAAAGATTCAAGAGTGGAGGAATAGGAGGTGATGAAAGGACCATAGGAGAGGATGGAAACATAGGAGGTGGAACCATGGGAGATGAATGAGGATCCTTCTTATGGGAACAACCTATGGGAGGAATGATATAAGGTGTAGGAATAATTAAGTTATGATCTTTAAGGTATTACTGAAGGATGTGACAATGATTAGTGTGATGGGTGCCACATTAGTGCCAAAGATAATACACCTCTCCATACTTAGGAATATACTCAGGTGTACCTTTGGGGAAGGTATGGCCTTTTTTGAGGATTGAGGGGTAGAAGTATGCAAAGTGTCAATATATTATTGTAACTTGTAACAATTCATAGATGAATGGTTATCTATGTTATGGAAGCAATATATATGTCTATAAGTAGGATTAGTAGAGGTACTCATAGGAGGAGGTATAATAAATTAAAAAGGATTTTGATAAGGATCATTATCCCATTTGGTGTGTAATAGAGCCATTTATGGTAAAGGAAGAAAACCATCACCAAGATAAGGTGGTTATGGTGAAGAGACTAGACTAAGCTCGATGGAAGGAATGGTGGGATCATAAGTAGGAATAGACTCAGCTAAATTAGGTGTAAGAATGGGTTTAAAAGTGGGATTTAATAAAGGAGGGTTTGGGTCTATATAATATTGAAGGAGAGTTTCACACATCTCAAGGATAAGCAAGATATAGGGTTAATGGTACCTAATAAAGTGATAGGGCCTAGTCATATCATGATCCATAAGCATACTCTTATGAGGTTCTTTAAAAATTAGAGGTTTCCACATCATCTTTAACCTATGATAAAGAGGAAAATTCTAAAATTAGTAATTATATATGATGGAATATGGGAAGATAAACTAAAATACTAAAGTAAAGAGGAATGATAATGGATAATCTTAGCATCAAAGGCCTGAATAAGACTACCTAAGAATGGATTATCTAAGGTATAACTATCATCATAATCAGGTGTATAAATATCAATGATTTAGGTAGGGATGGAATTGTCATCTAATAAGGTGTTATGAATATAATTCCAAGTCTTAGTTAAGATAATGGGGATGTCATCATAAGGTGGTTTATGAGAATGAGGCTGTAAAGAAGCAAAAAGTTGAAAGATGAGATGAGGTGAGAGATCAGAAGTTTTAATCTTAAAATCAATATTTTTAGGCTCATCATCATAAAAATATAATAGGTTAGGGGTAATATTCCCAATGAGTTTAGAATGACCATTGTAACTTCTAGTGGAATTGACAAGAAATTTGAATTGTTGAGACTCATGAAATGGAAAATTGGGCAAAGTTTCAAGAGTAAGAATCTTGAAGGCATCAAGATATTATAATTCTTCAAAATTCCAAGGATTAGTGTCACCTTTAATCCTATAAATATATCCATTATGAGGGAATTTAATGCATTGGTAAGTATAAGAATCAATTGTTTGCATATGGTGAGTCCATAGCCTACTAAGCAAATATTTTAAGATAAAGGAAATTTAAATATCACCATCTTCACATAAAAAATGATAGGTGGGATGGTAATGGTAATATACACACAACATAAAGGATTTATTTACCTTTTATTATATCCTTGACATGTGTTACATATGTATTTGAGATTGTATTTAGAATATCTAAGGGTTTTGATAAAATCAAAAGAGCCAACACAAGTGCCAAAATCCTCATCAATAAAGGCATTCTTGACTTAGATATATCTAATTTGCATACTAAGTAAAAGAGGAGGATCATCTACATGAAGTATGATATCATAATAAAATCATGATAATAATGGGAAACTTGAGGGAAAGAGAAGTGTCCATTGTTTTAGAAAAATATATGGACATATCTTCACATTGTTTCAATATGCTATCTTCAAATCTAGATAAGGGTACTTCACATCCTATAAGGGGAGGATGAGGGATGTTCATTTCAATTAAAATTTTTATGATATGGTTATTATTATATAGAGAGGTCCTCATAAGATCAAGAAATAGAAATTTGGATGGGAGATTAGTGATTTCCTTGATAGGATCCCACTCATCATAACCCATAAGAAGATTGTTAGAAATAGGTGCATAGTGTTGAAGGAGGTTCTCAGAAGGAGGAGCCTAAGTAATTTAGAATTTATGTTGATAAGAAGTATAAGGCATAAAAAAATGTTGTAAATTATGTTTATAAGCTAAAGTAGTTGGTACATGTTGGTTTTGAGAATCATTAGAATAAGTGTTGATAAAATCTTGATTATCATTAGTGTTAGTTAAATAAGATGGAGGGATGGTAGAAATATAATGGGAAGTGTTATCTAAGGGAGGAGTTGGAATTGGTTCATCAAAATTTATAATTTCATCTTTCCCCAAGTCATTTAAGTGAGTTGGAGAAGAATCTTGGATAACATGAAATATGCAAGACAATGGAGGGGCATAGATGGGTTGAGGATAAATGAAAATAACCACACTTCACATATTATTAATATTAACCACATTATCTTTAGGAGTTGGGTTAATAAGACTATCTAAATTATTGGTGGAAGGGGTAGGTCATCTTGGTTATCTTGGTGATTCGAAAGAGAGTATTTATAGATGGCCAAATGATCATTAGCTTGATTTAAAGGTTGAGATTTAGTAGTAGTTTAATGGGATTTGAAAGAAATTTCATTGGATTCTTGTCATTTTTGAATGATATAATCATGGTTAAAATTAGGACCAAGAGGAAACTCCATATACAAATTATGAATATACCTACATGTCTCATGAGAATGACCCCAACTAGCATGAAACCAACAAAATTTATTGTGATCATACTAAGATTTCATAAGATGAGTGGGATCAAGTTCTCATGGGAGAGGCCTAGGTAAACATTTATGTAATTCATCTAAGGATAAAGGTTTGTGAAAATTTATGTTATTAGGTGAAGATAAATGAGGATTGGTGAAATGTTGAGAAGGGGGAGTTGGTTCTAAAGATTGTTTAGGAACAATAGCTTGAATAGTGTGAATGGTATCATAAGAGTCTATGACACCATCATTGGTAGCATGATGATTCTTGTTCTTAAGTAAGATATGAGTACTTGCAAAAGGTTTGGATGGCTCGAATTGATGCATAAGGAAATCTTGATGTTTTGCTTGGTCAATGGCCTCCTAAAAAGTACATGAAGAGAGAGTGTGGCCTTGATATTACAAATTGGGAAAAGAGAATTGGTAAAGAGATGGAAAAGGTTATCATCATCCATGTTATGTTCACATTTTTTGGACAAGGTTTTCTACATTTTAACAAAATCTTGGGTATTTTCATTTTCAAGTTACTTATAATTGATAAAATGGGCCAAGATATTCTCAACAAGATCACTAGTTTGGAATTATTGGACTAGAGCATTTAATAAATCCTCCAAACTAGTAATAGAATGAGTTTTAAGTTTGTTGTACCAATCTAAAGCATTACTTATGAGGGCTTTGGCTAATAGCTTGATAGTCCTAAAGGTATTTAATTTGACCTATTATTTATATAGATTTCTAAATGTTTTTAGATGAAAAGTGGGATAGTTGACCCATTGTAAGAGATGGTAGGGGTGATACCTCATATATTAATATTAGAAATTTGAGATGTAAGAGGATCATTTTGAAGGTGCTTAACAATATTTTTGACAAGAGGTGGTTAAGGGATAAGATTACCATGGGCATCTCGAAGAGGAGGTGGGGGAACATTTTGATTATGCATGCCCCATGACATTTGTTGAGGGTGGGTTTAAATATGGATAAGGTGGTTTTGCATTCTCAAAATTTGATTTATATTATCAAATTTAAAAGTATTTATTTGATTAAGCATTTGTAATAAAGATGATGGGTTTGAGTTACATTGTTGGCATTATTTGAAGCATTAGAATTGGAATTAGTGGTTTGGGTACCAATATTAGTGTTGATAGGAGCTTGAGAAGAGTTGTTAGAATGTGAGGCACTATTGGAAAAAAATTATTGTGTAGAGAAAGATGGACTAGTGAAGGGATGAGAAGAGGAAGCACTAAAAGAATGATTACCATTGGTAGTAAATGATTCACTAATGGAATAGTTAAGGAGACTAGGTCTTGGGAGAGGCCCACTAGATGTAGAACATACCATATTAGTGGAGATACTAGGCATAGAGGTAGAAGAAGTTAAAGAAGAAGAAGTCATGGTATGAGAAGGGGTAAAAATAGAGGGAAGAAGTTGAGAATCAAATAAACTAGTATCCCAAAATCCATGTGAAAAATTGGGAGAAGGTGAACGAGTCTCTTCAGCTTGACCACCAATCATGAGATGTTAAATAGTAAAAGGATCCTTTCCTTGATGTTGAGGAAACTTAGAGATAAATAAGAACATTTTAAGAGTATACTCTAATTTGGGTTGATATTCAAGTGAGAAGAGAGGGTTATGAAGAAAATAAGAATGAGGAAGGGTCCCATAGTTTGTTTTGAGAGTGGATATATAAATATTAATTTAATCCAAGAGAGGAGCCCTAATATGATTATGGGATACCCTATGAGGGTTGGTAAGACTCATCATATTTATTGAATTCAACTTAGTGTTGCATTCAAATAGGAAGTTCATGATGAAGGAGAAGGACTAAATAAGGCAAAAGTAATGGAAAAACAAGGAAATAAGAAGTGACTAAAAACTATACATAGTCAATTGGTTTGACCTAGTACAAAAACTAGGGTTTGAAAACTATACATGGTGGACCTAGTACTAGAAATAGGAGTTGAAAAAATGTAAATAGTTGACAGGGTCGATAGGGTTGACCTAATACTATAGGTAGGGGGAAAATAGATAGTCTTTAAAGGACTATGTTGAGAAGAATAACTGTGTACTAAAACAAGAAAAAGTTTACAAGAATTTTTGAAAACAAGAAATGAAAAGAAACACACAATTAATTTGGTTAATAAGATTCATCCAATTTAGGCACACATCTTAAAAAATTTCACCAATGCTGGTCAATGAAAGTTTTTATAATACAAAATACAATTGAGCAAAGACCAAGTAGTCAACTTTGAAAGAAAATGCTAACTAAGTGGTCATCCTGAATGTTGTTATATTATTGAAATATGATTTTAGATGTGCTAATAAGTTAGATGCAAGCAAATAACTAGAAATCAATCTATGGATAGTTTAAGGACTTTAGGCTGAAAGGGATATGTATTGGCAATGGTATTGGCTTGGTATTGGGTCCTACCCCATCACTTCACACATTATATAGATAAGGGTGATTTGAAAATATATACCATTAACCACATGTTTATACTTGGCCAAAAAACCAAGTTGGCTTTCCCCTTGGTGATGAAATCCAAGTAGGTAGGCCTTGGGTAGATAATTATTAAAATATATTTCAAGATTTTGTGATTTGGTAGTGTGTGCATAAAAGAGAAAAATAATGCAACTAAATTATATATTAAAAAACCACCTAATAAAAATATGTGATCTATTCTAAGCATGCAAGTAATAAGAAATGAAACTGTGAGTTAATTACTAGCATATAAGTGTGAATTCCAACTTTGAAACATAGTACAATATAATTTCAAATGATAGTGTATGTAGAGATTATAGAAGAGAGTCAACAATGTCACTACTATACTATTAAATCAAGGGTATTAAAAATAACTACGTTGATAGTGTCAACCTAGTTTTTTAGATAGAAGATAGAATACAGAACTATGTCGACAAGGTCAACCTAGTCTTTTGTATAGGGGTAGTTTTAAATACTACAGAATATGAAAAATAAAAATATAATGAATTAAAAAATTATAGAAAAGGAGAGAAAGGAAACTTGTTGGGTTAGAAGATGTAGAGGAAAATGAGATTGCTATTGAATTACCCTAATTTATACTTGCAAATTCTACCAACTAGATCAACCAAGTCAACTTAGTTTTACAATTCCCTATTTGTTGAAACATGTGAAATGTAATATGTTGATAAGGTCGACCTAGTATTTTTTTCAAGAAGTCTAAAAATTTACTGTGTTGACATGGTTGACCTAATAGCTTGATTTGGAAGTCTAAAATGTATTGTGTTGATAGATTCAACCTAATATCTTGATCTAGAAGTCTGAACATGTACTATGTCAATAGAGTTGACCTAGTATCTTGTACTTGATGAAAAACCTACACAAAAAAAACAAATTTGTATTGATGTGACTGTGTGTTAAAATTGTTTATAGAAGTTAGAACTATATTGACATTATAGACCTTGTATCACAAATATAGAAAAATAAAATGATAAAATAATAAAAAATGTGAGATAAAACCTATAAGGGTTAGATTCATGTTAGGTTCACTAGAATGTATGCAATAAAAAATGAATCATATATATAAATCAATCCTAACTTGGTGAAGATAGATCATACCATACACTTTTGATTGGGGACACATTAGATAATCAAGAACATAACCAATAGGGGTATCTGCTAGACCTGATTAGGGGATTTCTTATCACAATACACAATGCTAGGGAGGGTTTCAAAACCTCCAATCAAGTACAATCATGAAATAGACCTAAATGAGTCTTATGTTTTCATATATCTCATTAAATTAATAACAATTAAAGTAAAATCTAATCTAGTGATCACCAAAGCTTGTGGTCCAAAGTCGGGGTTAAAAATAATATAAGTAAACATGCATAAGATACATATACTCATGTCAATGTATATAGAATCCTAATGTATAGAAGATAAGTACAAATGTATATCTATCTACTATTACAAAGGAAGAACAAATTTAGGAATAATTACCTTTAAATATGAACCTATCAAGCCTTAATCTCTCCCTTGGACAAGGTGATTCACAAGAGGTTGTTGTGGTATGTAAGGATGACAAGGACAAATTAGATCTAGGCTACACAACCAATCAATGCATCCAAAATAATTTTTCATAAGATAAGATCCATATCTCTAAATTATGAAACCCTAAACTTTTTCCTCAAGTAGAATGGTGGATAAGCAAATGTACAATAGCTCTTACTTCTCTTCTCTAAATAATGGAAAAATTAACTTGTACATATAGGTAGATTTAACCCTAAGCCCTTCTGAAAGTTTTGGTCAACATGGTCAACATAATTAACCTAGCACAAATTTGGACTATAATTCACTAGGTCATGGTCTAGGTCAACCAAGAGCTGACCTAAACCATAAATTAATTTCACCCAAAATTAGATAGGGTCGACCCAATCAACCTAGTATAGTAAATAGTCAAAAATGGGTTTAAGGTTAGAAAAAGGGGAACAAAAGGTAGAAAGTGGTTGGAGAGTGTGTAATAGAGAAGAATAAGCTTAGGGATATTCTTTTTAGGAGACAAGTGTGTAGATAACAAGTGGAAAAAGGGACAACAATCCTATGAATCACCAATGGTCTACCTACCCCTTTCCTAGTACACCCTTTAAGGAATACACTTAGAGAGATTGAAACTCAACATGTTCCTACGAGATATAAAGTGTTAGTAAGTGATAAAATTTTGAAAATATTATGTGTATAAATTTTTCACATGATTTTTAAGAGGTTGTTGATAAATATTATGTCTTTCCTTAGTAATAAATTATTATAGCATTCATTGTACTTCTTGTTCTAGAATTTATATGGTGTGTAACTTGTCTTCTTCAATGGGTTCTACAACTGGGTCCTTCACTGATTCTAGTAGTCATTCAAGTTCAAAAAAATCAATTAGATTGATATCAATATCAGTATCTAAATCTTAAATTTCCTTCTCTTTGTCATTTATTCGATGGCATGACTACATAAGATATTGTTATTCTATCTTGTCATCTTTATATATTTGTAATTTTGTATTTAGATCATAGACTACATTCTTTTGTGTAGTAGATTTAATCATGGTGATTAAGTCTTTTACACACCCATGACATGGGAAATGATTAATTTTTAGTAGTGAATTATGAACCATAGGATTCCAATCTTCAAAGACAAAAGTATATATGAATTTACTTTGCATGTACGCCTAAATTTTTGTCTCCCTTATGTGTTCTTGATGCATATAGCATGCTAATGGTAAAGGGGAAAGTGTGTAATGAAATATGTGAACCCAATACTTTGATGCCACACATTATTCAGTCTAGACCTCATCACATTTATGGATATGTATTTTAGGGAATTCATCTTTCTAAAAGAAAGGTAAATTAATTTTTATAACCTATGGTAGTTAAAATTTTCTAATAATAAGTTTTCATGCATCATCCCAATTGAGTTGATTGTCTATATGAATCACCCACCATGTTGTTGTAACTCCCTTCAAAGCATAGTTCAAAGCACTGACCCACTAACTAATGGTAGTTACATGGACTTGTAGACACAAAATAAATTGTTTTATATCCTCAATTCCATAGTATGATGAAAGTTGTCTGTCATGGGAGAAGACCATTCTCATAAGTTAGAGTTCATGATCACCACGAGCTGAGTTTAGTAGATGCAAAGCTGAGTCTCCACATATAGACAAAGCTATTTCCTAAGGTAAAGTTCCTTATTTTGTTGGCTCTATATATTATTCCATATTATCATCTAATTTATAGAGAAAATCAACTTCTGAGTGAGTAGGGGATTTAGTAAACATGGACTTGTAATCCTCTATGACAAAATGGGGTGCCAATATTAGTAAATAATGGTTTAGGATTCCATTATTTAGATGTCTTCAATTATTAAGTGAGTAAATATTGTACCAAAGGTTTAGTATTCTCATATAATAAGTTGTACTTATATTTGGGTAGAGATTTCAATTTCTTTTCAGAGTTTACCTTCATCTAGTTGGTTTCTTGTACAATATAAGGAAAGTCTAGTTTAGTCAAAATGATGTAGGGTTTGTGCACTTTATTCAAAGGAATGATGAAAATATTATCTCATTGATTTACCTCTATTTGCTTTTACACATTAATGATAGTCATCTGACAATTATATGCCCGTTTCTTACCAATCAACATAAGGTAATGAGTTATTACTATCTTCATATCGATGACTTTAAAGTCATCTCATAGGCTTAGTTTTACAACTTTAATCTCAAAATATTCTAATATGACAATGGAATTAACTCTTCCAAAGTTTTTTAAGCTCAAAGTCACTAGGCTATAACTTAAAACCAACTGACCAATCACCTCCCATGTAGACCTAGGGATCATGTTGACCATCCTGCCAAAGTCAAAGATAACATTTAGAATTTCATATCTTATAACTTCAACATAAATTCATGCATCTACATACCATGGATTATTTGTTTTGAAATACCGAACAATATTTTATATCTTTTATTTCCCTCTTTACACACACTCTAGTAAATTATATAGCAAGTTTGTGATTTTCTCAGAGATGTCTTCATTATGTAGTGTACTTAAAAGCTTTAGTAAATCTATCAACAGAATAAAAAATCCATCCTAAATCATAATGCACATGATTTGGCCATACATTTAGGCATATATTTATATAACAACTCTTTGAGTAGTGTCTTGGTATTGAATATTTTTTAACATCTTTGTAGCTTCATATATGAGCCCCTTTTTTATAACTGGGTTTAGGTACTTATCCTATTTTATTTTCTAGATTCCCTGGTCTTGAGGCATTTTGAGAGGATAAAATTCATTTTTTACATGATGGTGTCTTGTAATGAAATTTATAAATTCATCCTCCTTAGGCTAAATATTCACCATGTTAACATTACTAATGTCTTTTTACTTTCTTTGATTTTCCAAGACAAGACAATATTCTATCTCGTGTTGCTCATATACTCTACAATATGTAGAGTAAGATTATATTTTGAGATTCAAAGGTTAATTTCATTGCACATGATTATATTATATACATAAATAACATTGAAAAGGAGGGAATTTATAATTGTTTCCTCTACCACCTTTGTAAACTCCTCTACATCCTTCCCTCGATCCTCCTCTATTCGACTGATACTCTCCTCCATAACCTCCTTATTATTGTGTTATATTCTAGCACTAATGTTTTTAGGTGTTATCTCTAATTCCAAGTTATAATTTCATAATTAGTGGGGTCTAGACAATTTTCTATTGCTACATCATTGTTAGATTCTAAGGTGTTACATACTGGTATTGTGGTGATGGTGGTGTCTAACTTAGTGAAGGAGGAATCCAACTAGCTAGACCTTGAGGTTGGTACTGAGGTGAACTAGAAATCCATTATGGACCTACTTGGTTCACAAAACCATTATTAACCTCTAGGATTGGAATTTTCTACTTCACCAAAGACACTTATTGTACAACAATGATAAATACATTCTTTATAATATCTTTTTTGAGATCCTAGAAAGCCCTACTATTCTTTTCATCATGATTATGTGAGCTATAAAAATTAAAATGTAAAATAAATGGGAGTTTGATATACTATTTTAGGATATGGAATTGTGTTATTATGTTCCCTACTACTCTAGAGATTTTATAGAATTCTATCTTGATCTTGGAATAGTCATTCTTATGATGTCCTTATTTCCCACCTCATGCACCATAAATTTAGCTTAGATTTATTTTCCTCATGATATTGTTTCATCCTCTTCATAAGATATTAAAATGTAGTTTCAATCTTAAAACTCATGATGGGAGCTTCCCCATATCCTTTAATTTTCTCCATTCATAGAGATGTAGCTTTAGCATCTGCCTTAGTAGTATATTGAGTCTACGCTATAAAAAATCTAATTCTAGAATGCAGTCCTTCAACAAACCACATAGCTTTATCTTTATCTTATAAGGTAAATTCCACCTTATTCATAACATTAGAGAACCTACAATCATAGTCACATATTGATTCTCCTAAATCCTACATAATCTCCTTTAGGTCTTTAATAGTTTGACTTGTATATTTATTTATCTTAAATTATGTGATAAGACACTACTTAACCTACCATAGACTTACCTGCACAATTTATCTATGATACATAAACTCAAGCACTCTTATATTTAGTACCCATATTGACTCACACTTTTTGATAGCCTCATCAGTAATACCCTTAGCTTGTCATCTCATCTCATAGGTTAGTAAGTACTATTCAGGGTCCACAGACCCATCATATGCTCCCAAGTTAATAAATGCTCCTAAAAACCCCATTTTTTTAAATTGGCATCAAAGGGATATACTAAATTAATGTTATAATGGGAGACTATATTATTTGTGATCCTACTTATGAACTATGAATATTTATCTATGCACTAGGAGAGTTAACTTGCACACTCTATTTTTTTGTGTTTCCTTCTTTTCTCTAATTGGTTTCAATAATCGTATGGTCTTCAAAGCCTTTTGAATTGATGTTGTTTAAATTTTAGTATCCCAACAATGAACTTGTTATAAAAATAGACCTTCCTAACTATATTTTACCTATACTTGTAGTAGAAAACTTTTACTAAAATATAATAAATTGGGATACGAGGATGAGTGCTCTTCTAGTGAATTATTCTTTCTTGTGACTTCTTCTTCTAAGTTTGAACCTATGATTAATTTGAAACCTTTTATACTTATTTGATTAATACTTCATGTATTTATCCAAATAATACCCATTTTTTAGATGCACACTACATCTATCATCTAACTATTATACTTCTACATTATTTTTGCCTTTTTTCAAACATCTCTTCCTCCACTCACTCATGTCACTTCTTTCTAATAGCAATAATCTTATTATTTCAACTCATATTTCTTCATCCTTAATTATTCATATATTTATTCTAATTAATCACATATTCCTATTTATTCATGATCTATTTTATTAATATTCTTAATTCTACTTGTATCTACGTGGGTATTCTTCTATTTACTCCACCTATTTTGTTGTCACAACTCATGTTCTAAATCTAGATTTTTATTATGAATCTTCTTTCCTTTTGTATCCATTATGGATTCAAGTTCAAACCTTATTTGCTCATCTATTCATCATTCACTATTATATTGTACACACCCCCATATGCCCAAAGTTTCTACTCTATATTGACTAGAGTAGGCACTATGGCCTTGTCCATAACCAACATCTTTATAAGGATATGGAGTCACTACAAAAATTACCTCAAATTCCTTTGATGAATAAGTCCTTGACAACATTAAAATATAAGTATCATTATACTACAAACTCAATTATATATCCATCTACTATAGTAGTACCCTAAATATCTATTAATCTTGTCAAATCAATTTCTAATCTTTACAACCAATCTATCTTTTCTTCAGTCTAGATTATAGTTTCTTCTATTATTGGGTTAAAACTATTGGCAAAACTATTGTCATTGATGTCAAAAGTAATGATAAAATAGTGATGTCATTAATGAAGGATGATATCATGAAGTGATAAAAAGGCCTTGTGTGCTTGATAAGTGATCCATGTGTTTTGATTTGTCTTGTTAATGGATAATGATATAACAAGTTGTATCTAGTGTATCTATGTAGTTATAAGTCTAAGAATGAAGATAAAGGTGCAAGAACAGTGCCTTCATGATCTCAAGGGTATGAAAGCCTAGGTAGGCCTGAATAAATGATATAGTTATATTAGTTATAAATAAAATATGGAAAAGGTGAGTATTGGTAGAGATCTAGTATGTTTTCTTGGAGGTGTATACCAATTTTGAAGTCATAATTTTATAGAAAAATTCCTAAGAGTTGTTTTGAAGTTTCTTGAGTTCTTAGAATGAAGATATGAGAGCTCAAAAAGGAATTTGAGATCATCATTGGCATGTATAGAGTTTTCATGGTGACCTAATCCATTTGGATTATTTGGGGAAGGTTCATATTAAGTTTTTATAAGAATTTTTCATAGAAACCAAGCCCTCAGATTTATGAACAAATGTTAAGAAGGTAAGGAGGTTTTTATGACTAAAAACCCTCATAATGGAGAGATTGGAAAAATGTTAATGGTTTTGGATTATAATGGATTTTTCTATCAATTTTTATTATTTCATTTTATATAATACTCTATTAGGTACCTCTAGGTGGTAGTGGTGTGTTAGGGCAGTTTGTAAAAGATACATAAAGTGCTTATTTCTAGAGAATTTATTTTTATAGGTAAGGTTGACTGAGTCAACACATGTAAGTTGATGTAGGTTTAAGTCTAATAATTTTTATTGATGTCCATGAATTTAGTTTGGATGGAAATAGTATCTGTGTCAATCATTTTTTTAATCAAAACTTCCTATCACTAAGACTACAAATAATGAAAATAGTGAGTAATAACCAAGCAGAGTGAGAATCCATTTAGGGATGAGTTGTAGGTGAATAGAGATGGATAAAATGATTTGGGGTATTTTTTAAATACATATTACTCATTTTACCTTGGTTTTTAATTTTTTATGGTGCTCATACGTAGGCTAAAAGATGCTCTCAAAGTGACTTATCTGAGTAAGATGAATTATGGTGTGTCTTCCATAAGTTGATCCATATGTTTCATATTTTATATTAGACATATATGTATTAGTGATTTTATTTTATATTATGATGTTAAATTATCAAATTAATGCATTTTAAAATCAATTAAGTGTTTTCACAAGTGTTAAATGTCATGTTCACTATGACTATGTTTTGGGCCAGTTTGACTGCTTTAGGTATGCTAGGTGAGATGAAGTGTTTGAGGTCCCTTAAAACTAGGTGATGAATAAAATGGACATATTTTTTATTTTTTGAGACATAAATATACCATAAAATATTTATGGAGGATGAATATATAGGTTAAGTTATTAAACCATGAAATCCAAAATGGATTGTCTAGCTATGTATGCATAATGTGAGAGTGGTCTAAGAGATTGGTCTGTTAGACCAATGATTGATAAATTAAAATAGATATAAATGATGGATAATTATATATATACCTAAAAATAACAATTTATGTGGATTATATGTTATTAAAGTGTTATTTCAAGTGCTAAACATGAACTTGTTCATGACTATGTTTTGTGCTACAGGCATTTTTTGAGTGATCACTTTATAGAAGTGAGTTGGAAGTGTTATTGGTAGATTTGAATAATAAAATAAGTATTTATATATTTTATAAGTCTCAAAGGTTAATAATAATTTATTTTAAGTCATATTTTATCCTTGATCAATTGTGAAAAAGTTAAAATTCTTAACTATACATTGATTGTGTTTAACCACAATTGAGTGAGCCTATTACAGAGGTATTTTTGGATGATTGGAGCCTGAGTGAAGGATTAAAATGGACATGGAAAGGTTTGTTAACTAATGAATTATATACTCATGTGATTTTTAAATTGTATTTTTTATTAAATTTATTGTATTCTTCAGTTCTGAGAGACAAACTTTTCTGTGTAAGAAGGCCTAAAAGGTGAGAAGACCTAATTGATAAGTTCAAGGTATGAAATAGAGTTATAGGTATTACAGACAAAATGAGAGTTTAGGAGAAAAATATTAAACTTATATTTGAATTTTTTTAATTTTTAATGGAATATAAATATGGGCCAAAGAGTTCAAGGGTCATGTGTGCCTTGAAGATGGGCTAATTTCATTAGGTCTCTATTAGGCCTATTTGAGTTTTAGCCTCTATGGGTTATACCTGACCTATGGAGTGTTTCTTTATCATATGTAACATATTTATGCACCTATTTTTAGTTTTATCCAAGTAATTTAATGATATTTTCTAACCAATATGGGTTAGATGAAGTGTGTGGTATAAAGGCAAGGCTTAATTGCCCTATTTGACTAGTTCAGTGTGTGTAGAATTAAGTGAATAAAATAACTCATTGAAGAAGTAGGGAAAGGTAATTAAGGACCATAAAATTTTTAAGACAATAATTCATATATATATATATATATGATATTGTAACATTAATGACAATCATATTGACAACACTAGGACACTAAGCACCAAATCAAACAATTTAAATCTCTGATTATCTTGAACATTTGTTTTTGACTCTTCAACTAATTATGACCTCATTGATCCTTTGACATCAGTGACATCCATAATGCCAACAATCTCCCTTTTGACATTAATGACAATCATATTGACAACACTAGGAAACTAAGCACCAAATCAAACAATTTAAATCTCTAATCATCTTGAACATTTGTTTTTGACTCTTCAACTAATTATGACCTCATTTTTCCCCTTCACTCTCACTCAAATAGCCTTCAGGGCTCACTCGCTCCATATGCCTCTTTTAGGTTCATTAGGTCCAATGACCTATATATACACATGAAAAAAACTGATTATATATATATATATATATAATCAGTTTTTTTCATGTGTATATATAGGTCATTGGACCTAATGAACCTAAAAGAGGCATATGGAGCGAGTGAGCCCTGAAGGCTATTTGAGTGAGAGTGAAGGGGAAAAATGAGGTCATAATTAGTTGAAGAGTCAAAAACAAATGTTCAAGATGATTAGAGATTTAAATTGTTTGATTTGGTGCTTAGTTTCCTAGTGTTGTCAATATGATTGTCATTAATGTCAAAAGGGAGATTGTTGGCATTATGGATGTCACTGATGTCAAAGGATCAATGAGGTCATAATTAGTTGAAGAGTCAAAAACAAATGTTCAAGATGATCAGAGATTTAAATTGTTTGATTTGGTGCTTAGTGTCCTAGTGTTGTCAATATGATTGTCATTAATGTCAAAAGGGAGATTGTTGGCATTATGGATGTCACTAATGATCAGAGATTTAAATTGTTTGATTTGGTGCTTAGTTTCCTAGTGTTGTCAATATGATTGTCATTAATGTCAAAAGGGAGATTGTTGGCATTATGGATGTCACTATTGTCAATATGATTGTCATTAATGTCAAAAGGGAGATTGTTGGCATTATGGATGTCACTGATGTAAGATTGATGGAGAGAAGAGCATGTTTTTAAATTTCACAGTATAAATTGTAATATTTTCATATAAAGTTTTCATGATTTTATAGATACCCTTTTTGGACCATTTATATAGTAATTGATAGAACATCCATTATGGTTTTTTCAATTACATCTCATACGTATGGTCCATAGGTTTAAATGAAAAAAAATGAACCCAAAAATGATTTATTTTAGCTCTTAGCCATTAATATGGTTTCTAAATAAAATCCTATGGGTTTTAACCATGGATTTCACATTCACTTATATTTTTATGTTAATTGGATATAGGTGGAAATCAGTTACTTAAGTTATAACTTAATCCTTCCTTGTCATTGTGAAAACGGCCCCTTCGACCTAGAAATTATCAACTTAAAGCGGTAATCAAAGACTTTAATATTTAATAAGTCCTCCAATTAATATTTATGAAATATTGATCAATGGTTATTACTTAATCATATGATGAAGATCTAATGACATGCAGTGAAGTCAATATGGCAAAGGTATATGAGAGTGAATGTGTTAGTGCCAAGTGTCACAAGCACGTAGACTAACAATGTGCATAAGGAAAGTGTCACAAGAACAGGGACTAATAATGTGCATAAGGAATGTGATATTTCTAAGTGTCATAGGCATGGGGACTAATAATGTGCAAAATGCATGTGAAAGTGCCAAGTGTCACATGCATAGGGACTAAGAGTAAAGTACTCAAAATGCACACGAGAGTGCCAAGTGTCCTAATCTTGGGAGACTAAGATAAGGATCTAATGGTCAACATGTGATAATATAATGAACATCAATGGAGTGCATGGATTTAAAGAGGTTAAAGTGTCTGATGTGTACTAAGTTAAAGACTAATATTCTTTGAGGAGATCAATGGTGTGTATGTGTTCCAAAGTATCAAGAAGCAGAGAGATGAGATCAAGTTATTGATGTTTAATAATAAAAAAAGGTAAATTTTGAAAGCTCAAAAAGATCTAATGGATCACATGAGCCTATTAGAGTTTTATTAATGGATGAATTTTAAATTTAAAATGTTAAATTTCAAAATCTCATAAAAGATCTAATGGAGTACATGAGCATGTCAGAGTCTAATCTAATGGTTGTGTTTTAAAGTTGAGACATTTGAACAATGATCATCAGATCATACTATGAAACTTAAGATCAATGGTTAGTATTTAAAGATATGTTCATCTCAATGGTCAAGTGATGGAATATATAGGTGAGCTACATTTTATGACACATAGAATGATATAGATTCTAGTAATCGATCAAAATTGTGTAATATGACATGTGTATCAAAACTAGAGCTTGATATATGTTAAATTTAGTAAAGATAGATAATTACGGTGGTGGTGTGTGAATTAAATAAGTAGGAAACTTGTTATTAAATAAATGTAAACTGAGTCCAAGAATGGAGTGAAATGTGTTAGAAACCAAGTGTGAACACAGAGAAAATGTGAGACCTAGATCTAATGTATATATGTGTGTGTCTTATAAGATACACATTAATTATGGACATATATTTTAATTAATAGGGAGAGAGAAAGAGAGGAAGAGAGATGAAAAGTAGAGTATGAGTAGTTATAGAATAGGTTTGTAACATAGAACTGGATTCATTTTTTAATCTATTATGTAATCTAGAGTTGTAGCTCCATAATAGATTTGATAGATGGGTGACATTAGAAGAGACAAGTTGGTGCTTAATTAGGAAATAGGTGCTTATTTATAGTAGGTTATCTTAAATTATAGAATTGGTGTCTCCTTATGGTTATTTCCCTTAAATGTTGTAACTAATGAGTTTTTTGATTGTGAGGCTAGATTAGAATAGTATATTCTAGCAACTCTTCTCATTGTGGCTTTTCCCATATTGGGTTTTCCACATACATTGAGTGTTGTGTCTCTTTTTGTGTGTGTGTTATCTCTACATATACTTTTTAATTTGAATTAAAAGGGTTAAAGGACTAATTTTATCAATATACTGATTCACCCCCCCTCTTAGTAGATGATTGTGTTCTAATAATTAGTATCAGAGGCTTGGTTATTTAGAATAAGCTTAACCATCTTAGGTAGATCTTCGATTCTAAAAACTAATGGCTAGTCAAGAAGTATCTTCCTCAAACAAATCACCTCTCTATGATGGATCAAATTATGAATTTTGGAGCATTAGAATGGAAGTATATTTATCTTCATTAGGTTTTTATGTATGGATGTTTGCTATAAATAGATATACAATTCCTTCTATAACTCCTACTAATTAGGATGCCAAGAAATCATATGAGAGCAATTCCAAGGCAAATAATGTTATCCTTTGTGGATTTTCTAACTCAAATTTTGTTAAAGCAATACATTGTTAAACTACACATGATGTTTGAAACATGCTGAACAACATCTATGAAGGTGATGATAAGGTAAATTAGAGCAAGCTATAAACATATAAATGCAAGTTTGAAAGTCTTAAAATAAATGAAGAAGAGAAAATTCTAGACTACTTCCTTAGAGTAGATGAAATAATCAATGCAATCAGAGGCATTAGAGAAAAGATAAAATATTCAGTCATTATTAAAAAGGTCCTAAGATCTCTACCATCTAAGAATGATTCTAAAATATCTAAATAGAGGAAGCAACACATTTAGATAAGCTCAATATATATGAGTTGCATGGACCCTTCGTAGGCTATGAGATGAGAATGGGAGAAGTAGATACTTTTAAAAAAGAAGCTACATTCAAAGCATCCAAACAAGTAAAAACATAACCACCTACATCCAAATTTGAGGAGACTAATGAAGAAGAAGCCAACTTTGTCAAAAAATTAAGAAAAGGGTCTAGAAAATATAGAGGCAAGTTACCCTTTAAACGCTTTAACTATGGTAAGGCAAGGCATTTTTATTCTAAATGCCTTTATAACAAAAAGGATAATTCTAAGCAAGAGGAGGATAGTAAAAAAATGAAACCTCACTACTCCAATAAGAAGAACTTGTTTAAAAATAATAAGGGCATTTACAAAAGAGAAGATAGTGATTCATTAGATGAAATTAATAGTTTATATGATGACCATGATTGTGCCTTTATGGCTAAGGGAAATGAACGCCTATTCATGACATTAGAATCAGCTTATGTGGCTCAAGAAATAGAAGTTAAAGTTTTAGATGAAGAAGAGGAAGGAGAAGTGGATCTAGAGGGTGAACTCATTTGTGCTCTAGATGAAATTGAAAATATGAGAAAAGAAAACTCAAAGAAAAAGAAGCAAGAAAAAAAAGAGATTGAAAAATTGTTCACGAGTCTTAAAATTTTTGACCAGATAGTAGTTATCATAAAGACACAAGTTGAAAAGGCTAATAGAATATAAGATGTAGTCAAATTTTAATTACAGTATAAATTTGATGAATGCATAAAGTTAGAAGAAGAAATAATGGCTTTAAGAAAAGAACTTTAAAAAACTAAAGAACAAATAGACAAAGGTATGAAGCTGAAAGGAGGTTCAAATTTTCTTGATGTATTTATCAACTCTCAAAATCCATCAAAAGAAAAATCTGGTCTTGGTTTTGAAAAAAGAAAAATTCCCATAACTAACACATCTATAAATTTATATGATAAATTCAAAGTAGAAGAATCAAGTAAAAAAAAAGAGAAAGATTGCATGGATGCCTCTAGAGATACAAAGACAAACACAAGAACTACTGATATGAAGAAAGGTGAAGGAGAAAAAATCTTGAAGAAAAGAATAATAACAATGAGTCAATATCTACAAACTAAATAAATGAAAAAGACAAAGGTAGATGATGTAGATGGTTACATAAGGGTGAAAGATTTTAAGAAGCTATAGTTAAGAATATTTCCTCATCCTGCATAAAGAAATGTTGTGACCAAGTATTCCTCATTTTTATATGATTATTATTATACCTATAATCAATTTGGTCATAGGTCTAGTGAATGTATGTTTATACCTAAGAGGAGAATAAAATTTATAATAAGAAACTCATTTGTGCCCTTGTTAGATACAAATGTAATATGCTATAATTACAATAATTTTTGTCACATAGCTAAACAATGTAGAACAAATTTTGTAAGACCAAAAATACAAATTTAAAAGAAAATCATGCCTCCCAATGTGAACAAAGGTTCACAAGTCTCTGAAAAATATAAAAATAAGCCAAAAAAGAAACCTAAAGATGTGTGGAAAGTAAAAGATTGAAAACTTACACAATCTATGATTGCTCAAACTGCACTCCATGACAAGGAACAAAATTTGTGGGTAATAGATAGTGATTTCTCAAAACACATGACTATTGACAAAATCAAGTTCATAAAACCAAGTAAATATAAGGAAGGATCTATTAGCTTGGGAGAAAATACTATAGTAAATATCTATGTTAAAGGAACCTTAAATATATATGGAAAACTACCTACACATGATGTCCTTTATGTTGAAAGATTGAAACACAATGTTGTAAGAGTCATCCAAATGTGTGACAATGGATATAAGGTCACATTTAATGTAGAAAGCTATAAGATAAGGAGATTTAGAATATTAGTTATGGAGGGTAAAATAATTGAAAGTAATATTTATAATCTAAGTAAAGTGAATGGTAATGGTTACTTGATAGGAAATATTGATGAGAGTTGGTTATGGCATATAAGAATGGGTCATGTTAACTTTTATAACCTTGTAAAAGTGATCTCAAACAAGTGTGATACACATATGTCTAAGATAACCAAACCTACAGACACTACTTTCAAAGAATGTCAGTAAGGCAAGCAAATAAGGGTTAGATTTCAAAGAAAGTATTATGAAACTACAAAACCTTTAGAGTTAGTCCATACTAATCTTTTTGGTCTTACTAAGACAAGAGGATCCAAAGGAGAAAGATACTTCATGTTGCTAATAGATGATTACTCAAGAATAACATTGGTAACGTTTTTGAAGGATAAGTCTTAGGCATTTGAAAGATTCAAAATCTTTAGGGCCATGGTAGAGAATGAGATTGGATGAAAAATCAAATTATTAAGATCTGATAGAGGTGGTTAATTCAACTCAAATGAGTTCATAGAATACTATGACAAGCATGGAATTAAAAGGAATTACTCTGCAATAAGGACTCCACAAAAAAATGGAGTTGTTGAAAGAAAGAACAAAATAGTCAAAGAGATGGCCAGAGTAATGCTAAAAGAGTCCAAGTTACCTGATGGATACTAGAGAGAAATAATACAATATATATATATATATATATATATATATAGGATAGAGTTTAATTGAGGGTAAAAAATGATAATACCCCCTATGAACTATGGTATGGAAGACCTACATCTATTAAGCATTTTAGAGTGTTTGGTAGAAAATTCTACATTAGGGGAAAAAAAGAAGGTAACTTGGGAAGCTTTGAATCAAGATGTGATGAAGGAATATTTCTTGGTTATTCCACCCAAAGCAAAGCTTACATATGCTACAACAAAAGACTAAAAAAAATTATAGAGAGTAACAATGTCAAAGTTGAAGAAGGCTTGAAACATGTTAAACATGATAGAAATATCTGTAAATAAGAATCTGAAGAGGAAGAGGAAGTAGCTAATGAAGAGCCTAAGGAAATAAATGAAAAGACACCTGCAAGATTTTCTAAAAAGGATTATCCTATTGATTAGATCATTGACAATAAAATTTAAATAGTTAAGACAAGGAGAATAGTTGTAATGAATAAGGATCAAGTATGTTTTGCTTTAATATCTGAAATTGAACTTAAGAACTATGTTGAAGTTAAAAAGGATGAGAATTGGCTAAAAGCCATGAAATAATAACTAAGCCAAATTAAGAAGAACAAACCTTGGAAATTAGTTTCAAGACCTTCAAAGAAGAATATAATAGGTATAAAGTGGTTCTTTAGAAACAAACTCAATGAGGATAAAACTGTTATAAGGAATAAGGATAGATTAGTATGCAAAGGATATGCACAAGTTGAAGGAATAGTTTTTTAGGAAAAATTTAATCCAATTGATAGATTGGAAGCCATAATAATGTTTCTAGCATTATCAATTGATAATAAATTAAAATTATATCAAATGGATGTTAATCCTACTTTATTGAATGGCAACCTAGAAGAAGAAGCCTACATAAAACAAACTCAAGATTTTTAGCTATCAAAAGAAGAAGATTATGTTTACAGACTAAAGAAAGCTCTATATGGTCTAAAATAGGCACCTAGAGCATGGTAGTCAAGATTAGACTAGTACCTACAATAATAAGGATTCAATAAAGGTTATGCAGATAACAATCTGTACTTCAAATCAAAAGGTAAACATATGTTAATTATTGTTTTATATGTAGCTAATATCATTTTTTGTAGTAGAAACAATATAATGTGCAAATAATTTACTACTCAAATGAAAAATAAGTTTGAGATGTCTATGCTTAGAAAACTATATTTCTTATTTGGTCTCTAGATAACACAAACTAATGAAGGGATATTTATATCTCAAACCATGTATGCAAAGGAAATGCTCAAGAATTTTGGAATGGAAGATAGCAAACCAATACGTAATCCCATTATAACTGGATGTAAGTTAGGTAAAAATGATGAGTCCCCTGATGAAAATCAAACTTTGTATAGATCAATGATAGGTAGTTTGTTATACCTAAATGCATCAAGACCTGATATCACATAATCAGTGTGCATGGTTATAGTATTTTAAGTTGATTTCAAAGAATCACATGTCAATGCAGTGAAATAAATATTTAGATATATCAAGAGTACAATTGAATATGGCCTATGGTATCCCAAAGGTGAAGATTTCACTTTGACAACAAATACAAATTTTGATTGGGTAGGAAGTGTGGATGATAGAAGAAGCACTAGTGGTGTATTTCTCCTTGGAAATAAACTTGTTTCATGGTTAATAAAAAAATAAGATTCAGTTACTATTTCTATAGTAGAAGTAGAGTATGTTTTAGTAGTGGCATGTATATAAAATTAGAACTGCATCATATATATAAATCAATCTTGGTTCAAAGAAGATATATCATACCTACACTTTTGATTGGGAATAAATTTGTTAAATAGGGGAATCACTAATATGGGGGCCTAATAGACCTGATTAGGGGATCACTTGTCACAATACACCATGCTAGGAGGGGTCTCAAATCCTACAATCTAACACAATCACGTAACAACCCTAAGAGAGTCCTAGTTTTAATGTTCACTCTATATTTAATAAATAAGAAAGTAAATCTAATCTAGTGCTCACCAAAGCTTGTGGCACAAAGTAGGGGTTAGAAACACAAAAAAACTAAACATTCATAGAAGACATATACTCATGTCAATGTATATGAAATCCTAATGCATGGGAGAGAAGCATAATTTCATTATTTATCTACTTTTATAAAGGTGAAATAAAGTTAAGAATACTTAAATTTGAAGATGAACCCACTAAGCCTCAATCTCTCCCTTGGACAAGGTACTTCATAATAGATTATTTTGGTATGTAATTATAATAAACATAAATCAACTCTAGGATACAGAACCTATCTATGCATCTAAAATACTTTTTACAAGACAAGATCCGTATCTCCAAAGAAAGTATGGAACTCTAAGCTTTATTCTTCAAGTAGAATGGTCAATAAACAAATGTTCATTCACACTTATTCTTCTTCTCTTCTCTTCTTAAAAATGGTTGGAAATAAACTTGTATATATGTGGATCTTACCCTAAATCCTTATTAATATGGTGACTATACAACGTTGACCGAATCGAGCCTGTATGTTCTTAGGAGATAAGTCACTAGGTCTTGAGCTAGGTTGGCTAAAGGGATAAAAAAAATTCCTTGTGAAAAATACCCCTAAATAATATATGGTCGACCCAGTTAACCCTATATAGTAATTAGAGGATAAAAATTGTATAGGGTCAACCCAGTCAACCTAGTATAGTCAACAAGTTGAAAGGGGTCAAGGTAAGAACAGGGAGGGTAAATCATTACAAATGATTGGAATGGGTATAATTGAGAAGAATAAGCTTAGGTTAAATGGTTTTATGAGATGAGTGTGTAGATTGCATGTGGAAAAATGGATAATAATCTTATGAAGCACCAATGGTCTATCCACCCCTTTCTCAGTGCACCCCTTAAGGCATGCACTCAGATAGATTAAGACTCGATGGGTTCCTAAAAGATATAAAGTGTTAATAATTGATTAAAAAAATTAAAATATTATGTGTATACATATGCCCCACTTAAATCTCATCATGTGTCATGTAAGTACAACACATGATGGTGTTTCAGGAAATAGAACATGATAACACACATCACTAATGCTAAGTAAAGTTTAGTAAGAAAAAAATAAGATAAAAGAAAGGATAGAATTGAAAAATGCATACCTTTACTTAGTGTTGTAAATAAAGAAGTAGACTGTAAGAGAAAGTGAAGCCATCCAATGTGAAGAACATTAGGTGAAACTATAGAAGTTAGTGCAAAAAATAGCCCAAAAAAGTTTTTTTAAGAATATAGGCATATGATAGTGGAAAAAATTCTATACATCATTATGAATCCAATAGATTTTATGGTTTGAAAAATGGATGAATAGAAACAAAGATATAGGCAAAAGAAGGAATCTACCAAAAAACAATTAAAGAATTTGAATTTTGAAAAGGGGTTTTAAATAGGGGAAAGAGAATTCATTTGATTATTTTGATTGTTAAAGGAGAGAAAAAGAGATCTAGATACCAAATGAGCTAGGATGGTGAGGAGATAACATGATCGATGAGGAGGGGCTCCAAGAGTGGTAACAGGTGTACTACATGTATGCAACTATGAATCTTAAGCTAGTTTTGAGTATTTTTTTGAATTAAGTGTATTTTTAGAAAAAAAATATTACATTTATAGATGTTTAAATAAATAAAAATTAGATTTTATAGGTAGGAAAAACTAATTAGGAAAATGGGTTTGAAGGAATTAGGAAGAAAAATGTGAAAATTTAATTTTTAAGGAAAATACAAGGGGTCGATAGCTAAAAACAACTGGGTCAACCCAGTTGACCCAATGGGCTAAAAATAGGAAAAATATACATTTTCAACCTAGTAGGTGTGTGCTAACCCTATTTTTTTGTATAATGTTGAGCTAGTACATTTTTTCAATTGATCTAAAAATTCTATAATGACAACATAGTACTAGGGAGGTAAAAATAAGAGGGTTGACTTAGATTTTTAAGTCAACCAATGATCGATAATTGACAATGATCAAGTATCGTAAATGTATAATACACACTTGTAATGGATCAAAACCTTTTTTATAATGATTTAATAAAATCAATTTTTTAAAAAGATTACAAAATTTAAAATATTCACATGCATTGAAATTTTAAAAGTGTAAACAAAGATAAATTGATAAAAAATACCAAATATGATTTGATAATGGAGTTTGGCTTAATATCCTATATCTTTGAATCTTCTCCAATGGGGATCAATCATAATAATTTGTTTCTAAAATACTTACAAATCCTTTAGAAGTCTTACAAATCATCTTCTTGATCTTTGATTCTAATAGAAGTATACTCTCAAACTTAAGCACAAGCTTGAGGCTCTCAAAATACTCCCTAAGTCTATTTAAAAAAGCCTTTATACCACGCTTAGTCCACAAAAAATCTCCAAAAACTTCCCTTTAAAGTGAACCTCGAGACTTTATATAGTGCTTAAGCTCGTTGGTCTATCGATGAAAGTATTATCCTTTTACCAAAGATAACATGGTTTAAATCCCTCAACATTGCTTTTGGTCTTTATCTAAATCTATTATCCCACATTTGGGAAGTGCAACATAGTTTAGATTTTTAAAATCTTGAACCTCCACTTTTGTCATTACCAACTAGCCTTTTTGGGCTAAAATGCTAAACTTGGTTGACGGTTGTTGTGGGGTTCTCGACCCAATCTTGGCATGGTGACTTGGCATTAATGTGGGTTATTCAATTATCTTAGAACATGGAAAACTTATCCTCATGGAATTAGTGGTAAATTAGAATGTTCAGTTGATAGAACCTTTGATGTTTTTCAAGCTTCCACTTGGTATGATAAATAATTACATAAAACTATAGTCACTAGGTGACTATTTAATAAAATTTCAACCATGTAAATAATATGGTGGTGGTAATCCATGTGGTGGATTAAGTACCCACCACATGGAACACTCCCATTTTGACACTCATTGACATCTAACTAGATGCTCCATAGTTCTATCAATGATAAGGTCCCCTTCTATGATAAAATTAGACTCCACTAGCTACAGTCCCTATAGCTAGCCTTTTATGCCTATCAAAAACCAACCATAACAATAACTATTTTCCCACATTAAATTTCCACCACATGTCACTACACTAAGGTTCCACATGATGTGATCAATCTACACCACTTGTACTTTGTGACACATTATGACACCTTGTGCCATCTTTTTACCCTATTTAATCTAGAGACTTCAACATGCAATATCTTATATATACAAGCTCAAAATTGACCCATTCAAATTGCACCAAAAATATTTTGATGAGACATACACTATGACAATGATTATTTTTCAATTTTATGAATTGATTTTTGGAGCATATATGGGTTCATTTGGATCAACCAAGCTAAAAATAAAGAAAATTTGGTCAAACTAGGTTGACCAAAGAACCAAAAAGGTATGGAAATGCATGTAAAAAGCCAAAAGAAGGATAGAATGGCTTGAAATGGCCAAGGGCAAAAAATATCAATTAGGCTAAATATAGGTAAAAATTAATGAATTAAATTAATATAAGCTTGTTTTTTATTAAAATTATAAAAAGAATGTATTTTTACTAGACATGACATGGAAGATTTAATACATCTTTTATTGTTTCTTAGTTGTAGGGATGACCTAGGTTTTAAAGATTGGTAGATGTTTCTTGGCTACCTGATCTACTAGAGTGTCTCACCATAGGTGATAGAGCTAGGCGAGTAGTTGTAGGTTTAGGAGGGATAGCTAACATGTGTAGGGTTCCATTGATCATGGATTTGTTAGTCATGTTCTTTAGATGTTGAGAGTGATTGACAAACACATTTAGATGAAAGGTGGATGGGGACTATTTCAATCAATTTATTGCTTATTATGGAAAAGATAAACTAAGTATGTGTATGGTTGAAAAACTTTATTAATAGTGTATGTGTTGAGATCAAAATTTGTGAAGAGATCTTCTTTAGCTTAGGAGGATGACCTACAGATAAGAAAGCACTAAAGCAAACTTGGTTGTTAGAAAAATAACTAGGTGGATTTCCTAGTGATAGCTAAATCCCAAAATTAAGATCTTCCTTAGGGGCTATCAATACACACATTTTAAATAATTTAGCTTGTAAACAAAAAAGAAAGGTACTTGCATCAATAAATCAAAAGTTACTAAAATTGAATAAAAAAATTGTTTCTAAGAAATATGCTATAAATGATTAAATTATCAATTAACCAATCAATATTAGTGATAGAGGGTTGGGGTATGCTTCAAAAAATTAGAAAGGGTTCTATAAATAGGTAGGAACAAAAAAAAGTGGATTTGATTAGATGCAGGTAGGTGAAAACAACTTGTTGGTTTTTGGTACCACAGTGACTGTCAGTGGTTGGGATGACCATTGACAATTAAGGTAACCTTGGTGCTCAAGCTGACCATCGATGGTTGGGTAGACCATCAGTGATTGAGACAACCATTAATGGTTACTATGTCTAGTTTTGGGTTGATAAATTGCTAATTAATAAGATTCAAAAGATAAATTTTGAGAGATGGGTAAGCTTTAGATTATTTGTAAAATGGAAGTAAAGTAAATGAATTCTAATAAATATGTACTTATCTTATGAGAATTTGATTGGGTGGATGGTTGAGGTAATTATCCTAGTGGTAGAATATAACTTGATTCTAACAAAGTAATGGTACTGAAAAGCTTAGTGGAGAGGACACATCAAATTAACTCTCTGATATGATTGTTAGATTTCTCAATTATTGATGGTGATTGACCTATAATAAATAAACCCCTAGATGTAAAATCTCTTGATGATAATTGTAGATGAATTTCACCTTCATGTTCCTCTCTTCTTATGGCACAAGCAAGAGGTGGAAGTCAAGGTTCAACTAAGCTATATAATTATAAATTATCCATACAAAGGCTTGTAATAGGATTTAGACAAGCTATAATTAGAAAAAAGAAGAGAGGATGGTTTAAATTCTTTTGGTTAGGGAGGTAGACCTTGACCAATGATGGTCAAGGTGACCATCGACAATTACCCTGACTGTTGGTGATCAAGTGTCAAGGGATAAAAAGGGATACTAGGAGTTGATGAGGAAAAATGTCAATTAAGTACTGGTTTGAAAAGGTAGGTGAGGGTGATGACAAAGGTATATGATAGGTTGGGCACTAAAATGAAAATAGGGTTGTAAAGTGTGATAAAAGGTGTGATATTTAAGAGTGCATAAAGACAAGGTTACCATGGTTGAAAAAAATAAAGGTTGATGCTAAGGGAAAAGTGACTAGTGTACAATGTGACCATATTTAAGCATGGTTGTTGGGTATACTTGTTAGCCTTATAGATAAGGTTAGTGTTTTTGGTGAGTATTCAAGGTAGGAATTGATCTTATGGAAAACATAGATAGGTCAAGTGTCATGGGTATTCAAGGTAAGAAGTATTCCTGAAAGACATAAGTGGGTTAGGTAAGCATGAGGTGGTATAAATGCAAAAGGTGGTCAACATGGAAATATTATCACTATAGTCAAGAGACTAGGCACAAAGTGTAGAAAAAATCATGTAGGTTGGGTTTAAATAGACCAATGGTGAGGTGATGAGGTAGTAAGGGTTGTTGGAGAAAGTTCTCTCCATGGGTGGGTCAGACTGGATTGGTTTTTAAAATAAAGGGGTATGTTAAGGTAAATTCAAGAAATTAAGCATCCTAACTATCAATATTTAGGGTGGTTAAGGGTAATCATTAATGGTTACTCTGATCATCGAAAATCAAGGTACAAACCCTAAAAATATATAGGGTAAAAAGTGAAAAGTGAATCACTTTTACTCAATTATTATATTTTCATTTACTTTGAGCTTTGAGTGATTTAGGTATTAAGCAGTGAAGATAATAGCTAAGTGATTAGTTGATTTGTTATTTTTTAATTGATTATAGGTATGTGTTAGAGGTTATATCTTAGAAATGAGATGTAGGAAGCATGTGGACATGACTGAGTAGATTCACGTCAGCTCTATCTATAACATAAATCAAGGAATGAGGTAAGTAGTGTCTTGAATTTGATAGAATAGTCTAATTTCATATAGTTGTGTTGGCATGTGAAATTAGGTAGATAAAATGTTGGTTTTGATTAACTATACCCTAGGTATGGGTTTTGGTTGGTATTAGGTAAAATTTTAGGTAAAAATAGGAATTGGGAGGTTGGGTAGGGGATTTGGGGTGGGTAGAGGAGTTAGAATAACAAATTGGATGATTTAGCTTTGATTTGGGTAAGCATTGGAGGGATTAGGGGTTGGATTTATGCAATTAAGGGGGACTTTATTACATCATGTGTAGGATGAGGTGTCCATGACATTGAGTAATTTAGGGGTGCACTAGTGGTTGGGGACATCTCTTAAAGGCCATACATTTAATTTTTAGTATGGCTAGGTTATAGGAGATAAACACTCTCCCTCTAGACATAAAAATGGATACTCTATAGGCAAGAGGGAGAGATTGAGCTGATTCCATTTGATAGGGTACATTTATAGTTTGGTTTGGTATAGGGCATTCTGATCCCATTCCCCAAGTACAAGAGAGAGGACTTAGAAATCTTGTTGCTAGTGCCATAACTTGCTCCTATAATTCTAGATGGTGCATATGAGGAGCTTCCTATTAGGGCTTTAATAGATGATGCTATATTTTTAAATGGGTACATGACATGGTACCAACCCATATGTGTAGTTATAGATGTTGGTGGAGATGATGTTATTACGTGGTTGATGGATATGGATTTAACTAGCTAAGATGGGCATGTAGGTGCAATTTTGGCCATATCATAGGGATAGGTACAAGTTTTACAAGGATAGGTGGCCACATTGTAGGGCCATATTATGACTTTATAGGGTTAATTTGTTATTGTCATAAGGGAGAGGGATTAGGCTAGGAACTCTCTAGGCTTGGTGACTCAAGAGAGGGACTCTCTATGTTAGAGAGGAGGAGCAATAGGAAAAGTATCACCATCGAATTTTACCCCTACAACATGTTACCTAGCTATAGTAGAGGAGCTACGATACTATGAGGCTATTGTGTGGGAACAGTGTTTGAATGATCTTCAATGGGGTGAGTATTAGGAGAACTTAGTAGGTAGATCCAACATAGTGACACTAGGTTAGTGGGTATCTTTTATATCTAGACAGACAAGGATAGGTGGTGGAGTGACAGGCCTAGTAGGTGTACAGGCACTAGGATCCAATGGTGCTTCAAGAGGTAATGGTGTCCTAGGCGCATAGATATATCTATATAGGTATATGATTTTTTTATATCATTTTGATTTTGGCTTGGGAAATGCTGTGGAGAGATGTACATTTTTGAGAGAGAGAGACCTATCTATCTATATGTACACATTTATTATGTTATGGTTATTTAACTTATGAGTTTATATATGTACATTCTTTATGTTCATGGTTTTATGGTTTGATGGTGTGATGTTGATGATTAATGCTTATATGTGATCATGGATTATGTTGTTATTATGGATTCTTAGCTTAGGCATGAAATGGCTTGGATTTATGGATATGTTTATGACATGTTAAATCTTAATGTGTATATATTGCATTAGTAGACTTTAGACATGTGGTGGAAAAATGGTTAATTGTTTGAATATTAATGGATACTATTACTTTATGACTCTGGTAATGGTTATGGTTGTCATTATGGCTATGCTTATGACATGATAATATTTTGGATTTCATTATGTTTAGACATGTTAACATTAACTATATTACTTATTTATGTGATTTTTATATTATAAAATATGGTAATGTAGATGGTTATGGTTATGATTATGGTTCTTTGTTGTTAATGTTTATTATAAAATACATGAGATAGTTTAATTAACAATACTAGATGGGAGAGTAAAGAATACAATCTAGAGGTGAACACCTTGGATGAAAATATCAACTACTCATGATAGGGTAAGAAGAGGACAAGATGCTTCTTCGTAGATAAGGACTAAAACAAAATTGAAGTTGGATTGACTTAATGAACATCAACCCTTCAAATTCTTTGCATTAGCATTCATCAATTGGACAAAAAGGTGTCTTGACCACATAATGTCAAGTAAGCTAAAAAATCCATTACATATAGAGGATGGGTTAAAATGGATCCTTCTTGTGAGACTAGCATGCCTCTTCTATAGGTAGTCAAAGAGTTGGTATAAATAAGATATGCCAAGCTTTGTAGACTGATTAATGCAAGAATTATACTTGTGGAAGCCAATTGTGGATTGCACCTTATTGTGTTGTTTGAGAGCTGATCGCAGCTTTTGAGATTATTTTGATTGTGATAATGGGTCTACTTCTAATTGTTATATGTGGGAAGATAATTGATACAAGAAGCTTCCAAGAAATTTCTATGCTTTTGATAAATGCTTACTTAGCCATTCTTCGAGGGAGTGGTCTAAGTTTATGTGCTTTGTTTAATGTGTTTTTATAGTTGTCCTTCAAGGGAAAAGTCCACCTTATTTTTTAGAACTTTTTAAGAGGTTTTCAATAATTTTCTTTCAAGGGAGTAGTTTTTGATGTTAGGAGTGACCATGATTATTGGTGATAGGAGTTTGGTTATTTTTTTATGATTTTAATTGACATAGACTTGCTTAGGCTGACATAACAGTTCACCTTCATGGAGGTAAAACCAAAGAACACAAAAAAGTTTTTTAGGTGTAAATAGGCTTAGGTAATAGTGATCATTGGGATCCATCTTAAAAAGAGGTGGAAAGTACCATGAGAACCATACCATGAGTAAAGGCATAGTACCCATTATTCAATATTAGGATATACTTATGATAGATAATCACATGATTCATTTTTAATTGATTGTCCTCAAAAAGATGGGGATGAATGTGTGTGGATAACAAGGGATGAAATTAAGATAAACAAAAGGTGGACTTAATCCTTTTTAATAAAATAATGAGCACAAATGTGAAGCATTGAGGGGATCAGGTTCTAGGTGGCCTTCGAGTGAAGACAACTGATAAGGCCTTAATACATACTTATGGGTTATGATATAAGGTCAAAGCCAATTAAAAACAAACTTTCCCCACCTAATTTATTCCATATTAGTGACATGTTGATTTTATTTTAGGATGAGGTCTTCGATAGTGAATTCTTACACTTTAAGGTGTTTATTATAGGCATGTTTGATATGTTCTTAGTAGACATGGAGGTGGGTGAGGGATGCTAGGTGAAGCTCATCGAGTAGCTCAAGTTGGGATAAATGATGTTGATGGAAATTTCCCTCTAAAATAAACTCTTGCAAAGATATGTGAAGAGAAGGGATTTAGACTTCAAGAGGCAAGACAACCTCTACTCCAAATACAATAGAAAATGGGGTAGCACTTGTAGGGGTTCTAATGATAGTAAAATATGCCCATAAGGTAAAGGGGATGTGAAAATGCCAATCTTGACGAGATACATTGACCATTTTAGTTAGCATGTTATTAAGAGTTTTGTTAGAGGGTTATACCCATCCATTATCTTAAGGGTGTTAGGGTGAGGAAAAGCTTAACTTGATACTGAATGCATCACATAGACCTTAAACTTTATTATTTTTAAAGGAATTACCATTGTTGGTGATAATCTTATGAGGAATACCAAAGAATAAGATTATGTGATGGTTGATAAAGTCAACAATCTTATCTACTTTGGTTGAGACTAGAGGAATAGCCTCTATCCACTTGGTCAAGTACTTAGTCATGATGATAATAGAATGGTGCCACTATGAGGAATGTGGATTAATTTCACCAATAAGGTCTATATTTCATTATGAAAAGGGCCATAAATTGGTAGAAACATGAAGGTTATGGCTAGGTGCATGATGCAAATTAATGTGTTGTTAATACTTGACACACTTTTTCACATAATCACAACAATCTTTGTTAAGGGTAGGTCGTTAATAGCCAAGACATAGGATGAACTTAGCTATAGTGAGGCCACTAAAGTGTCCCCCATAGATACCATCATCTATTTCCTTGATAGTGTGAGAGGCTTCCTAACTATGCATACAACAGAAGAGGAGGCCATCAAAGCTGTGTTTAAAAATAATTCCTCCCATAATGGCAAAATAGGAGGTACTCTAAACAAACACTCTTCAAGCATTCCTAGAGAGGATAGAAGGAACTATGAAAATCTTAAGATAGTCAAAGGTTTGTTAATACCAAAGGTCAATTTGGGTCTCCTCGATGTTAAAAATGGTGGGAGAATCTAGTTTGTCATAGGAACTTTTACTTAAGTTTGTGGATAATGACAAAAACTTAGATTCTAAGGGTACATACAGGATCTATGAGGCAAGGGAAGCCATGGTGTTGGCAAACTTGTTTGTAGATCATCATGTTGATTGAATATGGTAGTGCTTAAATTATTCTAAGAGTTCATCAACTAGTTGCTTATACTATTGAAAAACATCATTTTTACACTGGTAAGAGTTATTGATTTGATTGACCACAAGTTGGGAGTTACCAAATATATTAATTGTTTTGACTCTAGGGGCAAGATAGTTTGAAGGCCTATCACTAGGGTTTCATACTTAGCCACATTGTTAGTATATTCAAATTCAATCTTGAAGGATAAAAGAAGGGGTTCACCATCAAAGGGGATAAGGATGATACTTGATTCCCCACCATGTTAACATTTTGATCCATCAAATAATATGGTGACTTGATAGGTAGAATTTGCTTAAGATAGGGTCATAATGTACTCATCAAGGAACTCAAGAGGAGGAGGTTGATTATTCTCTAATGGTGATTCAACTAATTATTTGAAAATGACTTTCCCCTTAATTGACTTCTACTAGAGGTGTTTCTATGCAAAATTGCTTTCTATATTCAAAGAAGAAATAAGAAACTGAAAGAAATGGTCAAGGCTAGAAGTACCTGATAAAGTTATGCGCACCAAAATCAGACATTGGAAGATTCTCCTCTTTGGCTGTGGAGGAATGACACCTACGAAGAAGAAAAGACTGAAACACGAAAAAATGTTAGTCAAAGGATATGGTGGGCTGTCAAGCGAATGCCCGATCCCGGAAGTATGAAGACTTCCTAGAAGGATATCAACCCACTGATAAAAAAAGGTAGAATATTTGACAAAAGTAGATAATGAAAGAGAAAATGACAAAAATAAATGACAGAAAATTAAAATGCGTACCTGATAAGCGGCACTGTTCTGCACAGTCACCGGCGTCGGTCTCTGTGGTGCCAGCGTCGGTCTGGGAAGGTGCCGACGTCGGTTGAGATGCCGTCGTCGGTCGGGGTAGTGATCGGCGTCGATCAGGGCAGGTTCTGGACAGAGTCTGGGTGAGTTGCAGAAGGTCTGGGAGAGTCGGGACAGGGTCTTGACAAGTTCGAGATAGGGTCTGATGGAATCGGGATAAGGTCAGGATAGGGTCTGGGCAAAGTAAGGTTGGGTTCGGACAAAGTCTGGGGGTTTTGGTCAAGTCCAGACAGAGTTATAGATTGGGGTAATGGGCAGGGATGTAAAGAAGGGACTCAGGGCTTGGGTCTGTGGTTTGAAGATTCAGGATGACAAAAATAATGAACAAAGAATAATCAAAAAGAAATGAAAATAAACAGAGAAAATACTTACCTATTAGAAGTCGTGATGAAAGCCATAGTTGAAGTTGTCTGTGCAGTGCCGGATTGAAACGAATGCAGATTGGTTCGTGAGAGTATTGGTTGCCAGAGTCTGTGGATGTCAGAGTTCAGAGGTCGATTGACTGATTGATCGGGTTGATTCGAAAAATGGTTGATTAGCCTTCGGGATTGATCAGTGGATGCTGATGAAGGTGAGGGACAGTTCGAGAGACGGTTCGATAACCATTTTGGGAAACCGATCGGGAACTGAATGGTAACTAATAACGGATAACGGTAAGGTGACCGACGTCGACAAGATTGCTGACGTCGGCCGATAAGTGACCGACGTTGGGGACATCGGCCGGGTAAAGACCGTCGTCGGCAGATGCACAATGGGGATAGAGTCTAGCTTTAGCTCTATGCTCATTTTTACATGCTACCAGGGTCAAGGTTGGTGGAACAAGTGATCGACAAGGGTTAAATAGGTGAAGAAGAATAAGACGGGGAATGACCAGGGGAGTCGACATGATTTCGGTGTCTACATTTGCCCCTTTTTGTCTTGTTGGTTGTTCTGAATGAATTGCAAGACAAAAATAGGAGTGATTGCCCCAGGTGAGGGATAAGGTTGATTTCGTCTTGTTGGTTGTTCAAATGAACTGCAAGACAAAATAGGAAAAAGATAGGTTGCCCCGATTATGGATGAGGTATTCCCCCTCAAAGCAGGAGTCGAGGGAAGGGAACCAGGAATCGAGTGCTGATTTGACAAAGAGTGGAGGAAAAAGGGGTGAGGGTGAATGCTGCAAAGGTCGTGATTGCACGTATACCACTACACGAGAGGGTTAGGTTAAAGTGTCGCAGGTCAAGGGTCAAAGAGTGCTAAAATTGAAATAATCGGGCCCCAGCATTTAGTTGTCTGCTGATCGGGTCACTCAATCTAAGCTAAAGCTCCAAATGGTCATTGTGTTCTAGGTATCCCGGGCTCAGGAAGTGCTCCTAGAAACATGAAAAAGTCACAAGTAGGGCGGATCAACCGGTTTGTGATCCTATACTTGTGAGGGTCCAAAAAGGTCTACGCACAATTCTGCTAACCAGTCATGAGGTAGCATACAGGCAAAAACAACCAAGGCAATAGTGTCTTGGAAGTGGGCGAGGTCGGAGGAGATAGGTATGATCTCTAATGGTTGGTGAGCGAGGGGAGGAATGGACGAAAGGATGTGGCTGAGCTAACCTCAAAAAATGTCATGTGATCTGAGTGCTGCCTACATAGCCCTTGTGTGAAGGGCCTCAGGCCAATGTAGTTCTCCCTAAAAGGGAGGAATGGTCAAAGAAAATGATTGGTCTTGATCAAAGTTACAGAAGAGAAGATTTGTCCATCAAGGAGATGAACAAACGGGGGTGGTCGAGCTAACCTCAGAGGATGTGTTATCTGAGTGCTGCCTACATAGCCCTGGTCATAGGGCCTCAGGCCAATGTAGTTCTCCCTAAAAGGGAGGAATGGTCAAAGGGATAAAATGGGTCATGGTCAAGGACAAGGTTATGGTTAAAAGAAGGAAATAAGGTTTGTCCATCAGAGAGATTCAGGTGGTTAAAATGGTTGATAGATTGGTCGTGGTTATGATGAAATGATGAGGAAAAAAGATGTTGCAGCCATTTCCAAATGGTGTATTCTGCAACATTGGTTGAGGGGTTTTTCATCCCTAGCAATATTCCATATTCATGATGGATGTATGCTAAAAATGAATTGAGGTTTATTTATGCTTCAGCAAGTATTGGTTTATGCTGAACATAAATTGTGGCGGGTCGATAGTTTCCATGTGTATTGGTGTCCATAGAAACTAGGATGAATAGGCTATGGGAGTGGTCTAAAAAGAGAGTTGAGTTGAGTCGATTGAGAAGTGATGAAGGTGAATGTGACCAAAGTGTAGAAGAAGTGAAAAGCATATTGCTCTTTCATTGACAAGGACCAAAAAGATAACATAGATAGGGGTTATGAGAACCAAGAGCCCCATTCATGTGTGACGTCATTGACCGTAGTGATGTTAGAGTGGTAATCGAATCACTTAGATATTAAAGTGAGCTCGAAGTCCCTTGAGCGAGTGATAGGAGGAGGAAGGAGGGTAACCCATTTTAAGAGCAGAGATAACTTTGCCCCTTTTTATAGGAGACCCTGAGACAACTATAAGTCAAGTCCATGACTCTTTTTTTTTTTTTTTACGGTGAACTGATCGATGCGGGAAGTCCACATAGAGATGTCGTTTGCTTGGTGGTCATGTTGTGAAGCTAATCAATGCGGGAAGCTTCTAAAATAATGTTGTTTATTGCCAGATTAGTCATAGCCATCCTTCGAGGGAGTGGTCTAGATTTTTGTTTAATATAAGGGCTTTTGAATAGCTGTCCTTCGAGGGAGCAGTCTATTAATTACAGCAATGATAGTACAGCTATCCTTCGAGGGAGCAGTCTATTTTTTTATTTTGATATTGATATAGTGACCATGGATATTGTGACATCTTGATTTATTTTTATAGAAATGTGAGTCATGGACAAGATTATAGAAGGTCAAGGGCTCCCTTTTATTAGGACAAAGCATCCATACAGCATAAAAGGGTTATAGGAATTGTTAAGAGGAATAGGGTTGAAAGGAAGTAGGATTAAGAGGATGGGGATTGCTCAAGGGACGAGCTCAAGTTAAGTGTCAAGTGGATGAATACTCGAATAACAGTAGAACGGTCGCAGATGCAACGCATTAAGAGGCTCAGGTTCTGGGCGTCTATCAAGAGAAGACAGACGATAAGTCCCTGATCCATACTTGTGCGTGATAATAAAAGGTCCGAGCCAATTAGGAGCAAACTTGCCTCGTTTACTTCACTCCATATTGGTCACGTGTTGATTCTCTTTGAGCATGAGGTCTCTGATGTTGAAATCTCATTCTCACAGATTTTTGTCATAGGCGTGCTTGATGCGACGTTGATTAAGGGCAGCAAGATGGCATTCGTCAAGTAACTCAAGTTGAGCTAAGCGATCTTGACGAAAGTCATCATTAGAAAGGATATCATGTAGAGAAATGCAGAGAGACGGGATCTGTACTTTGAGAGGTAAGATAGCCTCTGTTTCGTACACGAGAGAAAAAGGGGTAGCACCCATAGAGGTTCGGATGCTAGTGCGGTAGGCCCATAAAGCGAAGGGAATGTGAATGTGCCAATCCCTGCCTGTGTCACTGACCACTTTCATGAGAATTTTGGTGATAATTTTGTTGGAAGCCTCGGCCTGCCCATTTGCTTGTGGGTAGTAAGGCAAAGAGAAACTGAGTTTGATGCCGAAGGAGTCACATAATGTTTGGACAGTTTTGTTTTTGAAGGACTTGCCGTTATTAGTGATGATTTTATGAGGGACACCAAAACGACAGATAATATGGGTGATGATGAAGTCGAAGATCTTGTCGGCTTTTGTGGAGATGAGAGGAATGGCTTCCACCCACTTGGTGAAATATTCAGTGGCTGTGATGATGGATTGATGACGAAGAGACGAATGAGGATTAATCTCACCGATGAGATCTAAACCCCATTGAGAAAAAGGCCAGAAATCCTAAGCAATTTGTAAGGCGTGACTAGGGAGATGAAGCAAGTTAGAGTGTTGCTGACACTTGATGCAACGCTGAACATAATCACTACAGTCTTGATGAAGGGTAGGCCAATAATAGCCCAGACGAAGGATGCGCTTGGCAACCGAATTCCCACTGAAATGTCCACCACAAATCCCGTCGTGGACTTGCTGAATGGCTTGAGATGCTTCAGTGGAGGTGAGACAGCGAAGAAGGAGGCCATCGAAGCCTCGCTTATAGAGAAGACCCCCTAGCATGATATAGTGAGTAGTACGCTTGATAAAAGCTCATCGTGCATTACTAGAGAGGTTGGGAGGAATGATAGAGAGAGATAAGAAGTCTACAAGTTGCTTATACCAAGCATCTTGTGGGCTAGGGTCTATAGTGTTGACATGATGAATGTGAGGAGAGATATATGAAGGCAACGGCACATGACGCACCGTGACAAAAAGTCTGGATGCAGATGAGGAAAATGGGATATGTGAAGCAAGAGAAGCCATGGTGTCAGCAAACTTATTCGTGGATCGAGGAATAGTCTGCAGGAGGAAATGGTCGAAAGATGCAAGGAGAATGTCAACACGGTTTTTGTACCTTTGCAAAATTTCATTTTTACAGAGGTATGAACCGTTGACCTGATTGACGATGAGCTGTGAGTCACCGAAGATGTTGATGGACTTGATGCTGAGAGAGAGGGCGGTCTGGAGTCCCAAAATTAAGGCCTCGTATTCAGCCATATTATTGGTACAATCAAAGTTGAGTTTAAAAGACAAAGGCATGGGCTCCCCTTCAAGTGGGATGAGAATAACCCCAGCACCCCCACCTAGTTGACATTTAGAACCGTCAAAGAACATAGTCATCTGATAGGTGGTGTCGTCGGAGGAAAGCGTAGCGATAGACTCATCAGGGAATTCACACTGCGAAGGTTGATTATCAGGAAGAGGGGCATCTGCTAGTTGATCAGCGATGGTTTGCCCCTTGATAGATTTCTGCTGGATGAATTTGAGATCGAACTCAGCAAGCAGCATGAGCCACCGAGCCATACGTTGATTTTGATATGGCTTAGAGTGCATATACTTGAGAGGGTCAGTGTGGGTGATGACAAATGTTTTGTGAGTGAGAAGATAGTGGCGAAGTTTAGTAGCAGCAAAGACTAATGCCAAATAGAGTTTCTCGATATGAGTATACCGAGTTTCATAGTCGACCAGTGTTTGGCTGATATAATAGACTGCTTGCTCATGATGATGCTCATCTCGGTGCGCGATCATGGCACCTAACGAATGGTTGGTGGCAGAGATATAAAGGTAGAAGGGTTGGTCATCTTTAGGTGGAATGAGAACTGGTGGAGAGACCAGATAGCATTTTAAGGCTTCAAAAGCCTCTTAACAGTTCTTATCCCATGTAAAAATGACATCCTTCTTAAGGAGATGATGAAAAGGTTGACAGCGGTCAGAAAGCTGCGAGATGAAGTGATGAATGGACTGGAGCTTGCCTTGCAAACTATGAAGCTGCTTGAGATTGGTCGGGGGAGGCATTTCGAGGATAGCGCGAATCTTGGCGGGATCTATCTCGATGCCACGGAAGGAAACGATGAAGCTGAGAAGCTTGCTAGAGAGGACCCCAAAGACACATTTCTTTGGGTTAAGACGAACATTGTACTGAAGAAGATGAGAAAAGATGATTTTGAGAATGGTCAGATGGTCACGGCGAAGTTTGGACTTGCCGAGCAGGTCATCCACATAGTCCTCCATGATTTTGTGGAGGAGATCATGGAAAATGTAGGTCATGGCACGCTGATAAGTGGCACCTACATTTTTCAAGCCGAAAGGCATGACTTGATAGCAAAAAGTCCCCCATGGGGTGATGAAAGTAGTCTTGTGCTGATCTTCTAGAGCGATCAGGATTTGATTGTATCTTGAAAACCCGTCCATAAGAGATAGCATCTCATGGCCGGCCATAAGATCAACAAGCTGGTCAATGTTAGGAAGAGGAAAGTCATCTTTAGGATAGGCTAGGTTAAGGTCACGATAGTCTGTGCAGATTCGAATCCCCCTAGTTGCCTTGGTGACTGGGACGATGTTAGAGACCCATTGTGGATAATCGATGGGCTGGATGAAAGAGACAAAAAGAAGGCGCTGAAGCTCCTCTTTGACAAGGAGAGCAATGCGAGGATGCAGCTTTCGAAGCTTTTGCCTGACAGGCTTAGCCTCTGGTTTGGTGACAATGTTATGGGTAATGATGGTGGGGTCGATGCCAGGCATATCACTGTAAGTCCAGGCAAAGGCCTTGCTATGGTTAGAGAGGAACTGGGTATAGTCAAGCTGCTCCTGAGCGTCTAAAGATTGGCCAATCTTTAAGACATGAGGAACATCAGAAGAAGGAAGGTTGATGTCAATGGTTGATTCATTTAACATAACCTGGGTCTCAGAAGGGAGGGAGCGCTGGATGAAAGAATCGTCAGCGCCCATGTAAGAAAGAATGGCATCATCGTCAACGCAATGAATAGTGTGAATGGTTGCCGACTCATCTTCGATCATGCTGGGAAAAATGAGAGGGAGAGAATTGGACACCCCATTGAGCTGATAAGTCAAGGGGTCCAGGCAGATGGTGTTTATGGAAAAAAAAAACTAGGAGGAATGGAAACCACTGACTCTGTAGGTGAAGGGGGTGAAACAGGCGAGTGTGGAGGTGATTGGTCAAGGATTGGTTCAGGACAAAGGTCTACAGGGTCTTGAGTGGGGTCGTGATATCCTAGACCATACCGTTTCTTGGCATCGTCATCATTGAGCGGTTGGATAGGCTGATGGGAGCCCTGCTCATAGCGTCTGAAACCAAAACCCTTCCATGCACACCTGTAAAGGTAAGTGTGTGCAAAGGCAGGGTTGCCAAGAAATGAGAAATCTGATGTGAAAGGTTGAGGTGAAGAAAGAGGATTACAGTCAATAGGAGCTTGATTAAGCCCCCCATAGACGAGGTTAGTGCGAAGGTGAGGGGGACCATAAGGTATGATCATCCCTATCTGATAGTCGTAGCTGGGGCTGTGATGAAGACGTCCATACTCTTGTGGAGTTTGGAACATGTCTAAAGCTAGCAAGCGATACTCTCCCAATGAAAGTCTTTGAAAGACGTCTTCCATGGGGTCTGTGGTTATCGCTTGAAGGGGAGGTGTAAGGGCGACTGCCTATTGCGAACTGGTCGAAGCTTCCGCAGATGGAGGCAGGGTCAGGGTTAACGGCTTGATAGGGATGAGGACATCGTTTGGACGATAGGTGGTGTTGCATGTTTTAAAGGGCGAAGGGTCAGCAGGAATGGTGTGGACTTGTCCGTCATGCTCAAATTTCACACAACGGTGCAGGGTGGAGGGGACACAAGACATGGCACGGATCCAGGGTCGGCCCAGCAAGATGTTGTATTGAAACTCTCCTTCGATGATGTAGAAGAGCTTCGAGATTGTGCGTGGACCAATGTGAATGTGAAGAACGACTGTGCCAATGGTCGTGGTAGTAGTGTCATTGAAAGAGCGCAAGATCGCATCAGTTTTGGAGATGCAATTCTTGGGAAGAGCCAACTGATCAAAGGCATGGGTGGAGATGATGTTGATGCTAGCGCCTCTGTCAATCATAACGCATTTAATGCGTGTTCGATCGATATAGGTAGTGATAAAGAGAGCGGCGTCTTGATCTTCCGTGTTGGATGTAGGAATCTCAGAATCGTTGAATGTGATGGAAGCAACAGGGGCTAAGGAGTGGATAAGGGCAGCAAGTGGCTGGGGATCCTCGGGTTGGACCTCTGCTGCCTGCAAGGCTTGGATGAGGGCCTGACGATGTTGGGGTGAGGTTTGGATGAGATCGTAGAGGGACATCTTCACAGGCATCTGGTGAAGCTGTTTCAACATGGAGTCGTGGATTGGTCCGGAAGAAGAAGAAGAAGAGGAGGGTTGAGGCACGCCAAGGATAGAAATCTTAGGCTTAGGTGGTTGAGGTGGATTGACAAAAGGGTAGGTCCAAGGAATGGCAATTTTTTCTTTCGCCTTGTCCTTCTGTGACCTAGTGGTGATGTGAATGGCATTGATTTCAAAGATGGGAGGTGAAGATGATGAAGGGGTTGTAACCGGTTGATGAGATGTGGATGGGTTTGAAGAGGTTGAAGGGTTATGAGAAGGAGTCGGGGGACGGTCGAAAGTGTCCTCAAAGAGAAGAGTGTCTTTCTCTAGATAACGGTGAATGACAGCCTTGAGGGCACAACAAGTCTCGGTGTCATGTCCTGGTGTACGATGATATAAACAAATCTTTGTGTCGTCGAACCAGGAGGGTTTAGACCCGAGAGGTTGGAAAGGCTTGATAGGTGGAAGAGTTATGCTAGAAGTTTGCAAAAGTCGTTACAAGATCAAAGAGTATGAGCCCACTAAAGGGTCTGTGTTCATCGATGTATGCGATGTCAGTGACTTTTGCTTGGGCGAAGTTGGAGGGGGTTTTCGTACCACCTTCTGGGTTGATGGTGCGATGACAGGCTGAGACGGTACACTCTTCATGAGAGGTATCACCCTTTTGGGAGAGGGTAGGCTAGTGGTCGGTAAAGGAAGCAAAGGAGGCAACTGGTTTTGATTAGAGGTTGAAGCGGGAAGGACTCTGGTTAAGGTTGAAGGATGCGGGCCCAAAATGGAGGGCAATGGTGACGGAAGAGGAGGCATTCGCTTCTGTGGTTTGGCAGTCTTGTGTGATTTAGGTTGAAGACTATTATTGATTGAAGTCTGGGTTAAGTCCACCTTCACTTGTGGATGAGTGAGGTTGGAGACGGGGTGAACGCCAAGTGTTTTGATAGGTTTAGGTGGAGTAGATGAGGGTTTTGGTTTTGATGAAGTTGATGAAGATGTAGACGATTTGGAAGTGGAGATCGGATTTTTGTTGATAGTCTTAAGAGGTTCTACCATGGGAGGATTAGCAGCATGAGATGAGAGGGCCCAGGCTTGTTGAAGAGCTGTGAGACTGTCCCACAATCCCTGATGTTCCACTTTCCTAGAAGGGAGAAGTTCAAGTCTCTCCACTAGTCGGGAAAATGGCTGAGAAGATGCGGGATGAAGTTTGGGCTCTTGAGAAGATGCCGACGGTTGTGGGACTGAAGGTATGGTAGTTTCGGCCCCAAAGCATGGTGAAGTCTTGACAGGTTCATGTTTGGTTGGAGATGAAGGAGAGATGGGTTCTTCCCTGGGTGGAGAAGAAACTGGAGAATGAAGCTCCTCAAGCGGGTAAAGGGCAGGGATGATAGTGCCCTCCACTTGTGGTCGAGGAGTAGGAAAGGTTGGGTCCTCCATGGGCAGCAAGAAGGAAGATGGTGAAACTGGCGGTGCTGGTAAGGTCGAGGCGTCCTCCAAAAAGAGAGAAGTTGAGGGAGAACTAGTCGATGAAAGAGGTTTGTCCACATGTGATGGACTGATGGATGAACTCACCTCTTGGGGTTGGTTAGAAATGAGGGGCGAGACCGTATTGACTGTTCAAATATTATGTTCATGGGTATTGTCAGTCAAGGTCTGGACGTTGTTTTGGGCTGGTGGATGATTAGGGAACGGTTGTTTGAAGATATCGATACCCTGATTAGGAGGGGCATTAGGATTGTCGAGGATGAGGTCACCCTTTTCCAACATGTCTTGGACTATGTTTTTAAGGGTTTTACAGTTGCCCGTGTCATGACCTTTAACACGGTGGTAGTGGCAGAAGTCATTTTCCCTATACCACGCAGGGATGGCGCGTGAGGGATCAAATTGTGGTGGAGGTCGGATTTGAGGGAGATTGATGGCCCCTTGTTTGATGAGTTTTTCCAGCACAGACGCGTATGATTCTCCAAGTGGAGTAAACTATCACTGTATGTATCTCTGCTGAAATCGACGAGTGGTGCTCATAGATGTGGATGGTTCAGGTTGATTAGTTAAAGGCGAAGAGGAAGAAGATCTAACAACCACAGCATTTGCTGAAGCTTTAGATTTAGGATTGGACGAGGAAGGCTTAGAAGAGGGGTCATTGGTTTTGGAGTTGGGATTCTTACTCCGCAACTTGACTTTATTCTCCTCAACGACACGTAACTCAAGTTTACGAGCCATCGTGAAGGCTTCGTCAAAAGTGTGGAAGGTTTGAACCCTCAAGGTAGAAGAAATATGTTTAGCACAGGCTTGAGAGAAAAGTTCAATAAGCTCAGGCTGAGGTAAGGAAAATGAAAGTTGATTGATAAGGCCCCTCCACCGAGCGACGAAATCAGTAATAGATTCATCCTCGAACTGGCGGATAGAATAGAGGTCTGTGATGGAGACCTTCTTGGTGATATTGATGGAGAAATGATCAAGGAAGAGCTGGGCCAACTGAGTGAACGTGAAGATGGAATGGCTAGGAAGAGAGCTGTACCAGTCAAGTGCAGCACCTGAGAGAGACATGGGAAACGTGCGTAAGAGTAACGCATCGTCGTGGGCAATAAGGTAACAGGCGTGTCTGAATGCCCATAAATATTGTTGTGGGTCTTCCTTGCTTTGGAAACAAGAAAACTTAGGAAGTTCCCACTAGCTGGGATATGGTTTGATGGGGACAGAAGGATGGATGGGCTCGTTGCAGATTTGTTCGTACGAGAGAGTATTGCGTGAGCTGGTAACGGAAGTCTCTAGGTTGGACATTTTATCCATCAGCATCTTGATAATATCTACTGATGGATTGGTGGGTGGAGCGCCTCCTAGATTATAAGGTGCTTGAAAGAGGCTGGAAGAGGTATACGACGTAGTCGGTTGTACCAATAAGGGCGCAACGTACGGATGACTAGTCGTAGGGATAGAAGAAGTGACTAAGGATGGTTGGATGGAAGGCATGGCTAGGTTTGATGTTATCATGGGAGGTTGGCTAGAGGTAACATGGGCCAATGGATAGGTAGCCACCCTAGTGTTGATAGGAGTAAGGGTGGGCGGAATAGAGACGACCAGGTTTTGAACGGGGGTAGAAAGTGGTTGAGTGGACTGAGATTGATAGGGGGCCAAAACCCCAGTGAAAGTGGGCCCAACGATGGAAGGAGAGGTCACACTTGGATGGTTGGTAAAAGGTTGGTCATTGGTTGAGGCAACAGCCTGGGTATCTAAGGGTTGGACTACGGATGACGTTGATATAGCCACAGTTTTGAGGAGAGAAGTCAGCATTCCATAGATTGGATTGCCCGAGGAGTCTCGCGTTCGGCTATTCACGAGATAGTATTGCAAGGCTGCGGTATTGAGGTCCAAGAATCGTGTGAAATCTTGGTCCCCCTAGGCGTTTGGGTCAGAGATGGTCTGGTAGGAGTTCTTTCAGTTTCTAAGTTGAACTCCATTATAGGGCTGGTTGTAGGTGGGGTAGACGGAAGAGGATGATGCCTCGCGTGATCGACTAGAGCCTTGGCTTGGCTACGAGTCAGAACCATTCAAGGCAAGGAAGAACATCCTCACAAGCTCAAACAAGCAGATAAGAACTAAAAAAAAAAGATGAAGACACAAGCAGATCCTAAAACCCTAAAAGTAAAATATTAGGATTATAGTGGCTTATGCCTTAGAATATGTGTAGAGGAAGATTGGCTTTTGAGTCAGGTCCTAGAAGAAGCAGTTTATGGAAGGTTTTGGGTTTTGTTATGGTGCTCAAGAAATCTGTGGTAGCTTTTGTACAGGCCTGGTGCTAAGGAGCAAGCTCCCCTCACTTCACGATTCCAGTGGTTAGCTGGTTTTGCATAGCCAAAATATACTTCCACTAGAGATTATCCTCCGCCAGAGAACAGAGTGGGCTTCCCCCTTGGTGATGAAATCCAAGTAGGGTCACCGGGACAGGTAAGGTATCCGCTAGGGGATGAAATCCCAGTTGGGCCTTGTCTCAAGTTAAAATGTTTGTTTTGTGCAGGTGGTTTGGTCGTGTAACATCAAGTGATCTAGATTAATTCAATATGCGGTATAATTACTATGTGTGGTCTAAGAGATGCAGGCAAACAAAAATGAATGCAAAGTGTTTTAATGCCCAAGTCAAAATGTTTGTTCGTATGAAGACGAATGGAGAAAGAGTCGAAGAATATGAGTTTTAGCTAGTCTAGAAGTGCAAGAAAGAAATGTTCATTTTAGTCCTGCTTATGATGTCATTTAAGAAGAGACGAAAGGAGGTGAAAAGGAAGAAACCTAATGCACCTAAATGAACGAAAGAAAGAGAGAAAGAACCCAAGGAGGACCTAGGGTCCCACCGGGCGTGCCAGAATGTTTCTATGCAAAATTGCTTTCTATATTCAAAGAAGAAATAAGAAACTGAAAGAAATGGTCAAGGCTAGAAGTACCTGATAAAGTTATGCGCACCGAAATCAGACGTTGGAAGATTCTCCTCTTTGGCTGTGGAGGAATGACACCTGCGAAGAAGAAAAGACTGAAACACGGAAAAACGTTAGTCAAAGGATATGGTGGGCTGTCAGGCGAACGCCCGATCCTGGAAGTACGAAGACTTCCTAGAAGGATATCAACCCACTGATAAAAAAGGCAGAATATTTGACGAAAGTAGATAATGAAAGAGAAAATGACAAAAATAAATGACAAAAAATTAAAATGTGTACCTGATAAGTGGCACTGTTCTGCACAGTCACCAGCGTCGGTCTCTGTGGTGCCGACGTCAGTCTGGGAAGGTGCCGACGTCAGTTGAGATGCCGTCGTCGGTCGGGGCAGTGACCGGCGTCGGTCAGGAGAGTCAGGACAGGGTCTTGACAAGTTTGGGATAGGGTCTGATGGAATCGGGATAAGGTCAGGATAAGGTCTGGGCAAAGTAAGGTTGGGTTTAGATAGAGTCTGGGGGTTTTGGTCGAGTCCGGATAGAGTTATAGATTGGGGTAATGGGCAGGGATGTAAAGAAGGGACTCAGGGCTTGGGTCTGTGGTTTGAAGATTCGGGATGACAGAAATAATGAACAAAGAATAATCAGAAAGAAATGAAAATAAATAGAGAAAATACTTACCTGTCAGAAGCCGTGATGAAAGCCATAGTTGAAGTTGTTTGTGTAGTGCCAGATTGAAATGAATGCAGATTATTTCGCGAGAGTATTGGTTGCCAGAGTCTATGGATGTCAGAGTTCGGAGGTCGATTGACTGATTAATCAGGTTGATTCGAAAAATGGTTGATTAGCCTTTGGGATTGATCAGTGGATGCTGATGAAGGCGAGGGACGGTTCGAGAGACGGTTTGATAACCGTTTTAGGAAACCGATCGGGAACTGAATGGTAACTGATAATGGATAACGGTAAGGTGACTGACGTCGGCAGGATTGCTGACGTCGGCCGATAAGTGACCGACGTCGGCGACATCGGCCAGGTAAAGACTGTCGTCGACAGATGCACAATGGGGATAGAGTCTAGCTTTAGCTCTATGCTCATTTTTACATGCTGCCAGGGTCAAGGTTGGTGGAACAAGTGATCGACAAGGGTTAAATAGGCGAAGAAGAATAAGACGGGGAATGACCAGGGGAGTCGACACGATTTTGGTGTCTACAAGAGGAACTCAAGATCAAACTCTATTAAGATCATGAACCACATGGCCATATGCTAATTTTGGTATGACTTGGAGTGCATGTCCTTGAGTGGGTCAATGTGAGTTATGACATAGGTTTTATGGTTAGGAAAGTAGTGGTGAGGCTTGGTGGCCATAAAGACTAAAGATAAGCATAGTTTCTCAATATGAGTGTACTAAGTCTCATACTCTACTAGTGTGTGATTAATGTAGTACATGGCTTTCTCTCTATGTTGTTCATCTCAGTTAGCCAACATAGCCCCTAGGGAATGGTTGGTGGTAGAGATATGTAGGTAGAAAGGTTGGTTGTCCTTGGGATGGGTAAGGATAAGTGGAGACAAAAGGTACATTTTGAGTAAATCAAAGGCCTTTTAATAGTCACTATTCCACTTAAAAGAGACATCCTTCTTCAGAAGGTGGTGGAAAGGTGTACACCAGTTTGAAAGTTGGGAGATGAAATGATGAATGGATTGAAGATTCCCTAGTAAGCTTGAAAGTTTCTTAAGTTTTGTAGTATGGAGTATGTATAGGATTTCTTTGATTTTGGTAGGATTGAATTTGATTTTATGAAGGGAGACAATAAAGCCTAAAATCCTTCCTGACAAGACCCCAAAGATGCACTTCTTAGGGTTAATGCAAACATGATAGTGGATAAGGTGCTCAAAGATGATCTTAAAAATGGCCAAGTGATCCTTTTAGAGTTTGTATTTTTTAAGAAGGTCATCCATATAGTCCTCTACAATCTTATAGATAATGTCATGGAAAATTTAGGTCATAACATGTTGGTAGGTTACACCAGTCTTCTTTAACCTAAAAGGCATGAATCTATAAAAAAAAAAGGTCCCCCAAAGGGTAGTAAATGTGGTTTTAAGTTAATTTTAAAGTGTTATTAAGATTTGATTATAACTTGAGAACCCATATATGAGATATAACATCTCATGGCCAACTATAAGATCAATAAGATGGTTGATGCTAGGTAAAGGGAAGTTACCTTTAAGGCAGGTGAGGTTGAGGTCATGAAAATCCACATAAATGTGTAATCCCTTTGTGGCTTTAGTGATAGGTATGACATTTTAGACCCATTGGGGATAGTCAATGGGTTGAATGAATTTGATAGATAGAATATGTTGAAGTTATTCCTTGATGAGAAGGGCTATGTGAGGATGCATGTGTTAGAGCTTTTGCTTGATAGGTTTGGTGTCATGGTGAGTGATAATGATATGGGTAGAAATAGTACTATCAATTCTAGACATATCACTATAAAACAAAGTGAATGCTATGTTACGATCTTGGAGGAAGGATTGTAAGTCTTGAAGTTTCTTGGTATTCAAAAATTGGCCTAGTTTGACAATGTGGGGGTTATCTAGAGTATGAAAGTTGATATATGTGGTGGATTCATTCAACATGTTTAAGGTATTAGGAGGAAAGGATTTATGGATTAAATAATTTGGGGAACCAAGGTAGGTGAGAATGGAATCATCATCCTAACACTAAACAATGTTAATGGTAGAAGATTCCTCTCCTATCATCTCAGGGTGGGTTAAAAGGATGGTTAGAATTATCCCCTCCTTCTAATAAGTCAGGGATCTTAGGTTGATCATGTTTATGAAAAATAATTAGGTGGGATGATGTTATCATCCTCACACATAGGTGGAGGTGAGGTTAGTGAGGAAGGGACATCCTCATCAATAATGGTAGAAATAAGTTGTTTAGATTTCTTCTTATTAGGCAAGATTAAACCAAGTCCATGATTCTCATGTGGCTTCCTAGTTTTGATGTTGACCAATTTGTATGGGCCATGCTCATATCGTCTAAGACTAAAACCTTTTTAAGTATAATGATGGAGGTATGTCTTAGCAAAATTTGGTTTATTGAGGTAAGAGAAACTGATAGTGAATAGTTAAGGTGGGAGAGAGGTGATAGAAGCACTGAGGGATTTGTTAAGTCCCCCATAGATAAAATAGGTTTGATAGTTGTGAGGTTCAAAGGGAATGATAGTTTAAACATTGGGGTCATATCTTGGTTGGTTGATGAGTTGCCCATACTCATGAGGAGTAGGGAAAGCATCAAGAGCTAAAAGGTGATACTCCCCTAGCAAAAGGTGATGAAATGTTGATTCCATGGGATCAATGTGGGGATTTGGTCTAAAGGGATTGAGGAATCAGTTGATGCCTCATCAGTGGAAGGAGGTATGATATCTACTTTAGGAGTTGAAGGTTGGGTTTTAGCTATTGAGGGTGTGTTCGATGGGGGTATGAGGACATCATTAGGGTAGTAGGTCATGTTTCATGTTGAGAAAGGACTTGGGTTAGCTTGGATGGTGATGACCTAGCCTTCATGATCAAACTCAATGTAGCAGTGAAGGGTAGAGGGAATATAACCCATAGAGTGAATCTAGGGTTGTCCCAATAAGATGTATTGGAATTCAAATTTTACAACATAGAATAGTTCAAGGAGTATGTGGGGTCTTACATAGATATGAAGGATAATAGTTCCCAAAGTAGTGGCCATGGTATCATTAAAGGAGTGAAGGATTTCTAAGGATCTAGACATGACATTTCCTATCAAGTTGAGTTGGTTGTAAGAATGAGAGGAGATGATGTTAATGCTAACTCCCCCATCAATCATGACCCAATTGAAGTGGGTTTAGTTGATGTATGTAGTAATAAAGAGAGGATCTAGGTACTTAGGATGGATGGAGGGTATTTACAAATCCTTGAAGGTAACAAGGTTGTAAACTTGAAGGGCACTGACAAAGGTGGTTAGAGGTTGGTGGTCCTTGGGTTGGACCTCAATGAATTGCAAATATTATATTAGTGCTTGGTGGTGGTGGGGAGAGATAGAGATTAAATCATATAAGCTCATATTCATTGAGGTATGATGAAGTTATTTGAGGACAACTTTCTAAATGGATTTTAAGGGGTTAGATTGGGAGGAACCTAAGATAGACACCTTGGGTCTGGTCAAAGATGAAAATGATTGGGTGTAGGTTGGTTGGGAGTTTGAGGAGGGGTATGTCCAAGGAATAGACACCTTAGCCTTCCCCTTATCCTTCTACTATGATCTAGTGACCATGTTGATGGTATGGATAGAAGGAGAGGTTGGGATGGAGGATTATTAAGATTTGTCTTCACTCTGAGGTGAGAGTGGAGGAATGGTTGAGTGTTGCATAGGCATAGTGGGTGGTTGGATAGATATGGGGCTTATTAGAGGTTCATCTATTAACAAATCATCTTCATCATAAGTCTAGTGGATGATGGTTTGGAGAGATTTGTATTTCTCTATATCATACCCTAGTTCCTATGATAGGAATACATGTGGTGGTCATTTTAACAAGTGGGTTTTGAAGCTAAAAGGTCAAAATGCTTGATGGGAGGTAAGGCTAAACAAGAGGTTTATAATAACCTATGGAGAAAGGTTGAATAGGACTCAACTAAAGATGGTAAAGGTTTAGTAGTTTTTTCTTTGATAGTTAGGGTAGAACATTACTTGGAAATATTTTATTACTAGGTGCTTTAGGTAAGGTGGTAAGCTTGGTTGATGGCTTTATCTTAAGCAAGGAGATTAATGAGATAAAGGTAGAAGATCACAAGATGGGTAGTCTAGGTACTACTAGTGCAATAAAGAGAGGTGTGTCAAAAATTAGCTAATAAGGTGTAACCAAGGTAGGTGGTAGGGTTTTGATAGAGAGCATGGGCCTACTACTTAAGGTAGAAGAATGAGGCCCTATAATGGAGGGAAAAGTTAAGGGAGGCAAACTTTGGGTATCTTGGTCTTTATTTGGATTCTCCTCTTTGGTTTCCTTTGCCTAACATGTAGTTCATAGGCTTGAAGGGGTTAGGTTCACGTTTACCGATGGATGCATAAGACTCAGTGTAGGGAGGATACCAAGGTTTTTGGTAAATCTAGATGGGATCATATAGGGAGGTGGCTACTTAGTTCTTGGTTGGCTTAAGTGGTTGAGGGTTGGTTGGTTTAGTGGAGGATTTAGTTAGTTGGTTAGAGGGTTTGGTTGTTTGGGTAGATATGGTAAGAGGTTAGTCAATGGAAGTAGTGGGTTAGTTTGATTGAGAAGCGGTTAGAGGTTTCAGTCAGGTAATATAAGGGAAGCATAATTTCTACCAAAAGGTGGCTTGATCCATGTCAAGATCAGAGATAAATTCTAATTTTTTCACTAGCCTAGAGAAGGGTTTATAGGTTAGTTTGATTCCCTAAATGGTGGACCTAAAATATAGGCCTCTAAGTAGAGACACAGGGATGGTAACCTCATCTCCTTCCTTAATCAAAGGATGTGGGGTTGAAATAGATGGTTCCTCTATGGGAGGAATAGACATGAGGGTCTCCTTCTTAATAATGATCTCTAAAATGGAATTAGTTCACTTGGTAGCTAAAGGTGAAGGTGAGATGGTGATGGTTGGTTGTTCTAGAATATTAGTTGAAAGGGTGTCTAGTGGCTCCATTACCTCAATAATTGGAGGGAGAGGGGATGGTATTTCCTTAGTTTGAGTGTTTAAATGATGTCAAGGTGACTCTACTACCTCAATAAGTAGAGAGGGTAAGAGATAAATGGATTGTTCAACAAGCTTCTCAGTAATGAGTGCATCAAGGACCATGTTAACTATATGGGTATCATGAAAGCACTCAATGTTTTTTCTCTCATTCTTAATAGGATCATGGTTTGGGAATGGTTTCTTGAATATATAAAGGGCATGGTTTGATGGTGCATTAGGGTTATCTAATGTAAGTTCCTGCTTACCAATGAAGGATTGGATAAGGCTCTTGAAAGTGTTACACCTACTGGCATCATATCCTATTACCCTATGAAAGGCACACAGATCATTCTCATTGTACCAACTAAGTTTAGGATAAGAGGATTAAAATTGTTGGGGTGGCATAATTATAGGAAGTTGAATGATATTGGATTTTAATAAATTCTCTAAGATGGATACATACGATTATCCAAGTGGAGTGAATTTCTTTTGGTTATTCTAGGTTTGGTTCCTCTATTTTTTTTTGAGTAACTAGAGGAATTAGATTGGTTAACATATCTTGACACTTGAAGGGATCAAAATCAATGACCAATGAAGATCATAAAAGCATTCTAAACAACCAAATTTGCATCAAGTTTTTGATAGAGTAGTTATTCAAATGAGGTATGGGTTAGTAATTAACATGATCAAGTATTTTTTTTATCATTTATTGATTAGGATGTGCATCTCCCCATCATTAGGAATAATAGAATCAAAAAACCACACCTAGGCCAAAAAAATGTACCATGTGATTGACATTGTTACATATCCATTTCCCATTATTGTAGATACTAGCCATTTACCCCATCACTTGGGAGAAACCCTCTTACCATTTCATCCAATCTCTCAAAAAATCATCATTATCCTTATCAATACCATACCATCCTATCATTCCATTCCTATCTAGACCAAAGCTTATTTTTAGTCATCATATCCAATCTTATTTTGATCTTAGCTACTTTGGTTCTTCTTGCACTATTTATGAGAGGATTCCAATCAAGTTTTAACAATCAATCCAATCCATGTTTATATTGATAGTCTATGAAAGGATTGTGATAATTGATCTAGTAAGATATCTTTCATCCTATCAAGTTTGTTTATGTGAGCCTAATTATAACCACTTATGGGTAAATCAGTGTTTCACCGGTCTTGCTACTAATTATAACTGCCTATGGGAAAATTAGTATCATTGACCTATGCCATTTTATCATAGTTATAATCACCTATGGGAAAACTAGGGGAAACACTTATTTATCATGCATTATCACATTACCTTGTGATGCAGGAACATCTACACACACATCTTTAGGCAAGACATGGCTACAAAGTATGTTCGAATTCAAATTTCAAATCACAAAATTTTCCCTCCTAAATGTTGTTAAGGAGGAATAAAATGTGAAAAGTAAAAGTAAAAAAAAGGTAATGGTGGGCTGTTGAGAGAATAATGGAGAAATGGTTGAAATAATGTCAACCTTAGTATATTGTTAAAAAAATCAAAAACTGTATTTTTTTTCCTTAAGCCAAGTTTGGCATAGAGGTTTTGAGGAGGTTTTTAATCCCAAAATATAGCAAAAACAAAAAAAAATTAAATATAGAAGAAGATGAGAAGAAGGTGGCATGAGAGGTACATAGGAGGGACAGAAGGAGAGCCTCTCAGCAAGGAGAAAGGAAGAATGAGCAGCAGTATGTAAAAAAAAAGGCAAGACTGCAGTAAAGAGAAAATGCAGGAATCAGGTGAAGAAATATAGAGGAGAGAGAGAGAGTGAGGATCTCTTATTCAAGAAGAGAATGATGTAAGTGTTCTTATTTGATAATGAAAAATGATGTTGATTTTGTTTATATCATCTGTTCTTCGAAATGGTTTCAGTCTACATGTAGACAGTTTTGATTCCTTCAAAATAGTATCAAAGGTGAAGATCTATGTTGGCTGGTATTGGTATAAATTGTGTCTATGTTACTTCCTATTGGTGTAGTGTTTTGTTAGTAAACCAAATATCATCGGACTTGCAACTCATATCCTTATGCATCCAGATCCCATAGTCATGTTTCATGCGTTTTAGTCTAGTTGAGCTTCCATCACATGTTGGCTATTGATGATTGTGTAGCGATTGATATGAAGAATAAAAAAAAATCAAAGTGTTTTACTTGCCTATGTGAGTCGGTTCCAGCCAGGGCTTATGTGGTGGTCGGTTTCAATTTGTTAAGAGTTCATAAATTCACATAACATGAGGTATGTAGAAATCTTTGAACATGCGCTATGACTCCTATGGGTCGTTCCAACCGATTCTCAGCGTCGCTCAAAAAAGAAGTCTCATATAGTCTATTTGTCTAAGCACTTTGCCAACGTTTAGTGAAGGGGTCTATTGCCTTGAAATATAACTCCTAGCCAATCTAAGAAATAGAAAGAACAACTACCACTACCAATAGGTTTGTAAACTTTCTATAAAGCTCAAGCTTTGCCAGGCTTCTCCGTGCCTGCAACTTTTCCAATGTTTTTTTGATAGGGAAGTGAAGCCCATGGAATTTGTTTGGACGCATCTCCATTGCATTTGAGTAAGGTGTTCTTTTGTAAATACAATGATCCAATTTATGTTAAGGCTTTGAATGGTAGGCAGATGTTGTTGATAAACCCAAGTCCGTGAGATCCAAAATGGATCATATTTCCAGCAGAATAAATCAAGGACATGAAATCCAACTGGGTTGACATTCGAAATCCATGAACCATTCCCACATTTGTTGATTGTGACCCTTTGTTTGCGAGTTGGAGCTTGGTAGGTATTTCCAGTGATTAGAATTACATTAGGACTGTTTCCCTGCGAGTAAAGTGGACAGAAACTATTAAAGATAGTTTAGCCTATTTGCAGACAAGACTCATCATATTTGGTATTATATTTGAACTCATTTAGAAGATATGGAATATGGGGAGAGAGGGACAATCCTTATCTAACACTTGCTGTAGAGTATGAAGCTGCCTAGATTGTAATATTATAGAGGTCGAAAACTAGTTCTTTGGAGTCCCACGTCTGACACTGCACTGGTAGAGGCTGAGTTGGAGTATCTAGAGGGCCACATATCAAAAAGTATTTACGTGGTTTTCAAATTAGTTAATGAGCAAGATACAGGTCCTAATGTGCTGAAAGGACTTATTCCCATTGTGGATTTGGCTATCTGAATTAAAACACTATGGACAATTCCTAGAAATGTTGCTATTGCAATCAATAGTCAGCTTCTTTATGCTGATTATATATGAATTTGAATTCAAGTATGAGCAGCCAGCATCACCTTGCCATTATTTTTTAATTTGACTGGCCATTTGCCAAATTTGAGAACTTGTTGGGACCTAATTAGTTTTTCCCCACCTTTTGTGTGGATAGAATTACTTTGACTTGAGCTCATTTTAGGACTATGTGGTTCATGCTCAATTCATGTTAAGGATACCTTAGTCCCCCTTTCCATACACTCTCACCATTTTGTGAGCAACCTAAACCTTGCTCTCACCGATTTGTGAGCATGGGTCATTACAGCTAGCTTAGTTGTCATATTAGAACTTCTACTCTTAAGACATGTATCTCCTCAACTAGATGGTCCCACCTTGTGCATATTTTATCCCAAAAACACCAAAAACATTATAAATACTTTGAAAATACCAAAAAACATTAGAACACGATCCATAAAAGAACAAAAACATTGTCTCATGCTTCTATACATTTATACATTCCCATTCCACCATCCCATGTTCTTGATGTTTTGCAAGCAACTGTTAAGTTTGAACGCTCTCATCATTTTGAAAGAAACTATTAAGTTTGAATTCTCTTACCATTTTTCAAACATAGAAACACCATTTCATCTCATCTTATCCCATGTACTTGCCATTTTGCAAGGTCATTATTTCTCATCTCATGAGCTTCTAGTTTTCTAGACCATTCTCATTTGTTTGTCATATCTTCCATTTCTTATATAACATTAATCATGATGGTTTGATCATAATTTTTCTTCTATCCCATTTCTTGGGAAAACTACATTTGGCCTAAAGTTCATGTTGGAACATGCATCCATGGAACTATGTAAGCAGTGTCCACGTGTCTTATACATCTAGAGTCAGCTCAGCCAACCTCTTCCTTTTCTTCTCTTCCCCCATTTCTTCTATTATTATTCCTCTTTAATTAGGGAATAATTATCATGTCATTTTTATTTGTTATGTTATGGTGGAAAGCAATGCCTCTACCACACATACATGAACATTTGTCTTTAAACTACACTAACTTGGTTTTTGTTTGTGTGTGTTTATTTGAGTTCTCTTGGTGTTTTATTGTGATTTCTTGGTGTTTTATTGTGATTTCACACCTCTCCTTTTATTTATTCTCCTTTTATTACTTCTTGTCTCATCCTGGTCTTATGTTTCCTTGTTTGTTTTTTATTTATCTCTTTTGTATTTCTGAACATCTTGATGATTCACATGGATCTTGATTGTCTATATCTTGATCCTATGTTATTACGTTGTTATGGGATCATTTTGTTTATTTGATTGTTTTTGGTGTCTAGTTTTTCTATTTAATTTTGCTTTTATCTTTTGTGGTTTAGAATGCCTTAATGGTCCACATGGATCTTTATTATTTATATCTTGATCTCATATCATTACGACATTCTTGACTTTTGTTTTTAAATGTTTTGTTCCTACTTAATATTATGTCTTGATTTTAGGTTAGGTTCATTTATGTTTATCTTTTTGTTTGTCTTTGCTTTTTTGTTTAAATTTAAATCACTGTAACTCTAGTTTTAGTCATTGTTTTACCATTATCCTTAGTTATAGATATTCACATTTGAACTGGATCAATGCAATTGGAATCTTATGTCATTTTAAGTTATTCATAATTATGATGCCTAACTTCTTTTGCTATAGTAATAACTTTTTGCTCAGGTCTCAAAGTCTTAACATCAACATCAGCTCTGATGAATGATTCTCAAGAACTCTTTGCAAAACCTAGGCTCATGATATGGAATTAGGCTTTTAGGTAGCATGCATTTCATGCTTCTTTGTCTATGCTTAGATGTGAATCTCTTTGCATACATTATGAGTCTAATCAATTATTGGTCATTTTTCATTGTTCCTCATCCCATTCCCTCCCAATCTTGGGTGAAATACATTGGCCTGAAGTTCATGTTGGAACATGAGTCTATGGAACTATGTAGGTAGCGCTTTATTTCTATTGAGGTCAGCTTGGCTATCTCCATTCTTTTTTTCATATCTCTCATCACTTTATGCATTCTCATATGCTTGGTTTTTATATGGATTTCTAATCCATTACACCATCACATGTATATTTGCACCCACTCTCTTTAACCTATATTTTTAGTTATATCTTTGAGCTATTTTGCTTGCCAATTACCCATGTTGGGGCACAACATCTAAACAACATTTGAATCAAATCAGCTCTACAGGGTCAAATCATTATTTATTCTTTATTATTGATCAAGATTCACCCTACTTGGGCCAACTATTTTATCATGATCAAATCTACTCTACTGGAGTACTTCTTATTATATTCTCTCTAGAAACCCCATTCTAGTGGTGCTTCCTTACCTGAAGTAAAACATTCTCTCTTTTCCTATAATTCCAAGCTCTCCACATTAAATCCCAAGATGTCAATATTTTAGTGTGCAACTTATCTCAAGATTGATCAATGTTGTAAGTGCATAACTTGTACTCTCAAATTGGGTATGTTTATAGTGTGTCCCTTACATTTATGGATTATATCTTTCCCATTTCCCCATCTTTGGGCCCTATTGTACCTCTAATTATATTTTTATCATTGATGATAATCACATGTGCAAGCATTAGCTCATCTGGATGTGATCTATTCCATGGGTTAATCTCTCACTTTCTCTCTCTTTTTGAGAGTCCATCTTTTTCTTCTATCCTAGTGTGTCCTCTTGAGGGAGCATCATGGGTCTGTTCCAATTTCTTCTTGACAAAAAATTTCTTTGAAAATACATTGCTTCACTTGAATGTCTCACTACACCTTCTCAAATAGGGACAACATGTAGACATCTAATTCTTGACACTATTTATGTTGAAATTATCAATCTTACTTGAATTGCACTCAAATGCACATTTTAGGTCAAAATCCATAAAATGCACTAAATGGTTCAAACTTGTTTTTTACAAGTGCCAATTTAGGTTAAAGTATCCCTAAATATGGTAATGTATTTTATGGGCCAACTAACTTTGATCAGATCATTTTGAGTCAAAATGACAATTTTGACATTTAGTGCTTTGGATCACTCTTTTATTTTAATTCATTGGTACACATCACGTACTTTTATTATTTGATGTTGGCACCATCCTAAAATGGAATATAGATATAATGCATCTAACATCATCTTCCAATTCCTCTCCAATCAAATTATGACCCAGTAATATGACTATTTAACCATTTTGATTAATAGAGGGCTAATTTTCAAATAATTACATTAATGTTGATTAACCTTGTTTAAGGCTAATTAATTCAAATTGAGAGATTAAATGGATTTTATATGAGAGTTTCTGAATATTTCTTTTTGAAAATTAATTCCTATTAACTACATCATGAGATGTCATCATTTCTTGGGAAGACATCCCTAGGCCATAACTGCCACAAATATAAAGATTATGGGTCACCCATGCCTAGTTAATGCCTCCCATGCCTCTTCAATGCCCCTTATTTCAAGGTCATGATGAAGATAATTATGGATTTAATTCCAAATATTAAGATTATCCATGGCCACACATCTTAATCTTGAGATGGACGGTCATGGTTGATCCTGACCAATCTCAAAAATCTATAAATAAAGAGGCTATGGATGTGAATTTGAAGCTATTTTGGTGCAAGGTTATTATGCTCAAATATCTTCAAGACTTGAATATTGAAAAGTTATAATGTTAAATTGTTTCCACAAGGTTTTGTATTTGATCATATATTTTACTTGTAAGCTTTATTGATAGGCTAGTTTGGTGATTTGGAATCATGAGCCTAGGTTTTATGGAGTGTTCTTAAGGAATTAGAGGAGCTTACCACCATTGTTGACAAAAATAAGGATGCTTGATGAAGGGAGAACATGTTTTTGAGATACATGGGTATGGTGAATCCATTTGGGAAGGTAATATGGTGTTTCTTTCTTTCATTTATTTCTTGATATCCTTTTTTATTCCCATAGAAATAGATAGGCTTGGTTATTTAGTTCTTTATGCATGTTTCATGATTTATGGACTGATGCTTAACTAACTTACTTTGTAATCATCTTTACATAAAGCACCAAATTTTGAATTGGGGTAGAAACTAGTGGGTTGGTAGTGATAAGGAGAATGGTGGAAATAGGGGTAGAAGATACCCCCATGATAGATGAGGTATGTGTAACAAGAGGTGAGGTTGTTCTTATGTTGAAGGTGTTGGTTGGTATAGGGGTTTTTGGATATTGGTTGGGATGTTGGATTGAGTTTGGGTGGTGGTAGTCGATAGGTTATGGGTGGAAGAAGATGCTTGGGTAATCATAGGTTGTGTAGAGTTAGTACCAACCATAAGATGGGGAGGCATACCATAAGTTGGATCTATATGAGGAACTCAAGCAATAGGAGTGTGGTGAGCTAAGGTGTTGAGGTAATGTTGGAGGGCCATAGGATTGTTATCAAGGAAGGTATAAAATATGAATAACCCTCAAAAAATATCCTAGGCATGGTAGGAGGGGGAGAAAGATGAGGATAAATCTCAACATCAGAAGTATACTCCATGGAAGAAAAGGAAGAGGAGGATGGTGGTTCTTTATTGGTTTGATTCCTCAATTATTGTCTAGTAAAAACCATGTGAGTAATAGATAAGAAATGATGAAAACCTTACAACTCAAACACAAAGCAAGCAAAAGGAAAATAATCTCAAAACAATCCAAGTATACAGTAAAGTGCATTTAAAACTTATGATTCTTTTTAGATCACTTTTGGCTTATGCCTTAAAAAGTGTGAAGAGGAAATTTAGTTTGTAGATCAAGTATTAAAAAGGAAATCTAAGGTTGGTTTTAGGTATTAAAGAATCTCAAGAATAATCTATATTAAACATTAATACATGGCTTGATATTGAGACCTACCCCCTCACTTCACACACCGTAGTGATAAGGGTGTCAAGTGCTAGACCAAGATATACTAAATTTTAGAGTTTATACTCAACCACAGAGTTGAGTTGGTTATCCCCTTGGTAATGACCTCCAAGTGAGATTGTCGAGAAAGGGTAAGGTTACCTCTAGGTGATGAAATCCTAGTTTGGCCCTGTCTCAAATTTATTTTTATGTGTTTATTGATTATGTGTTTTGGTAATGTGTGTGATAATAAGAGTGAAACTATGATTAATTACTTTACTTTTAAGTTAACTAGATGAACTAAAACAAGCAAGTAATAAATGTATGCAATGTTTATTTTAATCCCAAAAGAAATTTAAGATTTAATTATATGAGCATAAAATAAAGGAATAAAGGGGCACCTAGATGATGTTAGGTCCCACTGCACGTGCCAAAATGTTTCTCTAAATTTTTTCTCATTTCTTAATTTTGGAAGAAGATAAGAAACTAGTAACAAGGGTGTAGTATAAGAACTTGGTTGTTATGCATTAGTAACCCAGATGAGTGTGGAGAGCTCCTCTTTATCTTGGAAGGAATAACTTGTAGATAATAAATCACTAAACAAAGGGGTTGTTATCAAAATAGTGAGATGGATTGTTTAGCATGAGCTAGATCCAAGAAGCATGAGCTTGCTAAGAGGTCAATCTACTCTTTGATAAAAATTAAGTTCAAAGAGATAAAATGAGATGACTTGCATCAAATATCATAAATGAACTAAAATGAAATACAAGAAGAAAATAAATTCTTGATAGAGAAAATAACTAAATATACCAATAGCAGGTCAATACTAGAGCTAAAATAGATCAGGTTAGGTTTAAAAAATCAAGCAAGGGTCTATGAATAGATAAGGACATAGAAAGTTGGATTTGGTTGGGGGTAAGGGGTTGGAAATAAATTGATATTATTTCTTACCATAGTGACCATCGATGGTTGGTCTGACTATCATCAATTAGGCTAACCATCAGTGGTTTGGTAACCATCGGTGGTTAGAGTTGACCATCAACAGTTGCCTATGGAATTTTTAAGGTATTTAGAAAGAGTTATATAATGAATGATTGATTAGATATGGGTTTGTTAAGGATATGGAAGTAAAAATATAGGTGAAATAAAGGTTTGATGGGAGAGAGAGGTTAAAAACTACAATAACACAACTAAAGTTACAAATATACCCGTTACTTACTAAATGGTTGATGGTTGATGGCTGGATAAATTTTGGTAATGGTACTTTACCTTGAGAGAAATTTAGGTAGATATTTGGATATCTATTTTTGTTGTTGAATTATTGTAAGAATACTAGATGGGAAGCTTGAATACATGTGTGCAAGAATGCTTGTGATGATGGATTACCTCCTATTCCGCTCCTTTTATAGGAAAAGAGAGATGGAGCATAAAAGGTTCCTTAGTAGGTTAGCTTTCTAATTTTTATGATTGGGAGTTCATTAAAAATGGGCAAGGTGGATATATTCAATTGTGTTTTGTTATCTTGCATAGTTGGTATTTGTGTAAGAATGAGGAAGACTTAACCATCGATGGTCAGCCTAACCATCGATGATCAAGCTAATCATTGATAATCAAGTGTCCAAAGGAAAATTAGTCAAGGTGGGTTTATAAAGGGTTAGGTGATGGTTAATTTAATAATTTAGTGAGTTTATTTATCTTAGTGGCTAACTTGACTCAGGGTCTGATAGGTTAGGTGGTCCCTAAGAGGGATCTTGAAGCATTTCAACATCTAGAATTATTGTGTGTGATTTTTTAGTGTCTATAGTATCACAATTAATTATCTATTGTAGCATGTTATAGACTCCATGAGGATGCTCTATGAGTATTTTAGAGATGTGATTAATCTATCTTGAATATAAACAATGCTTAATAAGTTGATTGTATGTTTGGTAATGGTGTTATTATGTATAAGGTCTCTGCTTCAGTTGATTAAGCATATGTAATGGTGAGATAAGGTCACTATGATCATTTGAGGATGTCAAAGGGAGCATAAGGAGTGTACCCATGTAGTTGAAAGTGGTTGTGTGTTATTTTTTTGTTTGCTGATGTGATAAAAGAGGCAATGGGTTCACATGAGACCTATAAGGGCTTTAAGTGCCTTATTAAAAGGTGCAGTTCCTTAAGGGTGACCTGTAGATGCTATGGCTGACCTATGAAGATTTTTTTGAGCCATGTCTTCATGTGTGAGATGACTTAAGGGATAATTCATACCTAATGGCTGACCAAGGTGTTTATTATCAAGATTTGTCTATAAATAGTGAAATCAAAGATGGTGATTTATAGACTTTGTATGAGAGACTTGGGAGAGTTTGGAGAGAGAATTGTGTGTACTTTGAGGAGTTAAGGAGGGGTAGAGTGACCTCAGAATGAGTTTAAGAGTAGATCAAATTAAGGACTATTTGTATGACTTCTTGGTCATAATTTTGTTGGTAGAATAGTGTGATTGTTATTTGAGTGTGAGTGAAGGTGAAGTGTGATAAGTAGAGGTCCATCATTAGGTGTTATTGACATTAGTTCAGATATGGATGTGTTCATAGGTGTTGTTGTGGCAACTCAACATCTAATTTGGTTGTATCCTCCTTGCAAGGTTTAACTTACTAAAAGGTTTGGTTGTTATTGCAACTTAGCTAGATAAGTGTCATAACACCTTTTAGGATTTTAGTCTCACTAAATAGGGATTGTAGTTCTTTGATAATTTTTAGTTGGTCTAAATTGGATCTTTTTATTATAGAATAGTATTCCAATTATAGGTTTCATTAGCTTTTCTCCCTCAAGAGGGTTTCCCACATATGTCATATGTTATGTAGAGTAAATTTTTACTCTACGTTGCTTTCAAATTTTTAGTCAAAGCACTGTAATTTTGGTTCTCAAATGTAGTAGTAGAGTTTTGGTTCAATGCAGAGTGTTGGTTCAATTTTGCCTAAGTATCAAAGTGCAACAAAAAGTGCCAAGTGTCACTTCCCAAAATATGAAGCCAAATAAATGGCACCCTCTGAGGCCCTGTTTGTAACTTTCAAGAAGGTAGCAAATTGAGCCATGTATCCAATAGTAGTTAAGTGGAAGCTTCCATGTGCCAGCATCTGTGTCTCATAGAGGCACCCATGTTTCATTCTACCTTTTTGATAATGACTTTCAATGAGCTAAGCAGTAGTGTAGCAAAAAATGCTAGGTGGAAAGAGCGGAGGCCCTAAACTACCTTTTGAAGAAGCTCAGAGGTCACCATGTGTCGACATTCGAGGAACTTTGATTCAATGCCTGGGTCTAATGCTTTCATTCAACACATAAAGGCGTCATTTCATTTTGCTCAAGTGTCATAAAGTAGTGGATGCTACCAAGTGTCACTCTCTGAGTTCTTTGCTTATTCCATCCCTGGAAAAGTGGAAGGTGCCACATACCCCCTAGTAGGAGAAGCGAATTGTGCCACGCATCTTCCCAAAGGCAGTGGAGGCTGCCATGTGCCAATTCTTGAAAAAACATCTTTGAGTTTCATTGTTGAATAGAGGTTGTGGTGGGCCCTAGGTGTTAATTCAAGGTCTATGGAAGCTACCAGGTTTCACCATCCATAAAAGTCTAATATATGTCCAAAATGATACTACAGCACATCCCAAGAAAAGTGAAGAGAGCCGTGTGTCTTCAATGAATTAGGCAAAAAGTGCCAAGTGTCATTTTTTGGTGCCTTCTAGGTGATCAAGGGGATTTTCAAAATATTGACTAAGTGTCCTCTCTAATTTCAAACATAGTAGAGTTTTTTGTGTATCAGTTGCCAAAAGCAAAATTGAGGGAAAATTGGCTGGAGTTAATTTGAGTAGATGAAACAGTTCATCAGATAGATTTTTGGAGCCACCCACAACATTGAAGGTGTTGTCTGTTTGTCCCCTATGAGTGAAGGATGGAGAAGATTGTGCAAGAAAGAAAGTGATCAAAGGAGACATCCAAGGCTATATAAGCAGGATTGTAAAATCTAAAAAAAAGGAGGGGGGAAGATTTTTGATAGTTTAGACTTCTTGTATTTTGACCAGTAATATCATTTGCTCTTGTCTTGATTTCTTGAAGTTTTCAAAGTTAATATAATCATGCATGTTTATGTGCCCTTTATGTGGCTGAATGAATTAAAGAAATTTAAGCTCCATGTCTCGGTTGGTGTTACCTATGTCATTTACATAGTAGTCTATGTTGTATATTTGCTAGTGTTGTGATTGGAAATGTTATTTACTTTTGTCTCATTTTTTGGAATCTAAAGTTCTACATAACTGTGTGTGACTTCTATGCCTCTTATGTGATTGAAGGGTTCTATGAAGAAGATTGAACACTATGCCTTTGTGTATAATTCTTGTATCTCAGCAAAAGACTCCCCTATTATGAGCCTCTGTTTCTATTATTCCAATCATTTACATTGATAATGCACCTATCTACTCTTAAATGTAATTAAATCATATGATAGTTTCTTTGTGCTCAGGTTAGGATTAGGATTACACTCAGGCACATCACCATAGTTAGGTTTCAATTCTTGCATTTGCATTTTTGTTGAATCTCCTATCCCTTTTCTCTAATACTTAATACAAAAGAAGAGACCAGCTTCTTTAAAACCTGGAGGTTGTTTCAAGCCGCATTGTCCCACAGCTTAAAACTTCCCATTGTTGATTGGCTAGGATCTAGCACAATTTTATGCCATCAACAGTTTCTAGCATGCTTGGTGGGACCAGTCTTGAAGTTTCTTTCAAGACCGCATGAACCAAAGAGTTATGAGGAGTTGGAGCTGTGGACTAGTCACCAAATCACAAACTGCTATAAATCTAGGTATTCTTTTGTTGCCTCTGGTAATTAGTCCAAGAAGAAGGGTTAACCAATTCATACTGGTACCAAATATGGGAGCCAACGTCCCTCCAAGAAATTATGCAAGTGGGAACACTGGTAGCCCCTTAATCCTCCCAACACCACCAGCTATTTGGGACCCTATCCCAGTAAATGCTCTAAAGGTTTTGCCCAAATTTAGTGGGCAGGACTCAAAGACACCTGTGGAACATCTTCAAGATGTATCAGATGTATGTGTCATACATAGTGTCATGGAGCAAAATGTGGCCCTAAGATTGTTAGCAGCCTCATTCAAAGGGAAATTGGTAGAATGGTATCGATCTTTGACCCCAAACACCATTTCTACATGGGACCAGCTTGGAGATATATTTTTTGAAAGATTTACAAAGAAGGGTGATAAGTCTTCCCTGTTACAACAATTGATCACTATTTAGAGGGGACCATAAGAGGACATGACTGACTTCAATACCATATTCTAGAAAACTTGGGACAAAATCCCCATTACAGCTAAACCACCCCTTGGTATGGCCATTGTATTCTATCTCAAAGCTTTAAATTCAGATATATCTATTATGATTTAGTCATTGGGAGGGCACACTTTGCCCGCAACTTATGACCTTGCGATCAGAGCTAAAAATTATTTAATTGATGCCAAAAAGTTACCCCCAAGGCCTCCCATGCCTATGTTCCCAAAAATCTCCTTACCTTTACCTCAAGAGGTTCAAAAAGTTGTAAACCCCCTTATGTCTATGTATACTTACCCTTCATCATCTGTGAAGTAGCTGGTCCCTGCTCAGTCATCCGAGATGGATGATATCAAAAGTATGCTAAGGACATTCTCTAATGAGCTAATTAATATGAAGAGGTAGCCGAATACTTTCCCTAAGCCCCCTTATCAAGGCTATCAATGAAATAGGTTTTCATCCCAACCAAACCAATATCAAGGCCCTCCTAGGCAAACCAATCATCAACCAGCAAATCAATTAGTTGTTGTTCCCACACCCTCATAGACCATTCCTCCCAACTCAAATCGAGAGATGGTTCTAGGTCAGAATAATTATGTGGATGATACTAACACTTGGTGTTTCCCTTGCAACAATGCTCACACCCCTAGAGATTGTCCTAGAGGCAATCTACAATAAAGAGTGGCCAAGCAGAGAAGAATGGATGGTCAGTTTGCTAGTACCAGTGGAAATCAAGCCTACTAGTCTCCCAGCATGCAGAATTCAGTTCTAGTAGCACAGATGCAAGGAATGTCCTTGCAACAAGAGGAAGAAATAGCCTTAGAACATGCTTTGTCCTCATGGGTTGAGGATGAAGAATTAGTTTTCTTGAACAAAGCATCTACCTCCCAAAGGCTGGTAGTGCAATCTGATTATTACACTAGATCAAAGAGGAGGATGGTGGAGCAACCCAAGATTGCAAGTGGTCAAGTCAAGAATAATCATCCATCTCAAGGGTAAGAGAACATTGTTGTTAGACAATAAGGGTTGTAGCTAGTACAAGATCAAGGGATCCCTATCCAGATTCAAGAAAGGATGAGGTATCCTTATTTTCAAAAAAATCAGTCTTTGGGACCAATCAACATAGTGGACCAATTAAAGAAGACTCTAGCACAAGTATCTATATGGGATATTTTTGCAATTACTAAACAAAAGACACTACTGCAAGAAGCTCTGCAAAGGCAAGGGGTGCCTGAAGGTGTTGTTACCAAGGGAGGACCTATTGGAAAGGAAAAGCTCAAAGATACAGTTCCTCCAATGACAATAGCCTTCATGAACAATGTAGTACAAGTAAATCCAAGCCAAAGCCTTTCTATTTGACTCTGATAGTTGGAAAGAAACTCTTGCATAATGCATTGATAGATTTAAGAGCTAGTACCACTATGATGCCCAAGTAAATAGCTGATGCCTTAAAAATAAAATATGAACCCCTTGCAAAGGGAGTTATGCAGTTAGATGGCAAAATAGTGCAAACCATAGGGAGAATCAAACAACTCCCCTTGTAGTTATACACATGTCCCAATATAATTGTTAACCAAGATGTAATTGTCATAAATATCCCTCCCATCTTTGGTTTATGTTTATCCAGAGACTTTACAGCAAAAATAGGAGGGTATATGTCTCTTGACTGGTCACACCTCATCCTAAGAACTAGATACAGTTCAAAGATGAAAATTCTATCTAAACCATTGTCCAAAGACCATATCACCAATGAACCAATAACAAGATTATGAGCAAATCATGCCATGTTGAATAAAGAAGAAAGAAATTTTGTCAAGGAGCTAGGAGACTGGACTGAACATGATCAAGAAGAAGAAAATAGCCAGTTGTTGGCTATGATGCATAGCGACCCGTATGGGAACTATGACTCTACTGGTTTGGGGATGCATGTCATTTTTGATGAGGATCAGGTGATCCCAAATGTTATAAAGAAGGAGGCACCTACTACTCAAGATTCAGAGGTCTGGACTTTGAATTTTGATGGAGCTAGAAGTAAATATGGTGCTGGAGCAAGAATTTGTCTTACTACTCCAAATGGTGATAAGATTTTAAGGGCTATCCAATTCCAATTTGCTTTCACTAACAATGATGCATAATATGAATCTTTAGTACACGGGCTCTTGTTAGCCCAAAAAAAGGGAATAAAGAGCCTAAAAGTAAAAGGAGATTCAGAATTAGTAGTAAAGCAAATTAGGGAAAAGGCAGCAGCCAAAAATGTGAGAATGAGATCCTACAGGCATAGGATTTGGGATTTGATAGAAGATTTTGAAGATTTTAATATTGAGATAATCCTTAGAAGTCAAAACTCTGAGGCTAATAGGATGGCTCAGATTGGCTCATAGTTTAACCTAGTAACTAGCCTATTGGTTAACAATGAATCAGTATAAGTTATAGTGAGGCCTACCATCCCCAACAATGATGAAAACTAGCAAGTGTTTGAAAATGATGCTCAGGTAATCTCTTTCTTGCAGTAGTCAGATGAGTTTGCAAACCAGTTGTAAACTAAAATTGAAGAGGCATATGGTGATCAAATTATATAATTAAGGACTAATAAGCTCTCCAAAGGATTGATCACCTTAGAAAACTTGTTTGACCCTGAAGATGTAAGCATGGGAAAGAAAAGGTTCTAGGTAGATAAGGCAGACTATTCTGAGGTAGAGGTAAGTGATGGGAAGAAGATAAAAGTTGGGAATTTCACAACTCAAGAAGAAATGGAAAAATTAATCAAGTTGTGCCAAAAGTATGATAGGGTCATAGCTTGGAGCTATGGCGACCTTCATGGATACAACAGAGACATTATCCAGCATACAATAGAGTTGACTGAAGGATCCAAACCCATCAGGCAGAAATAGAGGCTAGTAAATCCAAGGGTTGAGCCTCTAATGGTAGATGAGTTGCAGAAGCTTTTAGATTCAAAAATAATATTTCCAATCAAACACTCAACCTGGGTATCAAATCTAGTCCTAGTTAGGAAAAATAATGGAGACGTGAGATTGTGTGTAGATTTCAGAGATCTAAATAGAGCATCTTTGAAAGACCACTATCCCTTGCCCTCCATGGAACAAATTCTACAAATTGTGGCTGGATCAGAGAGGTTTTCTCTACTTTATGGTTTCTCTGGGTATAATCAGATTTGGCTAGCAGAGGAAGACCAGTATAAAACTACCTTCACCACCAAATGGGGGACATTTGCCTACGCGAAGATGCCATTGGCTTATCAAATGTAGGAGCCACCTTTCAATGGGAAATGGACATAGCCTTTGGTGAACTTATCAACAAGGTCATCCTGGTCTATCTAGATGACCTCATTATTTTCTCAAAAAATGTTAATGATCATTTGGGATCTATCTTCAAGAAATGTCAGGATTTTGGGATATCATTGAATCCCAAAAAATGTATTTTTTATGTACCTCAGGGTAAACTGTTGGGGCACATAGTATCTAAGGAAGGAGTTTTTATATATCTCAAGAGGGTCATAGCTATAATGTACTTCCCACTTCCATCAAATAAAAAGGCAGTCTAGTCCTTTTTTAGAAAAATCAATTTTGTTAGTAAATCCATATCTGATTTTGCAGGCTTGGTTAGACCAATGACACTCTTGCTAAAAAAGGACCTAGCCTTCAAGTGGTCTACAGAAGGAAAGCAAGCTTTCGAGGGGATCAAGAAAGCTATCTCAGCAGCCCTAGTGCTCAAGAACCCAGATTTTTCCATGCCCTTTGTGATGTATGTCTATGGAGGGGAATCGAGTATTGTTGTTGTCTTGACTCAAAAGAATGACAAGATAAAGGGGGAGCACCCAATAGCCTTTTTCTTAAGAACTCTTAGAGAATATGAGACTTGGTAAAATATTGTGGAAACACAAGCCTATGACATGGTAAAAGCCCTCAAGAAATTTAGGCATCTGATATCAGGGAACAAAATTTTGATACTTGTAGCTTACTCAAGTGTCAGGGAATACATCATGGAAGGGGAAATTACTGAGTAAAAATCCAATTAGATCACCAAGATCCTTGAATATGATGTGGATGTTAGACCCACCAAGCTGGTCAAAGGAAGGGGGTTGTGCCAATATATAACCCAAGAGCTTGAAAAGATGTTACCTGAGGAAGTAGATTCAGAAGGAGAAATAGAGACCGTGCTAAAATTGCAAGAGTTTGAATAGGAATCTTGGGTCACAAACAAGATTCAATTCATGAAAAATGGTGTTTATCTAAGATAACTCCCTCAAAACAAGAGGATATTTTACAGGATATAGGGAGTTCATTTTGTTTTAATTGAACAAGTCCTTTTTAGAAGAAATTTTGATGGGAAATTATTATGATGTGTAGAATAGGCTGAAGCCCAAAGGATACTACATGAAATGCATCATGGAATATCAGGGGGACATTTTTTTGCAAAGACCACAGCATAAATATAAGTGAGGTAGAATATTTCTGGCCTACTTTATTTGCAGATTGTTATCAGCTGGTTAGAAAATGTCAATCCTACCAGTATTATATGAGGATGTGGAGGAATGCAGCCATGCCCCTTAGTCCAATAGTTGTGGATGAACCTTTTGCCCAGTGGGGTCTTGACTTCATTGGGATGATAAATCTAGTGTCTAGCATGGGTCACAAATGGATATTAATAGCTATGGACTATTTCACCAGATGGATCGAGGCAGTCCCACTTAAGGAAGCAATAGAGAATGTGATCCTAGATTTTCTAGGAGGTATCACTACTCACTTTGGGGCTCCTCATACCATAATTTTAGATAACGCTAAAGCATTCTTGGGGTCTAAGGTATCTAACTTTGCCTTGAGACATGGAATATATCTAAAAACCTCATCTAACTATTACCCTCAAGGTAATGGTCTAGCAGAGTCAACCAACAAGAACCTAATAAGTCTCATCAAAAGAGTGGGGGCGAATCATCACAAAGAGTGGCACAAAGTGTTTAATATAGTACTATGGGCTGATAGGATCACACCCAAATAGGTGATCAAAATGTCTCCATATGAATTGGTATATGGAAAGTTTGTCATGATTCCCCTAAGTTTGGAAATCCCTACTCTCCAGCTGATCAAATAGATTGAAATCGAAGAAAATGGCCCCATGTAGGTCAGACTCGTAGAACTTATAGAAGTTTAGGAAAAGAGATATATCCCATGATTCCATGATCAAGCATCAAGGAATAGTTAAGGCTTGATTTGATAAAAAGGCTTTGAATCTTATTTTTGAAGTAAGATCGATTGTTTTGAAATGGGACGTAAGGGCTACCAAACTGGGTTAGCATACCAAATTTGAAGCATTACGGACTGGTTGGTATAGGATTCACACGTGCAAGCAGGTGAATTCTTTTGATTTAGAATTACTGGAGGGAGAACTTGAAGAGATTCTTGTAAATGGGATCTATTTGAAACTTTTCAATTGACTTGGGTCCCTCATATATTATAGTTAAATAGTTTCCCTTCTTCGCATTGTTTCCCTATTGTTTCCATGCTTTCCATTTAATAAGTGTTTTAAACATTTGTTGATGGCTCTTTTGAAGATGTAATTTTCACAATTTTGATCGAGCAAGAGGTGGAGTTTATTTTTGAGTAGGCTCAAAAGTCTTGAGGGTCACCAGTAACTGTAGAGTAAATTTTTACTCTACGTTGCTTTAAAATTTTTAGTCGAAGCACTACAATTTTGGTTCGCAAATGTAGCAGTAGAGTTTTGGTTCAATGTAGAGCATTGGTTCAATTTTGCCTATGTATCAAAGTGTAACGAAAAGTGCCAAGTGTCACTTCCTAAAATATGGAGCCAAACAACTGGCACCCTCTGAGGCCCTTTTTGTAACTTTCAAGAAGGCAGTGGATTGGGCCACGTATCCAGTAGTAATTAAGTGGAAGCTTCCACGTGCCAGCATCTACTTCTCATAGAGGAACCCATTTCATTCTACCTTTTCGACAAAGACTTTCAATGAGCTAAGTAGCAGTGTAGTGGAAAATGATAGGTGGAAAGAGTAGAGGCCCTAAACTACCTTTTGAAGAAGCTTAAAGGTCACCACGTGCCGACATCTGAGGAACTTTGGTTCAACACCTAGGTCTAATGCTTTCATTCAATGCATAAAGGCATCATTTCATTTTTCTCAAGTGCCATAAAGTAGCAGATGCTACCAAGTGTCACTCTCTAAGTTCTTAGCTTACTCCATCCTTAAAAAATTGGAAGGCACCACATACCCCCTAGTAGGAGAAGTAGATCATGCCACGCATCTTCCTAGAGGCAGTGAGGCTGCCATGTGCTAATTCTTGAAAAACCATCTTTGAGTTTCATTGTTGAATAGAGGTTGTGGTGGGCCTCCGGTGTTACTTCAAGGTCTGTGGAAGCTTCCAAGTGTCACCATCTATAAAAGTCTAATATATGTTTGAAATGATACTACAGCATAGCCCAAGAAAAGTGGAGAGAGTCGTGTGTCTTCAATGAATCAGGCAGAAAGCACCAAGTGTCATTTTTTGGTGCCTTCTAGGTGATCAAGGGGATTTTAAGAAAATTGACTAAGTTTCCTCTCCCATTTCAAACATAGTAGAGTGTTCCGTGTATCAGTTGCCAAAAGCAAAATGGAGGGAAAATTGGCTGGAGTTAATTTGAGTAGATGAAATAGTTCATCAGGTAGATTTTTGGAGCCACTCACAGCATTGAAGGCACCATCTATTTATCCCCTATGATTGAAGGATGGAGAATATTGTGTGGAAAAGAAAGTGGTCAAAGGAGACATCCAAGGCTATATAATTAGGATTATAAAATCTAAAAAAAAGGAGGGGGAAGATTTCTGATAGTTTAGACTTCTTGTAATTTTGACCAGTAATATCATTTGCTCTTGTCTTGATTTCTTGAAGTTGTAAAAGTTGATATAATCATGCATGTTTCTATGCCCTTTATGTGGCTGAATGAATTAAGGAAATTTAAGCTTCATGCCTTGGTTGGTGTTACTTGTGTCATTTACACAGTAGTTTATGATGTAGATTTGCTAGTGTTGTGATTGGAAATGTTATTTGCTTTTGTCTCATTTTCTAGAATCTGAAGTTCTACATAATTGTGCATGACTTATGTGCCTCTTATGTGATTGAAGGGTTCTATTAAGAAGATTAAACACTATGCCTTTGTTGATAATTCTTGTATCTCAGCAAAAGACTCCCCTGTTGTGAGCCTCTATTTCTATTATTCCAATCATTTACATTGATCATGCACATGTCTACTCTTAAATGTAATTAAATCATATAATAGTTTCTCTGTGCTCAGGTTAGGATTAGGATTACACTCAGGCACATCACCATAGTTAGGTTTCAATTCTTGCATTTGTGTTTCTGTTTAATCTCCTATCCCTTTTCTCCAATACCCAATACAAAAGAAGAGATCAACTTCTCTAAAATCTAGAGGTTGTTTCAAGCCACATCATCCCACAGCTTGAAACTTCCCATTATTGTTGATTAAAATCAAGCACAATTTTAAGGCACCAACATGTTACATGATTGCTCTTGTATTATCTCTCTTGCTCATTAATGTGAATGTTATGTATGATTCATGAATGCTTGTGGTAACTAATTAAGTGTTTGCAAAGATCATAATTTGAGTTGGATTATTTGGGCTCACTGATTCACCCCCCTCTCAGTGATTATACCTCTAACACAGACTATTTGTCTTGTCTAATCCATTGGGCATGGAGTCATAAGCTGATCTAAACTGAGTAAGGTTATCCCTTTCTTAAAAACCCTCTCTTAAAGAAACAAGGACCAAAATAATCAAAACAAAATAAAATGCACAAGTCACTTTGGAAAATGAAACACATGATAGGAAAGGAAATTAACCCAAACAAAGCAAGGGTAGCTAACCTACTAAACAAATTTTCACATAGGCACTTAGAGAAAAGCATGAAATATACTGTAATATGTATAATATTATATATTAATTTGAAATAACCTCCCTCCTGGGTCAAATGGAAAAAATTTATTATCATTCACTTCTAACAAACCAAGATGAAAAATACCTTGCTTTGGAGGTACCCAAATTGGCAAACCAATCAGCTTGATGGCCAATCCTTTTAATATGCTCTCTAATAAATGAAATGGAAAAAACATGTCTCCAATTTATATATACTAGTCCATTTCTTCTCATCTTGGTTCATGTTATACTACAAGATCACTTTCTTGATGTTATTTATCACCTTTGAGAAATCCTTACATGAACACTTCATTTAGGCTCTTGGGATCAACTACACTCAGTTCACTTGGTGGGTCAAAAAAACCATGTTACTCCACCTTATCTTTATGAAAATTAGGATTGATCATTCTTAGAGAATCATGTTCATATTGTTTTGGAGGAAGTACATATCTCTTATCCTCTTCAAACTCTTTGGTTATGGCATTGAATTGTTTCCAAAACTCTTTAAGCTCTTTTCTGGTATATTCATCAAATTGCATCACCTGAGCACATGAGATGTCTCTTTCATCAACCTCACTCAATATTTCATCTTGTTCTTCAACTTAAAATGAGGGTTAACATGACCATACAACGGCTAAAACATCACACATGTCTTGCTCAAGGTCAGATCTACTTTCCTCTAGATCCAACATATTAGGGCTATCGTCAGTATAATTATCAAAAGATGGTTGATTGTACATACCAAATTATGATGATTAGGCACTTAGGCTTCTTAAAATAGTTGATGAATACTTGTAATTAGCATTTATTTTTGCACACATGCCTCCAAAGGTTGATTTGATGAAGAGAAAATCAAAACTCTTTACCAAATAACAACATAGTATGTCCCATTAGGCATGCCAAAAATTATTGTGACATGAGATTGCAACTGTGTGGAAGAGTTCTTCAGGCTCCTCCACTCCTAGTCACAATAGGGTTGAACCTTTGGATAATATTGGCTTCATCTTGATGGATCACCTAACTAATGTTACTACTAAGAAAATGGTTGGAAAGGGGTAAAGGGATCCTAAGAAAGTTAACTAGGTGATACACCAAATAAAAATGGGAGACTCCCATAAGATTGAACATACACTATTAACTAGTTAATATTTATTTAATATTAATGAATATATTTTTATTGTTAAGCATGGGATATACTAAGAGGCGGGGTTGGGGGGTTAATCATTATATCATATATCTTATAAAACTTTCCCTTAACCAAATTCCACTTAATCAAACATTTAAGATATGTAATAAAACTCAAACAATAAACACCACACAAGATAGAGAGACACCAAATATAACATGGAAACCCAATATGGTAAAAACCATGGAGAAAAATCTCAAGTTTATGAATGACTACCAACCCAAACAATATTCACAAGCACCAACTTGTAGGATTACCAACCCCTTTGCTAAGCACCAACCCAGAAACTATTCGTGAGCACCAACCCACAGGAGCACCAACCCATTTGTGTATACCACACACCAATCTCTCAATAATTCATGAGCACCAACCCCTTTTCCAAGAACCAACCCACAGGAGCACCAACCCCTTTGTGTATACCACACACCAATCTCTCAATGTTTCTATCTCAACAAATGATAGTTCAATACAACATCTCTTTCTTCTTTCTCACCTTTTCTCTTCTAAGCTAGATATAACAAATACAAATCATATTCATCTCTCACAATTGCTCTTCTAAGCTAGATATTACAATATCAAATCAACCTATATCTCTCATATTACAAATGGCTTCTCAAGCCTTTATTTATATATTTCCAAATGACCTTTGGCCTTCCCCCTTTGTGACCCTTCAATCCTCATGGAAAAATGGTTCCAAACTTGTATGACCCTTCATATTCTTTCCTTTGAAAAGTCATGTGGTGACCCTTCATGACCAAAAACGTCCTTCCCAATTTTGTCCTTATCTTGGTGACTTTTTGTATTCCTCAAAGTGTCCCTTCATGAGAAATTGTGCCCTTCCTCTTTTGTCTTCACTTGGTGACTCTTGGAATTCCCCAAGATGACTCTTCATGGGAAAATGCATCCCATCCTTCTTTTGTCTTTACCCCATGGCTCTTTGACTTCTCCATGGGCCCTTCTTTTGTCTCATATGCAACCAAAAATATATTTGTTAATATTAAATAAATATTAACTCACATTAGCTAAGATATATCTATTACAAACAACATTAAATGCAATGGGGCCTTTATCACCAATAATGCTAGACCTTGGACATTAATGAAAATATTTCCAACATTAGGTAGGAATGTGAGCCCAAGTGATAGCTCAGCATATGGCATGTCCCTGTCTGACCTGGATATCGTAGTGGAGTCAACAAACTCATGATAACTCATCACTTGGCATGCATCCAATCAACTTGGTAGAAGGAAGCCAATCACCTATAAAAGAAGACCTAATTTTGAATATTAAGGAGGGAGAAAACATAGAAAATCTCTATAAAAATAGAGATTTGATACTAGTATTTTCATTTTGTATGTTAGTTATAGTAGTTTGAATGTATGGCTCAAGCTCGCATGTGAGCCATTGGGCAAGAATAGAGTTAGGAAGAGCATATGCTCTATTACTTTTAATGAACTCTTTTGATTAAGTTAATGAAGAATATCATTAAAGGAATGAAGTATCATTTATTATTTTATGATCTATATAATTTTTTCTCTATGAGCGAGTTTTATTTAATTTTTGCTTAGTACTTTCATAATATATTGGAATGAAGGTTCAACCTTGGCCACTAATGGTGTCTTTGTGCCACTTAGTGACTTTAGACAACCTATAAGTGCACTAAGTGTTAAACCAAATTACACCAAGGCTCAAAGACATGAACCTAGGGTAATACCTTATGGATGAACCATTAAACCTAAATCTTTCCCCAACTTGTCTAAATACTCAAAGGACCCTATGTTAGTTCTTCTCCCACCTTACATAACTAAGAACCCTGTCTAGCTAAGTATGGACTTGCACCTTAGGACTCATGACACTAAGAAGGCCTATGCCTATTGAAATCCCTTGAATTACTTATAATTGGAAGGATAGCTAACCCCTTTGGTAATAGCTTAATTCCCTTTGAACCCCAAGTTACACCATGTTTCAACTAGCCCAATGTGAGCCCAATCCCTTCGCTATTATGCTTCAAGTGAGCACACAAGGTTTTCACCTTGTGTTAAACTAATTGCAAAACCATAGCATGAATAAATGTTTTGTATTATATATTTATCCACTTACATCTTCCCCAAGCCTATAACTAATTTGGCCTAATAGCTAAATGAATGACCAAGTATAAAAGCCTATGTAGTCAACTTTTATACAACATTTCTAGTTCTATTGCCAAGACCCATGTTGAATTTTATTGCTAAAATGGTGTAATAGAGTGATGCTCTAATTATCACTCAATAATATTGAGAATTGGATAGAGCAAGTGGAACATAGTTTCATGTAGAGGCATATACTACATGTAAAGGATAAAATCCACATAAATGGGTGAAAACCAACTTTTATGATGCTCTTTATGAAGTGTTATTCTATGATTTACTTTATAATGTGTACTAGTGGTTAGTTACCTACACTAAAACTAGAAGGTGTAGCTATAGCTAGTACCTCAAGTAGACTGTAGAGCACATAGAGAGGATCGAAAGCTTGGATGAAATTTGGATGTGCATTATGGATAAGTGGTGGGGTGGTGTGATAAACAGCTACATGTTTTAATTTGTAGTGTCAACCTTCTCATTCCCTAAATAGGTAGAGTATGATTTTCACCTCAAACCATGGGGTGCATTCATCATAGGGCTTGGCACTGAATTGAAATATCTTTTGGTGGATTACAATATAGAAACTGTGAAGATGAAGGTTAAAGTCCTTACACATATGAGCAAGTGTGGAAGGTGAGAAGGGGATGTATAGGTAAGGTAAGATGGAAGAGGAATAATAATTTGACACCTAAGAGCTTTAAATGTTGAATTATAGTAAGCGTAGGCATAGAATGATGGAAGATCTAGAACTTAGAAGTGCTAAGAGGACTCGTAGTGAATGAAAAGGGCATGGGGAAGGATCCCTTAAATTAGAATAGCATGAAGAGAGAGAGGAAGAAGTAATATATTGGACTCAGTATTTGGGTGTAGGTTGTAGCAAATTTCTACAAGAAGTGGTGCTTGTGAATGTGCCTGAAGAACCTTTTCTTTGAACCTAAAGATCAAGATCATGCACTCGATTCCCCATTAGAAGATAGAAGAATGGTAACTAAACCTATTATCAACCTAAAATTTGATATGATTTAAGGTTTGAGTTAAGAGTTTATACTTAATCAAGTGATCTCCTATGAGGAATCGAGTAACAATACAATGAATCTAGAGAGTGTCGACCTAGGATATTTGAACATAGGTTCAAGAAAAGGCATGAAAATAATGTCATCTATGTTGACTAGGCAACATCCCATAGGAAGTGGCATAGTGCCACTAATAAGCAATAATACATTGAAAAGTTAGGTGGCACAACCTACTCTATCAGGGTCAATGCCCAACCCTATAAGTAGAGGCATGAGGGTGCCAACCCTGACATAGACATAAGGGGATAAATTCCCTAGAACTCAATGTCACCCCCTTAACATATATATTATGAGATGGTGATGTAATTGCTTGAGTATCATGGAGTTGAAAATGTAGTGGAGTGTGTGCTAAAGTGTTAATTATAGTGGTGTGCTCAAGGGATCACTTAGCCTGAGTGCAAGGCAACCTAGTTCACCACCACCTTGTTGGATCATGCCCATACCTAGTATCAAAAGTTTGATCTAAACCAAGCCATGGCTGACTATAATGTGTTAAAGGAGGCCTTCTTAAAAAAATTTGATATCCTTCAGTTTGAGTAACAGATCATTACGATGCTCAAAGAGATTATCTAGGGGTTCTCTAAGAACATGCACCTATATGATGCATGATTTAGAACTCCTCTCTAAGCTTTCATATGACATTCATCCCTCCAAACACATGCAATGATTTTTTGGTAGCCTATTGGTACCTTTTAGATGTCCATTATCTATAAAGCCTTCATAGAACCCCATGAAGCACTTGAATTTGCACTCTAAGGGGAGGTGGTAGGCAGTATCAATATTAGGGTTAGTTCATTAATGGAGGCATATATTACATCAATGGCCTCCCATATATAGAAGCTAAATGTTGGTTCAGCACATGATGTTCATAGTGGATTATGGTGCATTGACTATGAGATGGAGGGACATAAAAAGAATAACTGCCCAAAAAGGAATGTTTGTTACCTCCTTCTCAATTGTGAAGTTTGTCATGGGCCGCATGACTCTTAAAACTTCCCTCTATTATAGCATACTATCCAAATAAACACCACCATTTACTATAAAATGTGTGATGCCTATACCCACTCAATATCAGACTGTAGATTTATTAGCAAGATATGATAAAACATGGAAAGAGGTGAAAGGTAGGTGATAACATCAAGCAATAGTCAGGTGGGCCAAGGAAATGAAAGCTATGACCAGAATAATAGGGTTATGGGAACTAATGAGGCATGCACAAATGAGGAGGATGTAGTGGAAGAAGATTCCCATCATGATTATGCTACAAGTATGGGTCAACAAAACACTACCAGCATGACTGCCCCATGCACCTAATGTGTGGGTATTGTTAAGGGCCACATGTAGTCAAAGAATGCCCTGACTTGTACAAAAAGTTAACTCAAGGTTTGCCTGGCATAGATAGAGGTGTCATGATGATTAGGTGTAATTTCAAAGAGGAAAAGTGGGCCCCTACACCCTAATAGACTTGTAAGGAGCCACATAAGGTACATGCCATGATAAGAGTGGGCTCACCACTCAATCACTCATTGTGCCAAACCAAGATCTGTGCTTGGAGTATGGAAAATCAAGCCACACTAAATGCATAATTAAATTAGATCCAAAATGTATGCCATACCTTGACCCTAGATAGAAAAAGGACATCTTACAACAATCCATGAGTTTGATACAAAACCTTTAAGGTGAACTTCAGTTGGCTAGAGACTTAGAGGCAAAGGCCACCACTTTGTGCAAGAAGCAAGATCATTAAGCTAAATTATATGATTTGACCATGATATTATGCCTCCTATAGACTGAATGGATGGTACCACTACTGAGGGACTTGCTTCAAAATCACATAGGGAAAGAACTAGTGCAAGAGGCTACATCTCAAGTGATATAAGTTACAATACCACATATGGAGCAGGTGCATGAGGTCAAGCATACTCAAAATGCTAAGTATGACCAAGAATTTTTGATAGATGCCACAATTAATGGATGGTTAGTCTATGAAGTATTGGTGGATATGGGTGTTAAGGTCAATATCTTGACCAAAAATGCCTAAGAAAAGATAGGATAGATACCCTTAAGGCCTTTGCCTCATATGTTGTTCATGGTTAACAAAAATTGAGCATAACCTTTATGAATCTTGAAGGGTGCCATTATAGATATCATAGGCACTGAGTTCCATGTGAACTTCAAGGTCATTGAGTTAGCAAAAAAACACAACTACCCAGTGTTCTTGGGAAGGCCATGGTGTTATGCAAATGATGCAGACATGTGCTTCAAGAAGTGTTATATGACCTTTTAGAATGGAAAGAAGAGGGTTGTGATCCCCCTTTCAAGTGTTCAAGGGACACCATATATAGAGAGTGTTGATCTTGAGGACAAGATCAACCACATCTATAACATTATGGTGCAGGGTACTAAGAACCTCAACCCTAATGACCAAGGCATGCTCAAATGGGAGGATGGACAATTAGCCTCTAACACAATTGATTTAGCCTAAAAATGATGGGTTGAAGAAGCATATGAGGTCATTGGCCATAGGTGGCACCTAGTATGTATAGTCGGGCCTAGACCAACCCAAACAAGTTTTATTAGGAGGGAGCACCTCAAGAAGAAATGGATCTTGTGAATGCAATAGATGGAAAAAGGGTATTCTATCTCATTAAAGGGAATCTTATAGTGCTTCCAGGGTATGAAGGGGGCCAACCTATAAAAAATTATGGCTAATACATTAAATCCTACGTCCTAAAGGAAATCAATCAAATGGGTGTAATAGTATACACATTGAAGAGTACTACCACCCATTGGTGGGCAATGTAGAGACTTGGATTGCCAACTTGGTAGGATGTGAAGGAAGAAATATGTACTAGTTTTAGAAAAATTAATGAAGATTTGGATATACCCCATTTTGCTTATAATTTTGACCTGATCATACATGTATGACTATGTGAAGAAACCTAAACAGTCTGTAGTGAGAATGTGCCATGAGGCTTATCGATGCATGCTTTTTAAAAAACCTTGAGGATATGGGTGTGAGCATGGTACATTGTAGATGAGATGAACCATGAGATAGGAAGTTGGAGGGTGCTTAAGGAGAAGTTTTTGCATACCTTCTCCTTCTTTTCATAGAACCTAGAGCTACTAGAATTATTACAAGTCATCCATAGAGCTATGTTTGAGGACATAGTTATCTTATAAGAGAACTTGAAGGATATGTTTGGAGAAAAGGGACTAGTACTCCCAAAATTATTTGAAGAGAGGGTATTCAATAGTGGCTCTAATGAAGAAGATGATGAGACCTAAAAGGAGCAAAATTAGAAGGATTTAACAGGTAGATAAAAGCTCATGTGCCTTGTGGATGATAGCCCCCCAAATGATGAAGATCTAATGCATCTTTAGGTTGAAACAATAGAAGGGATGAGAAAATTTGAAGACTCTCATCAAGAGAGAAATTAACCCTACCATGCACCACTTAATACCACCAAAGTATATATTAGTGTAGAAGGTGAGCCTAAGATTATGATTGTAGGCACTTACTAGTCTGAGTAAGAACTAGTGTGAATTATTGACCTCCTATGAGAATTCTAGGATCTATTCCCATGCAGCTATAAGGACATGAAGGGTGCCCACCCTTCACTTGTAAAAATGAGCATCAATCTGGTAGATGATGCAAGGCTAGTCAAGAAGTGCCCATATCATATGAACCCCAATCTCCATACCAAGGTAAAGATGGGGATCAATAGAATGTTGGTTATTAGTGTTATCTACCTGATATAAGAATCTAATTGGGTAAGTCTAATGGTCATCAATATTAATAAAGATAGATGCATATATATTTGCATCAATTATAGGATGCTAAATTCCAAATGCATCAATGACCCATTTTTGACCTTGTTCATTGATGAGGTCTTAGATGGAGTCATAAGTTGTAAAATATACACTTTTATTAATGGATTATTGAGCTACCATTAGGTGTAAATTAAAGAGGAAGATAAGCCCAAAATAAACTTTGTGACTAAATTGGGGTTTTTTGCACATAATGTGATTCCCTTTGTGCTCAATAATGTACTAGTCATGTTCTCTAGGGTAGTGACCACTAATTTTAAGGACTTTTTTCCATAAGTTCCTTGTATCTTAATGACTGGACAGTATATAGTCTTGTAAGAGACCACTATGACAATCTATACCTCATGTTTGAAAGGCATAGATAGCTATATATCTCTTTAAATCTAAAAAATTACATCTTTGTAACTTTATTTTGGATATTGCTTAGGCACATCATCTACAAGGATGGGTTTTTTGTTGAAATAGTGAAGATAGACATAATAATCGAGCTCCAAACCCCCTTTATACAAAAAGACATTCATGCCTTCCTAGGCCATTATGGTTACTATAGGAAGTTCATTAAGAGCTATGATAAAATCATGGTGCCTCTAGAGGAGCTCTTGAGCAAAGATGGACCATTCTCTTGGGGTGAGGTATAAAAGGAGGCCTTTGATACATTAAATTTGAAGTTGGCTAGTGCACCAATTCTATAATTTCCTAACTAGATGACTCCTTTCCATGTCCATGTTGATGCTTTAGGATTAGCTATTGGCACCATATTTGTGCAACCAGGTGAGGGCAAGATGGACCACCTCATCTCCTTTATGATCAAAACATTGATGCAGGTTAATTAGAACTACAACACCATTGAGCGCAAGGCATTAGAAATTATCTATGCCCTATAAAACTTTAGACAATATCTATAGTAACCTCATTCATATTATTCATAGATCATGAGGCACTCAAGTACCTCATAAACAATCCTATCTTACATAGATGTATATGTAGATGGGTTATTTTCTTATAGGAATTCCAATTCTCCATTGTGGTCAAACTGGGGAAGCAAAACTTGGGTTCAGATCATTTATCCCACATCAACTCTAGTAATTTGGTGGTGTCGATTGAGGATGATATGCCAGATGTGAAATTATATAGGGTTTAGCATGTTCTTAAAGATTTAGCAGAGATTGTTTATTTCCTAACATCAGGACGTGTGCCACAAACCATGTCTACCAAGGAAAAGAAACAACTTGTTTGTGTCAGACCCTTCCATCTCATTGAGAGGGAGATTGAAAAAATAATTAGGGATCAAGTCTTATGTCAGTGTGTTGTAGATCATGAACAAAACTCCATCCTACAAGAAGCATGTGAAGGGATCACAAGAGGCCATTATGATAGAGACACAATGGTGCATAAAGTTATATAATCAAGGTTGTGGTGACCTATCTTGTTTCATAATGCTAAGGAATACACATGGGCATGTGATGTATGCTAGCACATAGGAAAACACAACCACTAGGATGAGATGACCCTCATCCCTATTCTTGTCTAGGCACCATTTGAAAAATGGACCATTGATTTTTTAGGGCTGATCCCTCTGGTAGCATAGTGCACAGGTGCCAGATATATTTTGGTGGCCACTAATTATTTCACCAAATAGGTTGAAGCCACACTTACCAAAGACTATAATGCTATGATATCCATGTGCTTTATATAAGATAACATCATCAATAAATATGGGTATCCATTAAGTTTAACTAACAACAAGGGCACTCATGTCATCAATGAAATGGTGCACATTCTTATGATAGAATATATGGTAGCGCACCATAAGACCACCCCATATTATCTTCAAGCAAAAGTCACAACTGAAGCCTTTAATAAAATCCTACGAATGTGCCTCATGAAGATATGTGATGTTGGTCATAAGGACTGGTGTGATCAAGTTTTAGTGGTACTTTGGGCATACCACATGACCTTCAAGTGCCTAAATAAAGCTATACCATTTCAACTAGTGTTTGTCACGGAAGTAGTTTTACCTATGGAGTTCATGGTGCCCTCCTTGTGTATTATATGTATTGGTTGTTTAGATGACTAGGAATCTCCAAACAAAAGACTAGAAGACTTAGAACACTTTTATGAGAAGTGCATCCAAGACAAATGGAATCAACAAGTTGAGAAAGCATGCCAAAATTGATGGCATGATAAGCAAATCAAGCATAAGGAGCTGACCAAAAGAGCATTAGTTTTTTTCTATGATTCTAAGTACTTCAAGTACCTAGGAAATTTGTAAATCTGATGGATGGATCCATATATCATCCACTATATCTTGGAAATAGGTTCATATAAGCTATGCACATCATCTGGTGAAATGCTCCCTAGGCATTTCAATGGAAATTAACTAAAGTTATATAGGCAATAGGCTCGCACATGTGTTATGGACACTTTGACTTTTTAGTCAGTAGTCAGTTAGAGTTGAGCTAACTAAAATAAAGTTTGGTGAAAGCCAAACCATTATTTTCTTTCTTTGCTCCTTTTATAGTGTATAGAGGCAGTGAGCGATGTAGGGTGGCCACAAGAATGTTTGGTTCAACACTTCATTCTTAATTCTAATTGAGTGAGTCAAGAACTTGCATCAATAAGCATATGAGGCCAGACATCTAAGAAGTGGGTACGTGAAGATTACATAGTGTGATCACATGTGTGTAAAATAAATGGTGTAAGTTACTTCAAGGCCCAAAAATGAACCTCTAGTGTTATTGATGCACTAAAGTTACAAAAAGGTGCATCATTTGATCTGGTGCTTGAAACCCTTGAGGCAAGTGAAGATGCTCAAATTAGTTGAGTATAAGGTAGATAGTTAATATGTACTCTCTAAAAAGTGTGTAATATAATCAAAATAGACATAAAGCATTAAAGGGCCAATGCATGGAATTTGTATGGGGTGGGACAAGACAAGGAAAGATAATGCATAAGAAATTGACAACGATAGAGAAGTGTGATAAAAAGGGATAAAAGTTAGAATAAGTGGAAAAGAGGAGGCTAAATTACATGCATGTGATGTGTTGCACCTTGGTTTCCATAAGATAAGTGAAGGTCGCATCGAGGATACACACCCACCTAAGGAGTGAGAATGACCATTTATAACACGTCACTTCACCAAAAAAGATGTTAGGAACATTTAATAAGTTGGTGGTGGTGTATAGATATGCAATTAATGTAGAAAAGATAAGATATTTTGGAAGATTTCATGAATATTTTGTAACTTCCAAAAGATTGAGGCACCCATGTAGTGAAGATTGCATTAATAATGGTGATTAACAAAGAAGGATATAAAAGGGTAAATGACTAACTTACAAAGGTTACCAAGTTTATGCTAATCTTTGATTAAGTGCAGGCTTAGTAAAACCCTAGAGAGTTGAAGCATTCAAGAGAAAGAATAAAGACATAGGAAAAGAGAGTAAATTCATAGTAAAAAATGGTGTAAAGGACTAAAGTAAGAGGTTCACATAAAATACCAAGTTAAATCAAGAAACTATCATAGGTCACCATTAATAGCCAGTGAAGCTCAGAGTCAAATCTACATACAAAGACCTAATGACCACAAAAGCATCGGCCACCAATAGAGGTTTTGGTAAGCCATACCTACCAAGGTTTAATACTAGAAGATTTAGAATGGTGAAAAGGTGAAAGGCATTAAGCTCAATAGAGGTGCAACTAGAACCCAAACAGATCAAAATTATTGAAGAAGAAGCTACCACCAAGACAAAGGCATAAGTAGTAGAGGTAGTTAGCATCATGGTGGTGGAAACAAAAGTGCTAATGAAGATGTCCTACCAATAGATGAAACTCCCATTAGAATTATTAGTGGGAGAATCATGTTACTCCTTCATGCATGTATGCCAGCTAAAAGAATACAACCACTAGACATCAAGCCATTTCCAGGACTTGGTGCAAGAGTGGATGGTGGATACAGGGTAAAAAACCCATGAAGGTGATGCATTCTTTGATTTCTTGATATAATAAAAGTTAAATGCCTCAGGCATAAATCATCTCTATGAGTTTCCTTACTTTAGAAAACCCAAAGAACTTATTCAATTCCTTCTCTCATGCATCTATAAAGACCATGTATATTTCATAGGCTAGTACATGAAGATTTTTACATGAATGATAAAGAGAATAACTAGACTTCCAGACACTAGTAGAGACATCCATCTACTGATGGGTGATGATGAAGAGGTGGAGTACATTTCAAATCTCCTAAATTACTTCAAAGGGGATACACATTCCCAATAAAAAAATGTGAAAACCCTGGAATAAAGGTAGAAGTGTACCTTGTGAGCTCAAATTTGTGCCTTGGTAGATGATGGATAAATGTGTCCAAAACTTATCTCTACCTAGCCTACCATATGGTGTAGGGTGTTTAGTTTAAAATCACATAGTTTATCATCATGGAACTAACTAGGAACATGTTTGAGTTCTATAGCACAAAAGGGACCTTCAGATGGGGCTCCATCTTGATCCTAATCATTATGGAGGAGATTAAAATCACCAATGGGAATGAGGACAATTTATGGGTGTTCTCAAAACACCATGAATCCCATACACAAAATTACAAGGGCTACACCTAACCCACCTCCTATAACCCAAAATATAAGACTTGTGTGATGCGGTGATATGAGTAATACATCAAAGCCTTTAGACTAGAATGGCACATTCCCTATGGGATTCTCACGAGCATGTTTGAGAAGGCTAATTTTTCCATGATGCAACACTACTATGTCATCTAACTAAAACTAAAGGTTGGAAAAAAATTAGAATGGTTTAATCTCCCCTTCACCTTATTGGTAGAGTACTTCTGAGATGTCCTTCATTGAATCTTAAATGCATAGAGGATAGACATCCTAGTTAGGGAGCTAGGTCAAATAATGCAGCATAGGTTCCCATGTGTAGATGGAATCATGATTAAAGATAAATAAGATGCCTCAGATTGCATAGATATTGATCTAGTCCAAGAGGTTACTATTCTTAGATTCATCCATAGACTTTACTATGTGATGAAACCTAGGAAGAAGGATTTTAGTGTAGGGACTAGCACCAAGAGGATAATAGACCCCCTAGTCTTGGTTGGATATGAAAGAACCCGTATACCCCCTAAGAAGAAGTCCCTGAAGAAGAAGAGGGGCGAGATTTTATAAGAGATCAAAGAATGATTGAAGATAAAAATTGCTTTAGAATGGGAAGCATCTATGTCATAATTATACTAGAAGCATGTGTGCTTCACCCTAGCCACATCCAACCTAAGAGAGAAAATGAAAGTAAAGGCTCCCTCCCTAGCACTAAATAAGGTCATATCTGAAGAAGAGGAGATAGAGGATTCTGAGAAAGAAGAAAGGATGAAGGGTGCTTAAATTATACCCAAGGATGAAGAGTCCTCCTCAAGTGAACAAACCCCTTCTCCTCTACCTTAAATGGAGTCAGAAAAGCCTAGACATAAGTTGAGAAGACTTGGCTCCTATGAGGTCAATAGCTAAAAAGTGTAGGAGATGAGAGAGAAAAAGGAATAAATGGCCAAGGTGGGAGTGGCTAAGGAGGTGATTGAGATGGTGGATGCAGAGGAATGGAGGTGATAAGAAGAATGCAAGGCACATGAGGAGAAATAATTAATGAAATAATAAAAGGCTAAGGAACCTAAAGAGGTAACCCACTCTCATGGATAAATATAAGAAGAGTTGTAAAAAAATGGAGAGACATGGGCCTTGACCAAAGCCATATTAATGAAGTGATAGCATTACACTAAAGGTGTAAAGAAATTAAAGCTAAGGGAATGACCTAGGCTAAGATTGATCAACTAGAAGGCGAGGAGATAAGTGAAATAGAAAAGAGATGCACCAGGCAAGCCATGAAGAGAAAGGCCAAAAAATAAAAGTCCAAGAAGGAAGAGAAGGTAGGAAAGGTCAAATCAGAAAAGGCTAAGAAGGAAGAGAGAGAGGAGAGATTAGCCCAGGATGAAAGGGTATACATGCTAGAGGAAAGGGAAATGAAGAAGGGTCCCATTGGCAAAGAACCTAGGAAAGAGGAATTACCAGAGATGATACTCAGTACCACCACCAAGATAGTAAAGGAAGATGCACAAAAGGCACACCACATTTTTAAGGGGGCACCTGAAGAAAAAGAAAGAAATACTAACACCTTAGAGAAATTAAAAGAGGAAGTAGGGTTGTAATAGGAAAATATTGATGAAGGGGAGAAGTCCACTAGATAACCCCTATAAGAGAAATATGATGGGAGATATAGCACTAGAGGAGAAGAATGAGAGAAGAAAAATATGAAGGGAAAAAATACGAAGACATAGGGTTGAGCACTAATACCAGTGAGGAAGAAGAGATGGGTGAGGGTGAGGGGTATGAAGCAAGAAATAATGAAAGGGTGTAGCAGGACTTCAAAGAAGATGAAGTTTTTTACATGATGGAGTGCATGCCTCTTAAGACTACCATGACATTAACATGTCACCAAGTCTCTTGGGCAATAGACTGCTATATGGATGAACCTAAGTTTGAGGTTCCCACCTAATCCATTTGGAGTGTCAAGAAGCTAGAAGGGGTTCATGATTACTAGATTCTTAACCCTCATGACTTAAACCCCATGTGCTCAGCCAATGCTCTTATCAAGATGGCATCTTCCATTACACATAAGAACATCCTTAGTGGTGCTCATGCAAATAGTTAAAATAAAAAAGCAAAGAAATTGGAGACAAAGCTCAAGGCCATAAAATTAAAACTCCAAAAACTAATAGAGCATATGGATGAGGTTAAGTCATCCCTCCTAGATGGCATGGACACCTTAGAGATGAAGGAAGTAAATCAAGTATGTGTACTCATAGAGTAGATGATTCCCAAGATAAGACTAGCACTCAAAGAACAATAAGACCCTAGTGATGCCTTGCGGGTAGAGTTAAATAAAAGGTTGGACATAGTAAAGAGCCCCTTTGATAAATTCAAAGAAGGCATAGAAGAAGTATACAATATTTTTTTCAGCTTCATCAACCAATTATTAGTCATTGACATATGCCTCAAGAAGGTAAAGGAGGAGAAAGATGCTTCTCTCTAGTGTTCTTTTATAGTGACAAGGGTTGAGCACTTGTAAATAATGGCTAAGGTAAACTCCCTCAGTGCCTAGTTTAAAATGTAGGATAAAAACCTATAGGTGGTCTTTTATACCTTCCAAACTAAGGCTAGTGAATAAGGATAAATTTTGGATGGTGGGGTGTGGCACGCTAAGGAAAGGCTTGAATCCTTTAGGAGAGAATTGGAAATCATGGACATGCTTACTATTGAGGTTGCTTGCACTAAGGTAGATAGCGCTATTAATGAAATTAAGGGAACTATCCAAGGCTATGAGAATTTCAAAGTATATCTAGTACAAGGCATGCCCAAGTTCTACATGCCTAAGGCACTTCAAGACTAGTCTGGGGTGGACTAGAAATTTTGTATCGAGTAATGTTGGGCCCCCTTTTGTACCATTACATGGGTCATGCCAGCCCAATAAACTTTGATGTAAAGTGACCCTTGTATCATTTTCACCCCTTGTTGTATAATTTGGTGCCATCTATAGAAGTTCTTGTGGATCCCATGCTAGATAATAGGTAGTTGCAAAGCACCCAAAAAAAATTTAGACATCCCTATCAAGACTTATACATGAATGCCATAAGAGTGGAGTAAGTAGGAAGGTTATCCTAAGTGATAGCTTGGAAAATGACATATGCCCATCTAACTTGTTAGAAGGTAGTTAATCACTTATAAAAGAAGACCCACTTTTGAAGAGTAAGGAGGGAGAAAACATAGTGAAGTTCTGGCAAAATAGAAAGTTGACACTAGTATTTTCATTTTGCATGTTAGCTCTAGTAGTTTTAATGTATGGCCCAATCTCGCATGTGAGTTGTTGGACATAAATAGAGTTAGGAAGAGCATGTTCTCTATTACTTATAATGAACTCTTTTGATTAAGTTAATGAAGAAGACCATTGAAGGAATGAAGTATTAGTTCTTATTTTATGATTTGTATAAGGTTTTTCCTATGAGCCGATTTCATTTAAGTTTTGCTTAGTAGTTTCATAATATATTGGAATAGAGGTTCAACCCTAGCCACTAATGGCATCCTTGTGCCACTTAGATACTTTAGCCAACCTATAGTGCAATAAGTGTTGAACCAGATTACACTAAGGGTCTAAGATATGTACCTAGGGCACTACCTTAGGGATGAAATTGTAAACCTAAATTTTCTTCATCTTGTCTAAATACTTGAAGGACCCTATGTTATTTCTTCTCCCACCTTATGCCACTACGATACATGCCTAGCCAAGCATGGACTTGCACCTTAGGACTTATGACACTAAAAATGCCTATGCCTATTGAACTCCCCTTAAAGTACTTATTATCAAAAGGATATCTAACCCCTCTACTAATTACCCTAATCCCCTTGAACCCCAAGTTTTTCCATTTTTAACTAGCCCAACATGGGCTCGGTTCCTTCACTATTGTGATTTGGGTGAGCACAGAAGGTTCATGCCTTGTGTGAAACTAATGCTAGTGCCATATAATGAATCAATTTTATGTACCAAAACTTTTTCCCTTGTGCCTAGATTCCCCAATCCTAGAATTGGCTTGGCCTAATAGCTAAGTGCATGACCGAGCATAAAAGCCTACATAGTGAACTTTTATACAATAACATATGATAAATTTTATATGATCATAATTATGTCAAAGGGCATCAATGATTCTACACTAGCCATTACATATATATGGTGATTATCTTTACAATGAATATTGTCAATATAAAATGTATCAAATGTTTATTTCAGTCTATCTACCATTTCTTTATATGGTAGAAGATGTTCTTCTTTAGTTTTGAAATGATTGGTAACTTGATTAACAATAAACTAAGAATCACCAAAGACCTGAATGTCCTTGATGTGAAAATTTTATGCTATTGATAACTTGATTATCAAGGCTTCATATTCTACTATATTATTAGTGTAATAAAAAGGCTAATATGTAAGATAAAGGCATATATTCACCCTTAGGTGTGAAAAATATAATACCAGCACCTGCTCCTATTCTACATATGGATCCATTGAATAACATTGTCCATAGATTTGAAGATATATTATATGCCTTGAATTCATCATGAAAAGCATCGGTAAATTGAAAAGGATCAAGTAATGGAGTGGTATCTAATTATTCATCTATAACTTGACCTTTTATTGACTTTTGGGACACAAATTTGAGATCAAACTTTATAAGTTGCATCACCCATTTTATGATGTGGTCAATGAGGTGTTTTTTTTCATAATTAACTTTAATGGATGTTTTTTAATTATCACATGGAGCTCATTTTTTATCAAATAATGTCATATTTTTGTGTATAAAAAACCAAGGCTAAACATTATTTTTCCATTGTTGTATATTTGCCTTCATAATCAACCAATTGGTGACTAATATAATAGATTGTTTTCTATTTATGATTATCATCATATTGTGTTAATAAGACTCCAAGGGCCTTATTAGTGGCCAATATTTAAACCTATGATATGTATTAAGATAATATAGGTTTAAATGCGATACAAATAGTCTAGGACACAAGGGTGGTATATTATCTCTATAGAAGGCCAATTAATTTCAAAACTTAGATAAAACATATACTAAATTTATTATGTTGAGATATGATAAAAATGGAAAGTATAGCTATGCTAGATATAATAATGATAATGAAAACAAAACACTTATTTGGTTTTGATGTTAATACAGATCTAGATCTATAATAGGAAATAATTATACTAGAAAAGGGTTGTATATCAATCATCAAATTATGTAAAAATGCCCTCTATAATGATGAACACTTGTGTCAACCTAGAATATTTGCATTGACACTATTTTCTAACTCAAATTTAGGTGTCTAGTTTTGAATACCTACTAAAACTAGAAGTGGCCGCTTGGAATATTATGGGTTTTATGTCACCTTTTCTTTAGTGTGCTCGATTTTGGATCATAGGTTATTGTTCCTTGTCATATAGAAAAACCCTAGTTATTCATCTTCATAGTGGTTGTGGGAAAATGGGTTATGGGCTCATAATATCAAGCTAAACCCAAATACCCCTCTATTATTAGGTGTTACCTACATAGCCATTAGTTCAAATAGGGCCTCATAATAATGTAGTTATCCCTTAATGTGTTGGCTTGTGTGTGTACAAAGGTGAAATATGTGGAAAGAAAGTACAATAATTACTTATCTTATAACTTAGAAAATAGAACTCATGACATGTTCCTTCAGTACTTTAAATATATATATGTGTTTTCACTATTATTGATATGGAAATAGGAGAGAATAGGGAATCTTCACTTACTTGAATGCTTTTAGATCATTGAGTTATGAGAAGGTGTGATATTGCTAGGTCTTTTGTTAGGTGAGAAATGAATGAGGATTGATCCTATATTTATATCAATCCCTTTGTATAATATCTCATATAAAATAAAATAGGTCAACCATAGGAATAAATTTCATTTTCAAATTGAATGATTTTAGGGCACTAGACACTTACATCAAGTTATGACACTTGCATCAATGCAAGTGTCTAAGAAGCATAAAAGTAGGTACATGTCTAAAACTTTTAGAGATGGAATATAAGTAAGTTTAAATTTTTATGGATAAGATACATGTCTTGAGTCATTACAATGAAATTGGTCAGATAAGGAGTTAATCAATGACTATAGAGAGATAACAAATGTGAGCCTTTTAATAGTGGGAAAGGTATAAAACTAATTAGAACAACCAAGGATTGTATTTTCCAAGTGTATAAGATTGAGGTGATATATAATCCATAAATATTTTCTAATGTTAGTATCATCAATTGATTATAACCTAATGGTCGATACTAACCTACACAAAAGTAGGTTAGAGTGACTATATAATCACTTGTGTCTATTTTTCCTTTCTCTATGTTTGTGATCTTGAACCCTAATGATGCATGTATCTCTAAAAATTATCCTCCTTTGCCTTGAAACCCTATATGTTTTTGTGAGGGATATAAACCTAAATAATGGGATGAAAGTGTAGTGTGTTGAGCTAACCCCAATCACCCATGTCTGATGATTGACCATTTCTTACATATTTGATAGTCTGAGAAGGTAAATAAAGTCACACATAGTTATCCTACCTAGTGTGACTATGTAATTGTGATATTTTGCTATATGTATACTGCTAATGATTGGTTTTGATACTTGACAATGGTTTATTTTCTTGGATTTAGAGTGATTTAAACTTGGCTTATGACTACTCCTAGTGATAGTTTGTAATTTGGGAAGAATAGGGTAGATTTATTCATTATGCAATAGTGTATATATGTATATCAATTAAGTGTCAGGTCCTTTTTTAATGATAACTTGATCTATTTATATATGGATTCAATTATATAATTTATCATTCCATTGACATTATAGGCTAATGAGATAAACCTAATAATAGGTTTGATTTTATAACATATATGTTTCTGAGAGTGGGTTAGTAATGACTAGATCAATCAATATCGACTGGAGATCTTGACCAGTTCTAGTGGAATTGATTTGTGTATGTAATATCCCCTACCAATAGAGATATATGAAAGACACAAAACTATGATACCAAAGACCAAAGCTCTGATACCACTGTAATATCCCCTTCAAACAGGGAATATATAAACTCATAAAGCTCTGATCACAGATACAAACTTGCAAAATAGATTCAAACATGCATAAACAAATCACAGATCTTATCATTCATCCAGCTGATTACAATAGATGTCCTTTCATATGCAAACCAAAGAATATTACAGATATGGTCTTAAAACCCTGAAATTATGCAAACTGGGAATAAACTTGCAATTTTGGAAGTCTCGGCCTGCTGTGTCGAACACATAGTCGTCGGCGTCGGTCGATATACTACCGACATCGGTCTCTGCAGGTCCTTATCTGCCAACGTCGGTCCTCAGACGGCCGATGTCGGTCCTCAGACGGCCGATGTCGGTCACTGGGATCTCTGTCTGCCGGTATCAGTATCTGCGTGGATCTGTACGGACCTGTACGGACTTAGTACGGCTGCCAGCCTATCTGTTCTTAACCCCTGATTATTGAACCACCTGATTTGAAGATATACTATTCTAATACAGAATATCTCTATCTGTATAATTTATTGGATCAAAACTAAATAAAGATAAATACCTGAAATATCTTTAATAACTTCTGTGTGAAGTTATCTCTCAACCCTGAAATTCTGTGATAACTTCTGGATGAAGCTATCTCTCAATTTGGCAATAAATCAGCTGATATTTCACAGCCTCTAAATCGCACACAATGAAGAGTTGACGTTCTCCACTGCAATGGAATCTTGGAACCCTTGGCTCAGTCTTCACAGAAGAATTTCTTCAATTTTCAATAATCAATAATCTATGCATACCTAATAATGGCCTCCATGTGAAACCCTTATACCCTCAAAAGATATGCTTGCCCTAATTAGGGTTTTTCTTAAATTAGCATTAGGGTTTCTAATTTAAAATTAGAGCAAATAATTAATAATTAATTATTAATGAGACCAAATAATTAATATTTGATTAAATCAATCAAATATTAATATCTCCCTCAATATACGTCGAATCCTCAAACCAATCAAAGCAGGTGAATCAGGGAGTGATTCCGCATATGACCATACCAAAATAAAGGTGCTCCACTGTATGTCAAATATCCCTAAATAATAGGAGCATCAATCAAACATGTCTGAAAGACCCTGAATGAAAACCAAATGTAGAAATTCTGCGAATCAAAGTCAAGCCAAGCTCCATTATGACCCTCTATCCATCATATTAGCCTACGAAGGTCGCATAATAAGCTAATCATCAAGCCTGTCAATGTCCATGAAAAAGGGGACATGACAATCCGCCCCTCCGGAAATTGCTTGTCCCCAAGCAATCTCAGAACAATGAACTACTCGATCCACCTGGATCCCAAATGTAGTTATGCTCTGCACTACTATGAATCAATGCAAGTACCTGTAACATCAATAGAAGTAGAACAAAGAGGAACCCATAATCAACTTGGTGAACACAACTCAACCAATCTCTGAAATCACAACTGCCCTGGATGTGTTGATACTGTAGACTGTGTACTTGGCAACTGCAAATTCCATCTATAAAAGATGGTTCCAATCCATCCCATAACTGATCTCTCTGTAAAGGCGGCACAACCAACTGTACCACACTATCATCTATATGAGAATAATCAATATGGAGATTCAACTCCACTGGTATTCAAAACTCCTCAGAATCAGGTACTCCCAAATCCTGAATATGAGTGTGAGCCTCAACCACATGGTCCTCATCATCAGCTACAAAAACATACTCATCAGCAATACTCAATGTACTAACCTCTGAGTATACCTCCACACTCTGAATGCAAGCATCAGGGTCATCCTCACTGTCTAACACCTGTGCTGAACTCACTTGAAGACAAAGCTCATCCACAACATCCTCAACTACCCCTACCGGTGAAGATAATGCAGATAAATCATTACCTAAAGATGTGTTAATATCACCCTGTACTGGATCAGCATAACTGTCAAACTCATCATGCAAGTGGCTGCATGTCATAGGGAAAGCACTACGATCCTTGGGCCTATTAATTAAATTCTTTAACCACATGCAACCTCTAGGTGAGACATTTCTCCCTTTTGTCCAGACATACCATAAATCTTCTACCAAGAGTTTGGAAATTTTATCCTCCTCCTCAAACAAAATTGTGAACATAATAGAGTGCATTGATGCCAATATATTGCTAGAATGAAACTCATCTAAAATATTCCAAAATATTTTAAACATCATGCGAATTTCACCAATACAACCTACTAACATCATAACATTTTCAAATCCATACCTTGCAAATGTTTCAAGTAATCTTGCCCTCCTTGAGAAATGAGGGTCTCTAATGTTATCCAACTTTTCGAAGCTTTTTACCATGGCATAAAGTACCTCTCTCATAATCCGATCATCATAAAAATTAAAGCCAGCTATTATTCTCATGATTTCACTAATACAAGAGAGAGTTGCAAGTCTTACCACCTCATCATGATGTCTCAATAATCGGTGCTTCACCAAAGAATCAAACGCTGGAGATAACACTGTTTGTATCTCATAAGAATTTGACTGCTCAACCTTGCTTAAAAAAATTTCTAACTCCTCCAGAGTTTGTAGAAGGTCATCTGCTTGCTGTAATGGATTTTCTAACTTCTCCTTTGCATTGTGCACTCTTTCTTCCAAATCTTTGACACCTGTTAGTGCCATGCTGATACCCAAACTACCCAACAGGATGGCAAGACATTAGCTCTGATGTGCCCAACAGGATGGCAGGAATTTAGCTCTGATACCACTGTAATATCCCCTACCAATAGAGATATATGAAAGACATAAAACTATGATACCAAAGACCAAAGCTCTGATACCACTGTAATATCCCCTTCAAACAGGGAATATATAAACTCATAAAGCTCTGATCACAGATACAAACTTGCAGAATAGATTCAAACATGCATAAACAAATCACAGATCTTATCATTCATCCAGCTAATTACAATAGATGTCCTTTCATATGCAAACCAAAGAATATTATAGATATGGTCTTAAAACCCTGAAATTATGCAAACTGGGAATAAACTTACAATTCTGGAAGTCTCGGCCTGCTGTGTCGAACACACAGTCGCCGGCATCGGTCGATATACTACCGACGTCGGTCTCTGCAGGTCCTTATCTGCCGATGTCGGTCCTCAGATGGCCGATGTCAGTCACTGGGATCTCTATCTGTCGGTATCGGTATTTGTGTGGATCTGTACGGACCTGTATGGACTTAGTACGGCTGCCAGCCTGTCTGTTCTTAACCCCTGATTACTGAACCACCTGATCTGAAGATATACTATTCTAATACAGAATATCTCTATCTGTATAATTTATTGGATCAAAACTAAATAAAGATAAATACCTGAAATATCTGTAATAACTTCTGTGTGAAGTTATCTCTCAACCCTGAAATTCTGTGATAACTTCTGGATGAAGCTATCTCTCAATTTGGCAATAAATCAGCTAATATTTCATAGCCTCTAAATCGCACACAATGAAGAGTTGACGTTCTCCACTGCAATGGAATCCTAGAACCCTCAGCTCAGTCTTCACAGAAGAATTTCTTCAATTTTCAATAATCAATAATCTATGCATACCTAATAATGGCCTCCATGTGAAACCCTTATACCCTCAAAAGATATGCTTGCCCTAATTAGGGTTTTTCTTAAATTAGCATTAGGGTTTCTAATTTAAAATTAGAGAAAATAATTAATTATTAATTATTAATGAGACCAAATAATTAATATTTGATTAAATCAATCAAATATTAATATCTCCCTCAATATACGTCGAATCCTCAAACCGATCGAAGCAGGTGAATCAGGGAGTGATTCCGCATATGACCATACCAAAATAAAGGTGCTCCATTGCATGTCAAATATCCCTAAATAATAGGAGCATCAATCAAACATGTCTGAAAGACCCTGAATGAAAACCAAATGTAGAAATTCTGCGAATCAAAGTCAAGCCAAGCTCCATTATGACCCTCTATCCATCATATTAGCCTACGAAGGTTGCATAATAAGCTAATCATCAAGCATGTCAATGTCCACGAAAAAGGGGACATGACAGTGTACAAGAAAATTAATCTAAGAATATGAATATGTATATAGATAATATTGAGTAGGTGTGAAATATATAGTAAGTTTCTTGTAGGTATGACAATATAATGGAATGATTGACTCATAAGATAGCATGTAAGTGTGAGAGAATGGAAAATTAGGATCTTATTTGAGTATTGAAGTCATGTGTGATAAATGTGTCTCCAACTTGTCATTATCAAGTAATAAATATTATATTTTAATATCTATAATGATGCACATAATTCCTTTCTTTTGAGAGATACGTTTCCTAGGTTCATCCTACATCTCAAAATGAGGCCATACATTCCACTCATTTCATCCAAATTTTAGATTGTATGCATTCAACCCAAATTTTAATCCTCAAATATATAAGGTACAATAAAATTTCACTTAATCTTAGACATACCTAGGATGTGACACCTATTCCCACCATAAAATATATTCAGGATGCTTAAAACTCTTGAATTTTGTAGTACATAGATTATTATTTTACCATTTATTTTTTGTCACTAAATATTGTACTCATAAATGTGATGAGGATTTAACATAAATTCAAAGGCACATGATATCAAAATGGAATAATCACATCCTATCAAAATAGGGGTATCATTTTCAAATATTATTTCAAGATTTCAATATATTATTAATAAGGGCACTTATCCATATGTAAATGTTCTTGTAGGTTTCATAAGTACACTATATTTTTCTTCAAGAGTTTTGAAGGGTAATAAATATTTTATCCATGCTCTTCTTATTTTATTTTGATATGTATGAACTCACACATATCATAGTGTGGCATTATGTAAACACCTAAAAAGGGTCCCTAGGCATTTATTAGTTGTAAAATTACATTTTTATAGGGTATCTTTGTGTTTGTCGATTATTGGTCCAAATAAGGTTTTATTTACATGTGTTTAGTTATTTTTTCCATGTCCCTCAATCTATTCTCTCTCCTCCCTTATTATCTCTCCTCTCTCTTTTTTTCCATTTGTTTTTAGGGTTCCCCAATAACATAATTTATACATTTTTAGGGTCCTTTATTTTCATTTGTTTTTATGGGTTCCCCAATAACATAATTTATACATTTCTAGGGCCTCAAAATGTAGAATTTACATTTCTAAGGCCAATAAGTTATAAGGTACAATTTTTGGGTGTGTGGTTATAGGCACCCAAATTGGCATATCCTTATTATAATGCACACTTTTACATAATTATGTTTATTTGGATCATTATTTTTGAATGAATGTCTCATTGGCATGTCATGTCTCTAGTCTTTCTCTTATTTTCTTTGTTGTCTTCTCAAAGTTTATGTATGTCACTATTATGTAGTCTTTATTCTATCTTTGTGATCCCTACTTTTTTATATGTTTGTATATCTTTATTTTGTGTCTTTTAGACAAGTCTACACTACCTAGATAAGAGCATATTGTGCACATGTCCTCTAGTGCAGACATGTCCCAACATAACTTATGGAAGTATTTTGACTTTATATGTTATTTATGGTCTATTTTATGACCATTTTTATTTTTATTCCAACCCTTCATGTGCCATTGAGTATATAAATTAAAATGTAAATATCTATATAAACATATGTATTTCAAAATAAGGACTCATTTACTCTCAATGTTCAAAAATCTATACAAAAGTTCCATACACGTTAAATAATTGATTTATATGTATATTTTAAGGCTGAAAATGTCATTTATATTGATTTATCTAAGGGTATTCATAGGGTAAAAAATCATATGGTGTTGCATCCAAAATTTCACACACACAACTAGGAGGGAGAACTACATTGGCCTAAGGTCCAATTGGACTATGTAGGCAACATTCAATTATATAGGGATTTTTGAAGCCATCTTGGATATCCCTATTATCTATATCCATATTTTTGCATTGTATCTTCTATTGTGTGGTTTTGAAATTTTAAGGTTTTGATTTTGTAATTTTTTCACTTGTCAAGTCATTCCCCACACAAAAATAAGATAAGTATACATAGATTCAAACAATCTTAAACTTTTAGATTGGTTGTACATTCAACACAAAAAAATATACAATAGAGGACAATGATGCACTAAAATCATGTCCTCCTAGTGCACATTGTTTTTCACTCCAAAATACTACTCCCAAGACACTTATGAGGTTATGTGCTAGAAAGAAGAAGGCAAAGGACAATAAGGGACTTTTGTCATCCATTTTAAGATTGATATCTAGATCAATATAGGGTATAGCTATAAGTATGTGGCTATGATTTATTCTACTAATAAAAGCCTCCAAGAGAGGTGACTATTGTGTTTGAATAGAAATCTTGATTGCTTGGCCTTTACCTTAAACTGCTATTATATTTTTGTTTACCAATTTCTAAAGTAAGGGAAGGTTATTTCAATCTCAAAACAAACATAAAAATAGAAAATGAAGGTAGGAATAAAATGGGATTTATAATTATGAGAATGTCAATGCTTTAAGAGATGAAATATGTCAAGTCACAATTATACCACTACATTATTTTGTCTATGTTTAATTACACAAACTTAGTCACCCAATGGTCGAGCTTCAAAAGACATAAACTTGAATGCCTAACTCACAAGCTCTTAACTAAATATAAACATCTCAAAAATAATGTAGTAGACTGCACACAAGACTTTCAAATTACTTTATAGCTATAAACACATAAATAAAAGAGTGTTCTGAAGAAAATAAAAATAACTTATAATTAAACTAGATTAGCATGAGAAAAATCTAATTACTACATTCACTAAGTAACAAAGCATTAGATAAATTCCTTAGCATAGGCACAAACTCTAAATGAGAAACCATGGACAAAATTATTAAGCAAGAAGACAAAGTGAAAACAAAAAAAATTGATTTTGTTGTGATTTTGACAGAGTTTCTTTGCACAAAGTGTCGACTCTTAAAAAGGGAAACAATTTCCCTTATATAGTCAAAATTTTCCATGAAGTTTTCTCAGAAAACTATTGGGGCAGTTACAATATTCAATGATGATTAGGGAATATGGTTGATATTTTGATAAATTTTCCATCTTGACCATGATTTATAGTTAGAGGTTACACATATTAAAAGTTGGAATTTATCTTATACTTCCTATTCTTGGTCCTAATACACACACCATGTTGATAATTTTGCATTCAATTATAGGAGTTAGCTGAAATTACATTCAAATATTGGTGGTAGATTGTCATTGGGATTTCATTGGGGTTATCACTCCACCATGCCCTGTGTAGACTTTTGCATTTAATTTGGAGGTTGAGTTGTTGTGTATGTTGATCCTAGCTTGATATTTTGAGCTTCTAGACTAAATTAGAAGCTTAATTGCATTAAATTTTTACATATTATGTCAATTTTGGGCTTAATTCTTTCCATTTTTTATTAGTTCTAGTGGGAAACCATCTATAATTTGATTCTACAAATCAAATTAAATTCAAAGTCCCATCTCAAGGTTTGACCATCTTAAAGGACACATAGGTCATCAAATTTAATACAATGTCTTATTGACATCATTACTAGTGTGTCCTCTATTTACATGGTCTCATGACATGGATATTTTATGTTCCTCCACTACTCATTCAAGGTTTGATATGTGTTGACTATTCTTTTAGTTGTGGTGAAGTGGAATTTCACCACATGACATCAACTCACTTGCTTAGGAAATATGATGTGTTCATAGATTGTATGGACTACTTGAAGGTAGCAGGTCACTAGGATTTCACCATGAGATATCATGTCTCTAATCCACTCATATAAATTATCTTGTTGATTACATGATTTGTTGGGATCATGCCACATGGTAGCAACCTATTAATGTGCTCACCTGAAGGCTATTTACAAAGTACAAAATCAACCAATGAAAAATATCATTAAGATCATGCCACATGGTATCATCCCATTAATATAATAGTTTAAAATATTATATTCATTTGGACCCTCCTAGGTAAATCTTTTGAATTGTTTAAGTCGTGTAAAGTGGTATAAAGATGCCACATGGCTCCAGGAGAAATTATCAAAAATTGATTAAGTGTCAAAATGCTTTTGAGAATGGGTCAAGGATGTCATGATCTATGATAGATCACCATGTAGCACCAATATAAATTTAGTCACCTTTGAGTAACAAAGAAAAGAAACACAATAAACATTATAAATCCAAAATCTAGTAGTTAATAAATTTCAAATGAAAGTGGCTAAGCTATTTTATTTGAAAATGTAACAGCAAAATTTTTAAAATGAAAACAAAAAGGCACAAAAATGTAACAAAGGAAACGCATTTTAAAAGAAACCAAAGTTATATTGAAAGTAGATTCCATCCATTTTATGAAATTGAATAAGGCACAAGTTGATCATAAACAAACATTTAGTCAATTTAGAGAATATTGAAGTAGAAATGGATCGAAAAAGGGGCTAATTTAGTGGGATAAAGTAGTCTTTTTTAGAATAATCTTAGAAATGTTTATCCCATTCATCCAAAAGTTAATAAATTAAAATGAAATAATTGTACACACTTATCTGATTCATATTTAACTAAATTAGAAATATGTTAGATTCTTAAGGGAAAGAATATAGAAGACTAAAAAAATTAGATAATTTTCATAAGTTAGATTTTCCCTAGAAGGGGGTTTTTTAAGCATTTTAAAATTTGAATTTAAAAAGGTCAAGATATTTAGACTTAGGAAATTTCAATAAAGGACTCAAATAGGCAAACCACTAAGAACTCCCAAGGGATAAAGACCAGACATCAATTTAAAACCTAAAAAAATGAGCAAGTAAATAACAAAAGATGAATGAAACAATTATGTTGAATCAAGAGGTCCCCATCAAAAGAAATGAGGGTGGAAAATGTTGGCCATAGCAAATGGTGACTTTCATAGGGAAAATGTTGTGGCATGTAGAACCTGGGTTACACTTTTCATTCCTAAACATAACATAGACTTCAAACAATCTCTCAGACATAGTTATATAGATAAAATCACTATATTATGCAATAAGTGGCATATTAAGCTACATATCTATTGAAGGTTTTTAGTGTGTGAAGTGATAGATATTCCTTTTATTTAATTTGAATCCACATGAACATGTTTAGACTATCCCAAATAATAGAACTTCTAAATGAATATTGTTAGGCTAGATGGCTTGGGAGGGGAATGGTATGGGTATTTTTCTAATACTAGCCAGGCATCTATAGCCCTGATAGAGATACCTTTGGTCTGACTCAAGGTCTTGCTCCATTACTAGCCTAGATGGAAAGCCTATGATGGAGATTTCTTGAATCACCCTTTTGAGGAAGAAACATTAGATCTGGTATGTTAAACTCAATTATTCTTACATCTTCCTTTTTATTAGAAAGTATATTTTTATTCAACCCATTGACGGTTGGGTACCAAGCAATGGGTAAAATTATTTTTCAAAAAGTTCTAAATACTCAGATAATCTTAGATAATTCAATGAATTCAACTATCTTATAATGTTCAATGAAGTGTTAAGTAATAGTATTTTAACCAAGAGACGCAATTATTATAAAATTTACTTGCTCTATTTTGAATGATTGGACTTTGAAATTTATAAAGGATGTAAAAGAAATTGCTCCTAGTGTATGGGTTGTTCAAATGAAAGCATGCCTTCTATTCTCCAAGTTCTAAATTGTACTTTCCAAGTTTATGGTCAACCATTGAGGTGGATGATACACCCAATCAAGGATCTAATTACTTCATAGGGCCTTACTCTTTCTGTTGCTCTTTCATGCATTAATTTTTTTATGGTAAAAGACATGGTTTTCAGTGAATGAAAGGCCAAGACAAAAAATTGGTAAGATAAAGGTTGAACATGAGATGCCAAAAATGGGCAAACCAAAAAAGAATAAAAATAAAAACAAACACATAACAAGAATCAAACTAAGTTAATTTTAATGTAATATATACACCACCAGACCAACATGGAGTTATTATAAGAACACAGTGGAAGGGATGATCGAGAAGTAGTGCTTCAATAACTATCTATTCACTAGAAATGAAAGATCATTCCCTTCTAAATCTTTGAGGTAGAAGGCATTATATCCCAAATAGCTCATATATCTAGTACAGGCCAATCCAAAATGGATCAAACTTGGAATGTTGGAATTTTTTTCATGGGCTTTATCCCATAGTTGCACTAGATCAGAAATCATAAAATATTTAATTTTAGCCTTATTATAAAACCATCCTTCAATAATGCCTTGATGCTTGCTAAAATTTAGTAAGCATTCTTCTAACTAGATAATGTCTAAGAGTCTTGAATTTTTCTTATCACCTTCCATGTTATATTGTATGAAATTTTAAGTGGGAAGGTTGAGTGTAATTGGGAAGATGGGTTAAAAAACATAAACCAAAAATAATGGTGAGATTTTTAGAGCTTGATTATATCTAATACAATCAGCCCAAAGGGTATATTTTTATAGTGAATGTCATTTGTTTGGTTTCTTTTCTATAGAGTTATTGATCATATCTATTATATTTTTATTTTTTGACTCAACGAACCCATTCCCTTGAAGATAGTAGTTGGATGAGTGTATCAATATGATTCCATGTTCATAATCTCATTTAGTAAGTGCATCTAGTTGAAATGCATGGCCATTATCATAGATCAGGGAAGTTGGCATGCCAAACTAGGTAGTTATTTTTCTTCCAAGAACTTGATCATTTAACTATCTATGTTATTTTGTGTTGATGTTAACTCATTCCACCTTGTATAATAATTTGTGGTAATGAGAAAAAATTTATGTCCTACTAAGGAGTTGGGATTGATGACTCCTATAAATTACAATCCTCATTTGTGCAAAAGGTATTTTTTTCCACTATAATTTATAAAGGTATGGCAAAATGGATTTATTTCTTGAAAATGGCTTGGAATTTGTGGAATTATTAGAAATTAGAATGGATATCCTTGAAGATGTTAGGCCAATATTAGCCTACTCAAAGTATCTTATGTGTCATGGAATTTATTGTAGGATGACCAACACCTAGCCTCTCATGGAAATTATCCATAACTTCCTTAGCTTCTTCTTCTAATAGACATATGAGGTAGATGCCCTCATGATTTATTCTATAGAGAATTCCTTTATTCAACATGTAATAAGATGTTTTCAATCTAAGATTTCTTTTCTATGTTGATTTCAATCTAGGGGTGGACTTCCATAAAGAAGATAGTGGGTGAGTAGGGCATACCAATTTTGTTGAGGCAATAATGTCTAGTCCACTTGGTGGATTATGATTTGGGGATCAATATCAATGATTAGCTGATTGAAAATGTAGCCTCTAACGAACTTGGAAAGGTTTATTTCCAAGTCATATTATATTATTTTAGCCATATATATACCTCTACATTCCCCCAATTCATTATTCCCCAACATGAGCTTGATGGTTGGGTCTAGAACAATCACATGCACTCTATTTCTAAGGATGTAGTGTCTAAAGTTTTTTACTTCCTTGACCAAGGTGTATGAATGTTTATCTAACATGGAATATCTAAGTTTTTCATATTTTAGGTTTTTAATCATAAATGCAATTGAATGCTCCTCTCCATCTAACCTTTGCATTAGAACTGTAGTAATGTTGTATTCAGACATGAAAGGATAAAGATAAAAGTCCTTGGCATAATCTAGATTGATTAGCATAGGTGATTGCATTATGATGTCTTTGATCTCTTGGAAGGCATGTTGGGATTCAACACTCCACTTCACTTTGACATCATATATGAGCATAACATCTAAAGGTTTAACAATCTCAGCAAATCCACACATAAATTTATGAAAGGTTAATTTTCCTAAAGAATGATTTTAAATCTTTCTTGTTGTTAGGTAAAAGCAATTTAGAAATTACATCATCACATCTAGGGTCTATATAAATACATTATTTATTGATGATGTGGCCAAAAATATTACCTTCAATGACATTGAACAGACTTTTCTTTGGGTTTAATGAAATACCATACCTTTTATATTAGTTAAAAAATTTCTACAAGAAGTGTAGGTGATCAAATATGCATCTATAAAATATTATTAAATAATCCATGTTTATTACAATTCATTTTCTTATTAACCCTTAAAAATAAAAGTCCATGTCCATTTGAAGTTTTACACTAAATTTATTATACCAAATGATATTTGTTTGTAAGCAAAAGTGCCCCAAATCATGGTGAAAGTTGTCTTGATTTTGTCTTCTAAATTTACCTAAACTTAATTGTACCTAAATAATCCATCTAAAAAGGACATCATTTGAGATCCACTCACCATTTGGATTACTTCATCAATAGAAGGAAATGGATAATTATCTTTTTTTGAGGCTCTTTTCATATTTTGAAAGTCTATGTGTATTCTAATTTTATTAGTGTAGGTTTTTATTTTTCCCTATTATTTAATTAGGGAAATTATATTTTTGCTTACATGGAGTTTTCCTACATTCGTGGGATAGGCTAGCTTATGTGGAGATGTGTGTCATAGGTGTCATAAGAATGTAATAAGTAACTCCTTTATGGGAGTTACTTCTCTATTCTTAGCACCTTGTCACCACCTTTCATGGAGGAGTTACAGTTTATTCTTGGGGTGCCTTGACCACCTTTTATAGAGGAGTTACTTACGTGCTCTCCTATATGTATTCTTCACTTTGGCCATCTCATGTTAATCAGATATTGGATTTTCTCCTATTTGTCTTGTGCAATTTATCATCTTGTATAATTTCAAATTATTTTAGCATATATGTGATGTGCACTAGCTTCATCTTGTGTGATCACGTCTCCATTGCATTCGCATTATCTAGATTTTGGCAATAACTCTGATATGGTATTAGAGCCACCCCAGTAATTGTGTGTTTGGTTATGCTAGTAGTTTATTCTGAAATTCTTACTTTGCTTTCTTAGTGGTTTTTTAGTTTAACTCGATTGCATTTGAGAGTTTTGGTAGAGTTTCTTGAAAACTCATGCAAATCCATACAAAAATCTATTAAAAAAATTACTTCTGTTGAGTTTCATTCATATCTCCCTTTAGATATCTGAGTTAAAATTTGCCAAGACATCTTGTATATATCTATTGTAGCTTCAGCAAGGTAGTGGAATTTCTTTTTTTCTAGTCATTCTGTAGGAAAAAAATCTTTGCAAATCTAATTCTATGGGGATAAACTACAGGCGTGTGGCAAACAATTTGCCTTCGACTGTTAAGGTAGTGTAGCTAGTAAAGAATGCGGGCATTGACAAAGTGAAGCTTTATGACGCAGATCCCATGGTGTTGAGAGCCTTCAGTGGCTCGGGCATGTAGCTCACCATAGCGCTACCAAATGAGCAGTTCTTCTATGTCGCTCGCTACCTCTCTAGGGCCTACGCATGGGTGAAGCAAAATGTTGGTACCCACGTGCTTGCAATTTTTTTGCTGTCAAGAAATTAGAAGTGCGCCCTTATTTTGGTGAGAGAATTTTGCACCTTTTTTTTGAAAAGGGTGCCCCTTCCTTGTTTGGCATCCCATGTGGGCCATTAAATACTTGGCCATCCACTTCATTCTGTCTTTTACTTTAATTTTTTAGTTAAAATTGACTTGTCAAAAAAAATTAGTCAATTTGACTGAATATTAAGTATTTTAGACAATTTGATAATTTGGGGGTTAATCTTCGCCTGTTGAAGATGAAGGGTGAGGCCTAGGTTGGCAGTAGGCCAATTCCCCCTCACAAAAACCTCCTTTGGATTCCTCACTCTATTTCAAGTCCATGAGTGGTTGGAAGGCCACTTTCTCTCTCAAAATAGTCATTTTTTTAATGTTTTAGTGTTTTTTTGCAAAAACATTAGTTTACGAGAAAATTGAATCTTTAATATCTTGTAAACAATAGCTCAGATTTGGGTACCATTTTTTGAAAAAGTGTTTGTAATTCAATTCTCCATAGTGTAGGCTTGTTATTTGTTAAAAATGCATTAGTTTATAAAGTGCCAAAAATTTGGGTGTCCCAAGATGCATTTTCGACTGAGTCTGACATCCTATTTGCTTACAGTCTTGTACTAATTACTCTAAGACACATTCTCGGCTGATCCAGATGTCTTTTGAGCATGCTCTTGCATATTTTGGGGGCTCAACATTTTGAGGAGGTGTGATTGCTTTTCATCACCTGCAATCTTTGCTTTCATTCTCCTTTCTACATAATTTCACAACTTGAAATCAACACAACTTCACCTAAATTTAGCTTAAAATAGATTCTTTTCAACTTAAAACCCTAACACCCTTCAACTATCATGAATGGAAGGTTAAAATGTCAATCATTCTTAGAAGCAAAGGGTTGTATAGGATCACCATGGGTATTGAAGTAGAACCTAACACTGATGCTGAAAAGGTCAAGTGGTACAACTGTAGTGATGAAGCCTATGGATTACTGAACTTTTCCATGTCTTCAAAACTTCTCTTCCATTTAAAAAACTCCAAGACTCCCAAAGAAATATGGGACACCCTAGAAAACTTATTTGGGAAGCTTGATGAGATGAGAGGTCATGAGCTCAAAAACGAACTCATAAGTCTAAGTCCTAGCAACTTTGACACCCTATAGGACTTCTTCACTAAGTTTAAGGTCCTTAGATTTCAATTGAAAGAATGCAGGATAGAGAAGAAAGATGATCAACTCATCCTTTCTATTCTCACAAAGTTACGTCCAAGCTATTCTGTCTTTATCTCCACTTTCCATGCCACAAAAAGTGCCCTTGGCACTGTAGACACCAAAATTGTGTCTACTCCTTGGTCGACTCCCCCCTTGGTCCCCTTGGTCCACTTCTAAACACTCCTAACCCACACACTTACTAATTTAAAATAAAATACCTATTTTAAATTAATAACACCTCACCCATGGCACACCACCCTTGACACCTCACCCATGACACACCACCCTTGACACCTCACCCATGACACATCACCCTTGACACCTCACCCTTAGATTCCTCACCTTTGGATACCCTCATTCATTACCCTATGACTAATCATTCCAACTCTCCCACTAATCTTCATGCCTATTAAACCTGCCTTCGATCGTTTAACCATGACCACTGAACTCAACAGACAGAGGAACAGGTAAAAGGCTAAAAATAGCCTTTTTACCCATCTTGTAGCCACTGACATCGATTATCTGTCAGCCGATGCTGGCAGGATCACTGACGTCGGTCACTTAAAACTAGCTTGCAGGCCGAATGAAAAACCAATCACAGACCTGAATGCGAATTCTCTTGTACCCAAATTTGACCTCTCTCTCTCTCTCCCAGATGCACACCAAGCATCATAGGCTACAAGAACTCTGCATCAGTCACTCCACCCCTAATAGAAATATTATAGGAAGTCTTCTTCATCAGCCGCATTAGCAACAAGTCTTCTACACTCCTTTAGCATGCAAGAGCTAAGTATTCTCCTTCTATTTCATTTCAGAAAGCATTAGCAGTTAGCTTTTATTTAGCATTTCTGGCTATCAACCAAACTAGACCTGACTTTCTTCCCAGAGAGGCTAAAAAGCCTTCTTCATACTCTTACCCCTTTTCTGACACCTGAACCTCTACCCCTTGTCCCTCTTAAGACTCTATTAACTGTCTTGCAATCATTTACAAACCATTAAATAGACCCAGACTCCTTCCAAACCCCTCTATCAACCATAACCTTATCCAAAACCCATCCAAGGCCATTACCCTGACTAACATTGACCATTTCCCCTACTGATGTCGGCAGACTAACCGATGTTAGCAACCTTAACCAATCGACGATGGCAGACTAATCGACGTCAGTGACAATGGCAGACCAACTGCAAAGAAACAAGTACGCATTATCTAATTTCCTCTTTGCTAGTCATTTGTCATTTCTTTATTTCTAACACTTTTAATTATAGATAGTGGACTATCATCCCTCAAGGAAGTCTTTGCAATTCTGGGACTGAACATATCACTTGGCAGTCCACCTTATCTCTATCTAATAATCTCTGTGTTTGAGTTTCTTTCTTCTACAAGTGTCATCCTCCACAGCCAAAGAAGAGCTCCTTCAATCATCTGAATATAGTGCACAAACTTCATTCAGGTACATACAAACCCTTGACCATTAACCCTTAGTTTCTTACTTACTCTGAATGTGAAAAGCGAAAAGAGTTAGAAATAGGCACTACATGGAAAATGCCTTCTTTGGATTCATTCATTGCTGACTTGAATAGGGAGCAAGATAAGCTAATTCAAATGGGCACAATGAAGTCTACTCAACCCCAAGCCTTGATAGCTAGAAATTGTAAGGATAAGACCTCAACAAAGGAGAAGAAGAAAAAGAACAAGGACCAGGAGAAGAAGAAAGAAAACAACAATCCTTCCAAAAACAACACTGAGTCTTCCTCCTCCAATGATAAACCTAAGAAGGAGAAGGTTAAGTGTGCCTATTGTAAAAATATAGGGCATGATGAACACAAATGCATAAAGAAATAAATAGATCACCTAACTCATCTTCTAGAGAAGCACAACATAGGTGTTCCTGAAAGATTCTACTAAGGCAAAAGGCAAGGGTAAGGAGAAAGAAAAGGGCAAGGCCCTTGTAGCTACAGCAGCTTCTACATCTTCATGGGTCATTGACTCGAGTGCTTCTCACCACATGAGCTCTTCCCTAGTTGAGTTTTCATCTTTAGAGCCTTGTAGCATGACTTCAATTAGTTTGGGTGAGGACACATCAGTTTCCATTGCAGAGAGAGGGTCAGTTGAAATGGAAGGAGGAACATTCAATAATGTTCTAAGTGTTCCTTCTCTTTCAACCAATCTCCTATCAGTGTACCAAATCACTCACATTGGTCAGGGCATGAGAGTTGAGTTTTCACCAAATTTAGTGACTATCAGGGAGTTACATAGTGATACTATAGTGGCAGTGGGTAGGGTAGATCACCAAGCAAGGTTATACACCTTCTCACATTTTGCACCTAATTCTTCTCCAACAACATTGCTAACTCATTCAGATGGAGTTAGAAAACTATGGCATGAGCAGTTTGGCCACCTTAACTACTGTTACCTTGAACAACTTTGCAAAAATGACATGGTCATTGGCTTGCCTCGTGTCCAATTCTCAAAAGGACTTTACGAGGGGTGCTCCCTTGGGAAGCATCCTGAACCAAAATTTGACAAAGGCAAGCTTGGAGGGCTTTACAACCTTTGGAGTTAGTCCACAGTGATGTATCAGGACCCTTTCCCAAACCATCTTTCACAAGGGCCCAGTACATCCTCACTTTCATTGATGATTTCTCTAGGTACACTTGGATATATTTTCTCAAACAAAAGTCTAAAGTGTTTGAAAATTTTCTAGACTTCAAGGCTCTTTTTGAGAAATAGAGTGAGAAATCCATCAAAGTTTTTCAAACTGATAATGGAGGGGAGTATGTTAGCATCAGGTTTGAGTAGTTTTACACCACAGAGGGGATTGATTTGTAGCACATAGTCACTTATAATCCTTCACAGAATGGGGTTGTAGAATGCAAAAATAGGTTCTTGAAAGAGATGGGTAGCTGCATGATTCACTCCAAATCTTTATCGCCACAGTACTAGGCTGAAGCCATCAATTGTGCTTGCTACATTCAAAATAGGGTTCCTCACAAAGCTTTGAAAGGGATAACACCCTTTGAAGCTTGGCATAAAAAAAATTGATGTTGAGCACCTTAGGGTTTTTGGATCCCCAGCCATGGCCTGCATACCGAAGAAGAAATGTAAAGCTATGAAACATCAGTCCAAGCCTTGCATCTTTGTAAGATATCCAGATGGTATTAAGGGTTATCACCTTCTAGACCTGACCACTCATGAGTTGTTCATTAAGAGAAGTGTCCACTTTTAGGAGAGTCCTAGAGACTTGGCACTTCTTCTACCTCATTAGATCTACTTTTTCATGATGATTCTTCATTAGATTTAGATCAACCACAGCAAGTTCTTGATCCAGAGACATCTTCTTCTTCTTCGAGTTTAGACAGCAAGGATAGTGATGCTGAGTCATCCACCTCTAGTCAGTTAGAGGATGAGAAATTAGCACTTGACTCACCCACTTTCGGGCCACTCTGGGCCAGACAAACACTTGAGAGTTTGGCACTTGGGCAAGAGATCCCACAGATGACAGACATACTAGGGGGGATTTTAAGAGAGATCCACATGCCTTCTTTGCTTCAATTTTAGATCCATAAACTTTTTAAGAGGCATCAGGGGTACCTGAGTGGGATAGTGCTATGGAGGAAGAATATTCTTCCTTAATCAAAAATCACACTTGGGATTTGACTTCACTTCCTAAGGGAAGAAAGATGGTTCAATGTAGGCGGATATATCAAACCAAGGTTGCAGCAGATGGGTCAGTTTATAAGGTATGATTGGTCACCAAGGGTTTCTCACAGGTGGCAGGCATTGACTACTCAGAGACCTTTACACCCATTGCAAAGATGACTTCTATATGACTCACCTTGGATATTGCCATAGCACATGGTTGGGATGTGCACCAAATGGATGTGAAGAGTGCCTTTCTTCATGGAGACCTAGAGGAGGAGATCCACATGGAGTAGCCACCAAGATTTGTTTAGCATTCTTCCTTAGTATGCAGACTTAGGAAATCTATCTATGGCCTCAAATAGGCCCCTTAGGCATGGTATGCCAAGATGGATTCCTTCCTTCTCATAGTAGGTTTCACTAGGTGCCATTCTGACCCTAATGTCTACTTCTTGTGGCAAGATGATTTGCTCCTAATTTTGGTTCTATATGTTGATGACCTTTTGATCATCAAGAGTTCTTCATCAGCTATTTTAGTGATGAAGGCATCTCTCTAAGATAGATTTGACATGATAGACTTGGGTTTGTTGCACTACTTCCTTGGCATCAAGATCTCACAGTCAGATTTAGGGATTTCTCTTACAGAGCCTAAGTATGCTCTTGACTTATTAGCTCAGTTTCACATGGCTGATTGCAAGCCATCTTTTCTATCAAGATTCAAGCTTGAGGCTGACTTTTCTTCACCATTGGTTGATGCCACTCGATATCGACCACTTGTTGGTAGTCTCATCTACTTGACTCACACCAGGCTTGACATATCATATACAGTGAGACTTTTCTCCAGATTTATGTAGGAACCTCATGAGCTACATTGGAAAGCAGCTAAGAAGATCTTCCATTACATACAGGGTTCACATAGATACAGGACTCATTATAGATTTGGCATAGAGGTTGAATTGGTTGGATATATAGATTCAAACTGGGTTGGTGATTCACAGACTCGCAAGTCCACTTTTGGTTACAGTTTCTCTCTAGGTTTTGGTCTTATCAATTGGGCTAGCAAGAAGCAAAATGTTATTGTTATATCATCCACAAAGGTAGAGTATAGGGGAGCTGTTAATGCAGCTACTGAGGCTATTTCGCTTTAGGGGATTCTTTTTGAGTTTGGCATTCCTATCAGGCAGCCCACCATCATTTATTGTGACAACCAGAGTACCATTCAGATTTTTAGGAATCCAATTTAGCAACAGCAGATCGAGCACATAAAGATTCACATGCATTTCATTTGGGAGATTATTCATAGTTAGTTCATTGACTTAATATTTTTCTAGACTTCAGAGCAGGTTACAGACATCTTCACCAAACCTTTCACCGAGAGAAAGTTCATTCATCTATGATCTCTTCTTGGGGTGCGATCTATTTCTGTAGCAACATCATCTTAAGGGGGGGCCTTCTAGCCTCTTCTTTTCTTTTATGTCTCTCTTTTGGGGGGGAGTTTTTTTCCTATGGGTTTTCTCCTTTTCTCTATCTTATGGGAGATTGCATTTGTACATGGGTACCTCATCAAGCCTAGTTGCCAAGACCCATTTTATATTTCCACACTGCCCACCTAAGCTGCACTTATGGGGTGGTATTAGTGTAGGTTTTTATTTTTCCCTATTATTTAATTAGGTAAATTATATTTGTGCTTACATGGAGTTTTCCTACATTTGTGGGATAGGCTAGCTTATGTGGAGGTGTGTGTCATAGATGTGTCATAGGTGTCATAAGAATGTCATAAGTAACTCCCTTATGAGAGTTACTTCTCTATTCTTAGCACCTTGTCACCACCTTTCATGGAGGAGTTACAGTCTATTCTTGAGGTGCCTTGACCACCTTTTGTGGAGGAGCTACTTACGTGCTCTCCTATATGTATTCTTCACTTTGGCCATCTCATGTTAATCAGATATTGGATTTTCTGCTATTTGTCTTGTGTAATTTATCTTCTTGTATAATTTCACATTGCTTTAGCATATATGTGATGTGCACTAGCTTCATCTCGTGTGATCATGTCTCCATTGCATTTGCATTATCCAAATTTTGGCAACAACTCTGATAAATTTCTCCATTTTTATTTCAAATAGGGCTTAGATTTGCTACCCAAGTGGAATGGAAAACTAGAACCATTATTCTAGCTGAGAGAAGCTTATGTACTTATTTATATATAAATGGTTCAAGGATTGAGTTCATAGGCCTTTGTCTCTACCGAAAGCTTTATTATTTGGCTTAAGAGGAATGGTGTGGGTCATTATCTATGGGTTGAAGACCTTGAGATCTCCATAGGTCTAGGAAATGACATATTTATATCCTAACATGAAATTTTAGATTTGTAGATTTGGTCTACCTCTGCATCTATCCAATCATGACTAATGTTGACATTTTGGGGTTTTTCAAGGAAGCCTAGGTTTATGATTTGGAATTATTAATGCTCATATTTTGGTATTTCAGGTGAATGCACAAGGCTATCAGCATTGAAAGTCCTTTCTAGGGAGGTCATCCCTTTTGGAATTTGATCTCCCTTGATCTCCATAGCACCACTGTGATCAAATTATTGCTCTCTAGGATTGTCTCTTTATTTTTCATCAATTATTTGAGATTTTAAAACTTTTGAATTATGGAAGAACTCTATGATATGTTGGTTATCTTTAAAGACCTCAAATTTTTCTACATTATGCAAGACAAATGGACAATGTATTAACTCAATAGAAAATTCCTTTAGTTTTATGTCATTTAGAGGTGTCAAATACGTATTAGATTTTTCTAAAAGAATGATAAATTGGCTTTCCTCTTAGGGGATGGGAATAACATTACAAGTGTTAAATATTTAAATTAAATCCCACGCCCTATGTTTGTATTTTTTGAGGTATGACAATTTGCATTGAAATATTCTCTTAACTTGGTTCACAACCAATTCACAATTACTAAACACTCTCAGATATTTAACTTTATGCTTCAATGTAAATTGTAGCTTGAGTATTAATGCTTCATATTATACCAAATTATTAGTGTATGGGAATTTCAACCTGTATAAATATAGATGCCTTTTTCCTTATGGTTATATTAGTAGAACTCATGCTCCACTACCTTGTTTAGAATGGGCCCCATCAATGTATAGATACCATAAACCTAACAACTCAGGATCATTATCATTTTTGTCTTTATCATGGTTCATACACAATGTATAAATTTCTAAGTCAAAGGATACTAGGTTCACTTTGTCTTGTCCCCTTTGAAATTAATTGGATGTCTTTGGAAAATTAGCCATTCCAATATTTCCCTATCACTATTCATAGGGACACTATTCACCAATCCATTATTCATGCAAACACTATTCATGGATTTACTATTCACTATAATTATTCATTGGTGATGTGATGGGTGATCAGGTGATTATGCAATAGATGAGGTGTATTATGGATGAAGTGGCATGGCCCATAGGGGTCTTCACATGGGGTCAAGAGCATTTTCTTGGATTGGGGCATACCACTCTACTTGGGAGATAAATTAGAATTACTTTATTGACCACATGGGTTTGCTTTTGGAGGAAAAGGCATAAGGGAGAAATATGGTGCCATTACTTATGGGCTTCATCATGTGAGTAGGTAGAGATGTCAAAATAAGGTTATGGACTCTCTTTGAAGGCATGTGGCCACATGGGTGAATAGTAACAATATTACCATCATTATTACCCCTCACATGGACAAAATAGGCACCATTATGAAAGCATGGGTGAAGGAAATGATTATGTTGAAAGTGAAGGCTTACTTGTTGACTCTTTTACATGTTGACAAGATTGTCATTATTGGTATTTAGTCCATCCATGTGAAATTCTATGCCCCATTTCCTCTTTCTTCTTGTTTATTGCATTTCTCTTCTTTTATTGTAAAATATATAAGTATGAGACTCCTCCCATTTGAAAGACATCTTTGAAAATCATAAAACCCCCCTTTTAATGTAAGCTTGAACTTGTGTTCAACTTCATCTCTTCCTTGCATAAAATCTCAATGAAGGTTAATATTAATTGATGAAAACCCATTGCTTATTATATCAAAGGATGAAACCCCTTTGGTTTAGTAAGACAATATCTTCTAGAGAGTGTGAAGGTGCTTCAATTATAGATTCAAATTTTTAGTGTGCAAGTGTGTGTGGTGTGCAAAATTTCATGTTGGAGTTATGTGAAGATTTTTAAGCTTTTAGTGGAATTTTTATTGTGTGTATTGAGAAGATAATGTAAGAATTGTTGTTCCATAAGTATTTGTAAATGTATGTTGAAGATTAATATAATATTTGTTGTTCATTGGATAATATTAAATGTTTTTTGTACTTGGTGCATTAATATTGGAATGGTTTTTAGTTGGAATCATAGAAAATCATATTTTTCTAAATAATCATATAAGGGTTATTAAATTGGTAGCAGAGGTGTGTATCCTGGTAGCATGTTATGGAACTAACTCTTTTGTAGATCTTCAAGTTAAAATTCTTGGCTAGTTATGGAGTGTGAGTGATTACAATGGATTGGAAACCTAGGTTTTTGCCAAAATAAGAATAAAAATATCCCATTAAAAAGATGGGAATAAAGAGGAAGATAGTTGAAGAATATATGCTAGATTTGATGTAATAATTTCAAAAATATTAGAAGAATATACTAACATGGATGGAGGATGTAGAAACAAGGAGAATTTTTTTGAAGAAAGAAGGAAAGGTAGAACCAGAGCCTCAAGAGGTTGTGCATTTAAGTGCACATAAGGAGGATAAAAAAAATATTACAAGAAGATGAGGGATATAAAAGCTTGGATGAATATAACATAGAATATTTTGAGGGAAAAATTTTCTTGTAAGAGGAAAAAATAATGGAACTAGTGGCATGCCATGCCTTAGAAGATGATAGTATTGAAGTATCAAAAGAAGATTTTCAAGAAATCAGAGAGTAAGAAGTTAAAGGTAAAACCTCTTTGTAAATTAAATATGTTTATGTTACTTATAATGAGTGTATATGTGAATAAAATTTATTAAATTCAAGGATCAATATGCATCACTTGTCAGATATAAATATCCCCAATTGTAGGAAGATACACTACCTTTCAATATTCCAAATGGTGAGCCATTGATTATTTTGTAAAGTATCATAGAGGATGTATTGAGGACCCAAAAAAAGGTGTGATGAATGGATGGAAAGAGATAAGAGAGCTAAGTTGATAGCCACTCAAGTCAAAGGTAAGGATATTGATTTAGAAAATAATGTTTTATCAATTTTCAATGAGTGCATATGCCAACAAAAAGTTAGTGAAGTCAAGGATCAAGATAGCTATGTGTATGAGCATTCTATTTTCATATAAAGGTATGAGGATGAACTTTATATTTGCATCCAAATGTATGAGGATGAAAATTATATTTTCAGCCAAAGGTAAGACAATATTTAAGATTTTCTTCTACCTATGTCACTGCAAAACATTTGTCAGCATGGAAAGCATGCAAAAATGGGTGATAGAGTAAGGGACAACTTGCAGTATAGATCATGATAAATCTTTCTTTCAACTTCCAAATTTTTCTGTCATATGGGATCCAAGTAATTTCTTAAGAGTAAAATTAGATAGAGGCATTGGTATTACTCTTGAGTTATCCATATTTTGCATTTGAAATGAAGGGAAGTCCAAGAGGAATTACTTAGAGTTTGTTGTGTTCTCTAGCCACATTGTGAAAGATCCATGTTCAAGGGTTATTGGTCACTTGTGGGAAAACAAGATCATGAGTTATGGATAAATGGAGATAGTCCCTAAAAGAAAATTGATGCTATATATGGGTAGGCATATTAAGTGTCTTTTTGATGTCCAATATTTTATGACTAAGATTTTTATGGTGTTTTAGGTTTCAAGTTACAAGCAAGATGAAGGACTCATGAAGAAGGAGACACTAAAAATTCATAACATCATGAAGGCAATAAAATAAGTCATCCTATTAGGAAATCAATAAATTAGAAAAGAATTCTATATCATAATTCTCGAAGGAAGAAACAAAACATGGAGTTTTCATGGTATGCACTTTGTGGGAGAGTTCACTATGAAATTGGAATCCAAAGAAGAAGATTATTTAGGCACTATTGGAAGATTAAGGGAGGTAATAAGTTCATGTCAAGTTCTTGTTATTTAATATTTATCACTTCCTTTTGTTATAGAATATGGTGTTTTAAGAGAAGAAATTGGAATGATATTAGTTCAAAAAAGGCATCCCATAACTTTTAAAACTTGGAATTTGGAGGAATCAGACAAAGAAAGTCAAGTCATCATGCATGCTTTGGCCATGTTCTGAAAATACTTAATTTATGGAAGAAATGGGGTGAAGGAATCTCATAGTAGTTTGAAGTTATATGTGAGTAAGTTCCAAGATCATGATTTATGTGATGATTCATTTGTTGTGGGATTGGGAGAAACTAACATAGTTTCTAGTATACAATGGTTGCACTTCAATGGTTATCTATCATATAATTCCATGGAGATAAAATTTAAATTGGAATTAAAATATGTGATGGTTATAAGGGTTTCTCATGGATCACCATAAATGGTTAAAATAATGGAGAGGTCCTCTCTCAAGGGACAAGTTGTTTGGGCAAGAATTGGTTTGTTGATACTTTGTAAGGAATGTACTTATCACATTGTTAAATTTATTAACAAGCATAATGTGGTGTTTAGTGACTTGCCTCTAGGGTTACCAATAGATAGAATAATCATCATGATAGTGGTATTAGGATTTACTTCATTCCTCCATCCTAAAAGGTGTATAAAGGAGTTTATTGTGAGCTTCATAATGAAGTGCAGTGTTCAAAAGGGGATTTGAGGTCTAGATATCATCAAAAATGGATTAGAATAGAATATGTTTAGGAGACTATTTTTTGGGGTCAATGGAGATACTTTGAGATTTTGGTTACACCATTGAGACTCAATAATGCACCAATCATCATCTAATCTAGTATGTATAAGGTGTTTGGTAAGTACTATCATAGTTTCATATCAATATATGGGAATGATAGTACCAATATATTTCAGTTTTTTCATCATCCCAAGGAGGGTAAAAGGGTGAATTTAGATCCTTTGGCTCAAACTTCTCAATGCATAATGATGTGTTTTCTAAATGGTATGTTGAAATATTTACAGGATAGAATTTTTGAGTTCAACATCATTTTTTCTCATGATTTCATTATGCCATATAAAGAAATAAGAAAAGAATCTAAATTGACCTTAGTTGAGCTTAAGGAAAATATGGTGAATGATAATAGGATTCCAAGGTTGGATCACATAGATATTTTGGTTCAAAGTAGATAACACATCATAATATGGTAACCAAGAGATATCTTTAGGCATGAGAAAAGGAAATATTATGATAAATTCAAAATCATTATTGTTGAATATGATATGAATGCTAACCTGGTTGTGTAAGTTTAAATGTATATCAGAGTGGTGCAGTAGCCACATGGTGGGCATATCTTGAGATTTGTTTGGGATCTTGGTAAAATTCAAAGTCAAGGGGCTAGTAAAATTAGATTTCCATTTCTTAAGTCAATTCAAGGTTATACAATCATGCTTCATATCAAGGATCCTCTAAAGGTTTATATTCATGCTTTTGTGAGTCATGCACATTTACTTGACATTTATGCTCATGGGGTTAAGAGAATTATCACAAGAATGATTAAATTACATGAGTTGCACAAGGATGTTTTGGATTTCAAAGAGAATGTATCTTGAAATGATCTTTTTCAAAGGTTGGATCACTTGATAGGCATAGGTTCCAGATTTTATGGGCCCTATAGTTAGATGCAATACCTTGGCATAATGATTTTTCAACATATTGATTTATAATTTCTTAAGGAAAAGCAATGTTGGGAAGGGAGGATTTATCATGTCCCCTTTGAAATTAATTTGATGCTATGGGAAAATTAACCATTCCAATGTTTTCCTAACACTATTCATAGGGACACTATTTACCAAGTCACTATTCATGTAGGCACTATTCACATATTTAATATTCACTATTCACTAGTGATGTGGTAGGTGATGCAGGTGATTATGCAATAGATGAGGTGGATTGTGGATGAGGTGGCATGGCCCATGGGGGTCCTCACATGGGGTCAAAAGCATGTGATTATATTAGGGCATACCACTCCACTTGGGAGATAAATTAGAATTACTTTATTGACCACATGGGTTTGCTTTTGGAGGAAAAGGCATAAGGGAGAAATATGATGCCATACTTGTGGGCTTCATGATGTGAGTTGGTGGAGATGTTAAAATAAGGTTGTGGACTCTCTTTGAAGACATGTGGGCACATGGGTGAATAGTAACAATATTACCCCTTTACATGGGCAAAAGAGGCACCATTATGAAAGCATGGGTGAAGGAAATGATTACGTTGAAAGTTAAGGATTGCTTGTTGACTCTTTCACACATTGACAAGATTGTCATTATTAGCATTTGGTTCTTCCATGTGAAATGTTATGTCCTATTTCCTCTCTTTTCTTATTTCTTTTATTTATCTTATTTTATTGTGAAATCTATAAGTAGGAGGCTCCTTCCATTTGAAATACATATTTGAAAATCATAAAACACCCCATTTTAATGTAATCTTGAACTTGTTTTCAACTTCATCTCTTCCTTGGATGAAATCCCAATGAAGGTTAAGATCAATGGACAAAATCCCATTACTTCTTAGATCAAAGGATGAAATCCCTTTAGTTTAGTATGACAATCTCATCTAGAGATTGTGAAGGTGCTTTAATTGTAGATTTAGAGTTGTAGTGTGCAAGTGTGTGTGGTGTGTAGAATTTCATGCTAGAGTTGTGTGAAGATTTACAAGCTTTCAATGGATTTGTTATTGTGTGTATTGAGAAGATAATGTAAGAATTTTTGTTCCATAAGTATTTTTAAGTGTATTTTGAATATTAATATAAGATTTGTTGCTCATTGGATTATATTAAGTTTTATTTGTGTTTGGTGCATTAATGTTGGAATGGTTTTTAGTTGGAATCATAAAAAATCAGATTTTTATAGATAATCTTATAAGTGTTATTACACACTTTCTCATTGACTAAATTTTACTCAATTATCATGTGATTCATCCTGGGTTCCCTATCTAATCTGATCTGATTGGCTATGCCTCTCCAAGGTAACCACATGTGGGATAAATTCATATCCATGTATCCATTCAAGGATTTTGATCAATTATGGTTGAGGATCATCCCATTGGCTTCAAGGATATCCATAACCTAAATATCTATGAATTATTAGATCTTAGGTTTTGATTCAAAATGAATATACACATTGATAATCTCTCTAACTACCTTAACCTCATAATTTTATAATAGAACCATGACCTTATCTTATTTGATAGGGACTAATCCTAGTTTTTCACAAACTATTATGGGCATCACATTGGCCGAAGATCCAAGTCTATTAGGAAATTGTGCAAATTCATCTTAAATAGTCTAATAATTAAAATAAAGGGGGGAACTTTAGCCTTATTCTTTTGAATGAGCGCATTGGTGTGAGAATTATTTTACTTCATTTGGGTTGGATGAGTTGCATTTTTTTGAGTGATTTTTTTATAATATCACATTGCTCAGTGATTTGAGCAAGCTCATGAAGAGTGATATTCACTTTAATATTCTCCATATCTTCTAATATGTTTTACCCAACTTTATCTTGGGTTGGTTGAGTTTCCATATGGGCCTTGGATTCATTATGATTTGGAGGCAGAGGAGCATTCCTAGCATTATGATCAAGGGAAGTTGCAACATTATTTGGAAGATTTGAGGTAGTTAGGGTTTATTATTACATTTTATTCCTCAAGGTGTAATCATCTCATTGGAATTGTTGAAAGGCATGCACCTCACTAACATTTTACTCAGGATTGTTATCTTTTTGGATAGGAAATTCCATGGTTTCTAATACCATAGTTTTACTAGGGGATCTACTTATGTTGAATGATTCATGTTGGTTTGCTATTACATATTATTCCATTTATTTTTAAAAAATATCAAAGGTACTATATAATTTGATGCAATCTAGTTCACCATGTTGGGATGTGTTATGCACATAACACCAATTTGGGAGAGTTGTTTCATAAATGTTAACTTTAGGTAACTTATTGGGAGAATGTTCAAGATGGTTTTGGGGATGTTTTCCATTACTCTTTGATCATTTACACTCCCTTTTAGGCTCATTAATGCCTCATACACACCCTTATATCCATACAAACTCCAAATCTCAATCAAACATTGCATGCTCTATTGAATTCTTGATAATAATCTTACAAAAGAGAGCTCTTAATAGGATTATGTATCTTTAATGATTTTGATGTTTGTAAGGGTTTAATAAATGGTCTTTTCATCATTGATCTTCCTTGATCAAGTATCCATAGACCTTCTTATCACATTTTTCATAGCTTTCACCTTTCATTGTTCTTCAAACTTCATCTTTTCATGCAAAGTTTTGCTCTTTTTGGTTGACAAAGTGGACCTATAGGTCTACAGACTTATAGGTATGTATTTTATTTTCTTTAAGCACTTAAAAATTCTTATATTGGTAATTTAAGCCATGTTCAATACTCTCCATCATCTCACAATAGTCATCATGGTCACATGACTTTCATACCTCTCATGCAATGCAAGACTTATCTCTTTAGTTCACATGACAAGTCTATAGGTTTACAATTTTGAGTCCAATCCTCATTCTGACCCTACCTTGAGATTGATCTTTCTACATGGTCTATATTATTTCAAAATGAAATTAAATAATGGTGGATATTATTATGGTTACTCACCTTCAACCTGGTGATCAAAACAATAGATCATTTTTCCCTCATAACATGTATGTAGGCCTATTTGTACATAATTTAAAACTTGAGACCACTATAGGCTTACCTTGGAGGAGTTAGTATTGAGGTCACCCACTTGTTGGAAGATCTTGAAGGTCTAATAGATCATTTATAATTTTAGGAAGCCATTTCCCTCATGTGTTTCTTTAGGCTCAAACTCATGACCATGTTGACCTCTTACACCTGCAAGTTGTACATAGTCCCTTGGTGTACATGATAACATAATCTCTTTAATTTTGTTTAGCCGTAATAATGCTTTAAGAAGGTTTGAATAAGTTTCATGAAGCCAAATATAAAACAAAAATATATTTATCATTCCTTTCATGCATTGGAGGCCTTCACATTACTAGGATTCTACCTCCAACATTGATATTGTAGACACTCAAAAATTACACAATTTTATATGTCAAAATGCCTTGAACTCCTACCCAACTATGAAGCTAGTTGACCACCTAGTTGACTTAACCCATCTATTAATTTACTAACTTAAACCCCCTATCCTAACTCCTCTAACTTAACTTTTTAATCTACCCTCTTTAACTTATTTTCCTCTAGAACCTCGATAATCAATGGTCAGCCTAACCGTCGATGGTTATCTTGACCGTCAATGGTTAGGTCTTCCAATCTTGCTTTAAAAGCATTACCAGCTATATGAGATAAGCATGGATGCATTTATCAAATTTCCTTATGCAATGCTAACAAGATTTAAAGCATCATAAATGGTAACTTTATCCTCCATCACAATTAGCAAATTCCTCCTGCACATTTAGTAACTTCATCCTATAAATGAAGAGAAGTAAGACGGGAAAGGGAGGGAGAAAATCCATAAATCCATAAATCTACATCTAGACTATCAAATCCTCTTACACAGGTATCCAACATCCCTTTAGAAAACAAGTAGTAGCAATGAAAACTCAAAACTCTATCCAAATCCCTTTTAATGGCCAAAGTACTGTCACTCTAACCAAATTACTTCAACTATCTAGTAATTTATAGGTAACTTTGTATTCGTTTCTTCATTTCATTTCATTTCCAAATACCCAAACCTAATCCAAACTCATCTTCCAACTTTTTATTTCAAACCAAACCCATATTCTAACCCTCACTTAACCATTTACCCAATCTACAATTTTTTTTTTTGAACATTTCTAAAAATACACAGGCAATAACCGATGGTTGGCCCAACCACTGACTATCACCTTAACTATCGATCATCCCCCAACCATTGATGATCAGCACAACCATCGATAGTTCACCCAACCATTGATGGTCACTATGGCAAAAATATTAGAAAGTTATTTTTAGTCCCCTTACCTTAACCAAACCCTACTTTTTGTGTTCCTACCTATTCACAGACCCTACCTAGATTTTTTTAACCTGACCCCAACTATCTTAGCAATAGTATTCACTCAATTTTGCTATATTTAGTCATTTTTTTAATAATCAATTTACTTTCATCTCCTTTCACATACATTTACTTTCATGTTATTGAATTCAAGTATTATTTATTTTCATCTACATCAACTTAATTGTTATAAATAGTAGATTGACAGCCTCCTAGCAAGCATACACTTCTTAGATCTAGCTCATGCTAGGCAATCCACTCAACTATCTCACTAAAAACCACTTTTTATAGTGTTTTTTTAATCTATAGGTTATTCCTTCCAAGCTAAAGAGGATTTTTCATCATCATTTGGATCATGCACACACTTTTATCAGGTATTCCTTTACACACTCCTTTTACTAGTTTCTTACTTGCTTCCAAATTAAGAAATGAGCAAAAATTAAGAGAAAAATTTTGGCACGCCTGGTAGGACCTAGCATCCCTTTTTCTTCCTTTATTATATGCTCATCAAATAAAATCTAAAATTTCTTTTGGGGATTAAAATAAACCTTTTTCATACATTGATTACTTGCTTGTTTTAGTTCATCTAGTAACTTAAAAGAAAATTAATTAATCATATTTTTCACTCTTGTTATCACACACTTTTTCCAAATCACATAACCAATCAACACATCAAAACAAACTTGAGACAAAGCCTAAACAGGATTTCATCACCTAGAAGTAAACCTTACCCTTTCTTGATAATCCTACTTATAGGTCATTACCAAGGGGAAAACTAAATCAGCTCTCTAGTTGAGTATAAACTCTGAAATTGAGTATATCTTAGCTAAGCAACCAACACCCTTATCACTATAGTGTGTGAAGTGAGGGGGTAGGACCCAATACCAAGCCATGTACTGAACATCAATATAGATTTTCTCTCTTCAGCACCTAAACATAACCTAAAACCAACCTTAGATTTGCTCTTTAGTACCTAATGTACAAACTAAGTTTTCTTCTTCACATTTTCTAAGGCATAAGTCAAAAGTGATTTAAAAAGAACCCTAGGTTGTTAAATTCACTTTAGTTTAGGTTTTATTTCTTTGAGATCTTTTCTTTTAGATTGTTTTGTGTTTGAGTTGTGAGTTTTGTTATTTATTTTATATTCCTCTCATGGTCTTTACTAGATAGCAGTTGAGGAATCAAACTAACCAATAACTGCCTTCTTCTTCCTCCATGGAGTATACCTCTAATGTTGAGGGTTCCCCTCATTTCTCTCCCCCTCCTACTAGGCCTTTGATTATTGTTGAGGGTGATCTATATTTTTCCACCTTCCTTGATAACAACCCTATGGATCTTTAGCATTACCTAAACACCTTATCTAACCATACCCCTTTTGCTTCAATTCCTCATATGGATCCTCCCTATGGTATGCCTTCTCATCTTCTGGTGGGTGCCACCTCAACCCAACCCATGCTCACCCAAGCCTCTTCTTCTTCCAATATCCCACCTACTAGCACTCCCCAAACTCCATCCAACATCCCAACCAATACCCAAACACCTACTACTACAACCAATAACTCCAATATGGGATCAAATTTACCTCTTGTTACCTATACTCATTCTACCATGGGGTGTCTTCTACCCCTACTTCTACCATTCCTCTTAGGTCAACCAACCCACCAATTTTTACCCCACTCCAAAGTTTGGTACTTTCCATACCTCAAACACTCCCACCTATTAGTACTAGAGTTACCACTAACCAACTAGCACTTTCCTACCTCCAACCCAATCTACATCCATACCACCATCTACCAACCCAAACATACCTCTAAACCAACCCACATTAGTCCCCCCAACAAGTACACATGACATCTTAACCATATGTTTCTAACCCACAAGGATACATAGCACCTTTCACTCAACTGTTTGTGCCAATAAACCCTTATGTGGCACCATCCCAACCTCATATGACCATTTACCAATATGTGGCTTCTTCATCACCCTCTCTTACTTATCCATACATTACTACCACCCAACCTCAATAACACTTACCACCTAATTATGTAGCTTCCCAACCTCAAACAAATTTGGTCAAGATATTAATGGACAAAATGACCAACCTAGGGTCATCTATTTCTATGTCTCATAACCTTTCATCCTATGATCAAATTTGTAATGAACCATCCATCTATGTGTTCCCATAAATTCTTTCCCTCCTCAATGGGAATTACCCAAGTTTTCTAAATTTCAAGTCAAGTAAGATGCCCAATAACATTTGAGAGCATTTTTTCATTCTTTTTATTTAATCACATATGATGATGTTTTCCTCTTGTGTACCTTCCCCATGTCTTTATCAGGACTAGCCCTTGATTGGTATAGTGCTCTCACCAAGCACTCCATCTTTTCATTCTCCCAACTAGCCCAAATATTTTTAGATCACTTCTTAATAAATATATCTAAGAAGGTTTCTATCACTAACCTCTATTTAATTAGGCAATTTGATGATGAATCAATTGTTGATTTTGAAGCCAAATGGATAGGTCTCATCAACCAAATTTATTTCCCATTACCCCAACCTAAGTTGATTGATATCTTCTCTTGAGATTTTACCAAACATATTTCCCCAACTCTTCAAGTTCAAAATTTAAAAAAAAAATTGATGAGGCATTCACCATGGCACATAAACTTGAAAACTGAGCCATTGACGAACCGAAATTGAAACTATAGAAAAAAAATCTGTATTTAAATCCAATGGCCCTCCCTCTACCAAAACCACTAACCAACCCAACCATCTCACTACTAAATCAAAAGCATCCACAAACTTATTGGTCCTAAAAACCTCTCTCCCACCAACTATCAACCAACTCCATCAAACCAATTCTTCTAACCTTTCATACCAAAAAAACCAAAACCAAAACTGAGCTCCTAAAAAATAATATACTCCCATAGGGGAGTCTTATGCTTCATTTTTGGATAAATTTATCAAAGCTAACCTCAAACCACCCCAAAAATTTGATACTTCTTGCCTTGTGCCTGATTGGTACAATGAGAATGACAATTGTGCCTTTCACCGAGTTATAGGGAATGACATTAATAGATGCAAAACCTTAAAAATTTTGGTCTAAAGCTTAATTTATAGTGAATAAATTTCATTTTATAATCCTAATGCACCTCCTAATCAGTCACTTGACATATTTTACAAACATTTTCCCAATCATGCTCCTTCAACCCATCACCATGATAATAAATCAAAATCATCTCACTCTCATGAAGCACATATAATCAATGTTATTATTAGTGATCCCATTATTGAGGAGATCACTACCACAACTACTTGTTCCTCCATTTCACTCATATAAGTAGTGGACTCACCTTCCATTCCTTTGAATACCCAAATGAAGTAATTCTCAACCCTTCTCTTCACCTAATGATACCTTAGCTTTATCCACCTCTCCTTTTATGGAAACACCAAATGAAACAACATTTACTTTAACCATTTCTTCTTCCTCCACTCCACCCATTCAAGTGGTAAAACTAACCTCCATTCCTTTGGACACCCAAAAAAAGGAAGCAACTGTGTCCATTACTTCACTTGAGGACACTATACCTACCTATCATAAAACCATATATTCCCTCTTTAGAAACCATCCCACAAGATATGGTTACCATATCCTCCCAACCACCAATTTTAGAACCTCCCATCAAAAACAAAGTTGAATAAACCATTCCCTATTCTCCACCTAGGGGATTAATATTTGAAACCAATGACCAAGGAACCAAACCCATATACAATCCATTTTCTAGACTAATCTAAAGTCTAGATTTCACTTCTCAACCCAAATTTAATAGAGCCACCTTTTGGCATCATCCAGGGCTCCCTTACCAAAACAAATTTGAATCCTCAATCTCACTTGAATCCACCCTTAAACCCATTATTACATCTTCATCAAACACCTCTTCCTCCAAAACCATAGGTGAACCATCCCAACTACCTCCATATAATATTTCCAAATCTTCTTATGGCTCTCTCACCAAACCTATCAAGAATCTAGGAATTCTTCTCACACCTAGTCAAACTCACCCCTCTTTGAATTTTGACTTAACTCCATCTAGTCCACAAAAGAATCCCCCAACTAAACCAATTAAGAATGTATAATTGCCCAAAACTCAACCTCAAACTATACCCATACCACCTCCTTCCCACTTACCTTCTATTTTAGGACCCCATCCTTATACCCTCCCAATTACCTATTATTCCTTTAGTAAACCATCCCCATTTTCTCTATCTATACCAACCCCTACCAAATCATCAAGTTCTCCTTCATTCTTAACTAAACTATCCACCTATATCCTACCCCTAATCATCTAAATCTTCCACTTTCAAATAATTTACCCCAAAGCCAACCATAATTAAGTAATCCCAACCACCAACTAAAACTATTCCACCACCTACAAATTATAAGGTGAAAATTATTTCTAAAATGGCTCCCATCTCTAAAACTATAAACCCATCACTTCCAAGACCTTTGAATGAATCTTAATCAACCATCCTACAAAGGTTATTATAAACTTCTTCCATTAGCTTACCACCTACCAAACCATTCAACCCTTCTAATACCAAACCATTTTGGTTTAATGATAACTTGATCTATGCATACCATAGAGCACTGGGACATGCCATGAAGAACTATAAATCTCTCCAAGCACTTCTTCATAGCCTATATGATGAGGATGATATATTATCAGATGAACCTTTCTTACCTCTATTACCAACTGAACTACCCAACCAACATACCCAACATTTATGTATTCCCCTACTCTTACCTAAGAGTGAGGAGGATGAACCAGAGTAACCATCCAACCCAAAAAATCCCCCCATCTACATTATTCATATGGTTACCTGATCTCAAGCCTAACAGAAGGATAAGGGAAAAGTTAAAGTGTCCATTCCATGGACATACCCTTCAACCCACCAACTAGGCCCAAACATCTTTACCCTCACCTTCATAACCACCAAAACCTAAAGTGTCCATTTTAATACACTCTCCCTCTAACCCTTATAAATCCATCCAGATCCATCCAGTGTATCGTATTGAAATAACTTCACTAGACATTGATGAAGATGAGAATTTATGAACTACTCAACACCTCGCCCCACTATTCTCAGGCACTAATGGAGGCTCTATAATCTATATGGGTTAAACCAAATGACCCTCAACCTCTTATACCTTTTATTAGATCCCTCCAACTTTCTATCTTCATCACATTTCAAGATTCTAAAATACCTCTAATTCATATTGAGGATCTCGATCCTCCCCTCTTCATCACCACGTACATCAATCAAACCCTCATAAAAAGGGTGATTATTGATGGAAGAGATAGCATCAACATTATCTCCTCTCATGATTATGACCAACTTTAGCTACCCAAGAACATCATGTCAAAAAGTACAGTAGTCCTTCACTCCTTCAATAATGCCATGGCCACTACCGTGGGGATAGTTATCTTCTATATCCATTTGGGACATCATACCATTCCTTAACTATTTTACATTATAGAGGGTGAGTTCCAATACAATGTGTTGCTTAGACACCCTTGGATCCATGCCATCAATTATGTCCCTTCTACCTTACATTGATGTGTTAAATTTGAACATAAAGGTCAAGTTATTACCATCAAAACTAACCTAGTCCTTTTATCTCTTGAAATATGATATATTAGCCTAATGATGTTCTTATCCCTCCCTCATCCACCTCATAATCAACTACTAACAAAACTAACTCGCTAGCCTCCAAAACTAGTAACACTCCCATCCACAATAGTGATGAATCTTCAACTAGCTCATCTATCCCTTCTTCCCAAATTACTATAGAAGACCCTTTAAAATCCATGTTTCAACATCTCTCCCTTGGGTCATATCACCTTCTAGCCTTGGATGCTTTTCCTACTCTAAAATAATATGGGAACCTCAAGCATGACCCTTCCTCACATTGAAACAATCATCCCTTTTAGGCTTCCCAACCACCAAATAAACTTCATCTATAGGGGACTTGATTAGTTACTTATCACTCTTACCACTACCTCATATATCTAACCATTCACCTCTAAATTCTCTTATCTCAACAAACTAGCCTTTGCCAAATCTTACCTTTATAGGTGTGCTTAGAAGGGGTTTAGTCTCAACCTTTATGAACAGGGACCTCATGAGTTACCCATCATCAAAACTCAAAAACCTCATGAGTTATTCAGCCTTGGGTTCATACCACTAGAAGAACCCACCTCACCAAAAACCCACCACCACTATTGACAAGGATGTCCCATCTTCACCAACCCCATCTCCCTCAAAGACTGAAGACTTTGATATCATCTCATCTAACCTTTTTCTTATCAATACCATTAGTTTGGGCCCCCTGACCTATCAAAATGGTATTAGAACTAAGACCCTTCCTCTCATCCATCCTGAAATGATAGAGAAATATTCTCCTACCATTAACACCATCCAACATTAGGATTATGATGCCATTCTCACCTACCTCAGTGTAGGGGATTCTTCTATCCATAAATCCATTCCTCCTGAGAACCAAACCATGTTAAATGAATCTACTATCAATGTCAACTTGGGTACTCAGGATAACCCCCATATCATCAAAATTGGCTAATATTTAAATTATAAGGAGCAACAAGATTACCCTTCTTTCCTTCATGACTATAGCATAGAATTTACTTGGTCCTATCAAGATATGTCTAGAATTGACCCTTTTATTTCCCTCCACAACATTGTCACACATCTCGAGGTTAATCCAGTGTGGTAAAAGCTTCATCAAATATATCCTTGCATAGTCCTTCTTATCAAAGAAGAACTTCAGCATCTCTTATCTATCAACTTCATTCAGCCCATCAACTATCCACAATGGGTTTCTAACATTATTCCCATTACCAGACCCACAAGGGGACTTTGCCTCTACATCAAATTTTATGACCTCAACCTCACTTTCCTGAAGGATGAATTTTTTTTACCAAACATCGACCAAATTTTTGATCTTACAATGGGCCATGAGATGTTATCTCTCATGGATGGTTTCTCAAGATATAATTAGATCTTGATTACCCCCAAAGATCAATATAAAACTTCTTTTATCATTCCATGGGGAACCTTTTGTTACAGGGTCATGCCTTTTGGTCTAAATAACACTGGAGTAACCTATTAGCATGCCATGACCTACATTTTTTATGATCTCATCCATAAATTTGTAGAATACTATGTGGATGAACTCTTTGTAAAATCCAAATACCACAAGGATCACCTAGCCATTTTCATAATCATATTCAATTGACTAATTCATTATCATGTCAGGCTCAACCTTAAGAAATGCATTTTTGGGGGTCTTATCAAGAAAGATTCTTGGATTTATCATCTCTCTCTTCAAGGAATCAAAGTGGACCTTACCAAATTCAAATCAGTCTTGGAGATGCTTCCTCCTACTAACCTTAAAAAACTTTTCAATTTTTAGGGTAAGCTCCAATCTATTCATCACTTCATCTCCCAGTTATCAGATAGATGTTAACCCTTTCACCATCTCCTAAATAAAGAAACATATTTTAAGTGGATTGAGTACTATCAAAAAGCCTTTGATTCAATCAAGGAGTACCTTCTCTCTCCACTTATCCTCATCCCTCTGAGGGAGGACCAACCCTTCTACCTTTATATATCCACCATGGACCATTCCTTAGGGGAAATGCTCACTCATCATGATGAATAGAACAAAGAACACATCATCTACTAAATTATCCATACACTTATAGAGTATGAGAATTAGTATAATATCATGATAAAATTTGCCTCACCTTAGTCTTTGTTTCTTCCAAAATCCATCACTACCTTCTTAATCATAAAACCTGTGTCATCACTAACACCAATCCACTCAAGTACATGCACTCTAAACCATCCAAAACTAATGTATGGCTAAGTGGATCATGCTCCTAGCTAAGTTTGATCTTAAGTTATTTCAAAAAAAGTTAATTAAAGGTAAATTTATTGATGATCATTTGGATAAAGCTCCTCTACCAGACAATCAATCACTTCCATTGGAATTTCTAGATGAGTCCATTATTACTCTTTCTCAGGAAGAACCCACCTACCAAATGACCATGTTTTTTATGGCTCCAAATGCCAATATGGTGGGGGTTCCAAATTTATTATCATTCCCCTTGATGGTGAACTTATTCCCCTTTCCTTAAAACTCAACTTTAAATTCACCAATAATGTGGTTGAGTACTAAGCCCTAGTCATAAGTGTCCAAACCGCTCTAGTTTTAGGAGTTAAAATAATCAGTGTCTTTGGTAACTCCTATCTTGTCATCAATTAGGTCAATAGATCCTACCAATGTAAAAATTATGTCCTATTGAAGTATAAATAACTCATAGATTTATTCTTAACATCATTTGATCATTACCTTATCTAGTCAGTTCCTCGATCTACCAAAAAATTCATGGATATGATGGCTTCCCTTGCTTCCCAAATCCCATCCCAACCAGTTGAATCTAAACTATTCATCACCATCTATAATTTTATCACACCTTCATATATCAATTCTGACCTTCCCATCATTTGTAATGTGGAAGCATCTCCTTCTGACATTTAGTACAACCAAAATTTTAACTACCTTAACCTCAGCATTATTCCTCCTAACTTATCAAAGAATTATCGAAGATCATTTGTTTAGATTACCCCTCATTACACCATACTAGGGGGAATCCTTTACAAATGTGGCTTCGATGACCTCCTTCTTTATTGCCTTTGTAGTCATGAAACTTCCTATGCTATCAAGGAAACACATGACATAATCTATGGGGGAAACTTTAGTATCCTAGCTATCTCTAAATGTATCCTTTACCTTAGCTACTAATGGCCCACCTCAATCAAGACTATTTTTATTATGTAAATAAATGTGTCAAATATCAATAGCACATTAATTTACATCATGCATTAGCCTATGGCCTTTGAGTATCTAAAGACTACTTGCCCTTCTTATAATGGGGTCTCAATCTTATTGGGTAAATCAATCCTAATTCCTCATAATGATATCAATTTATCATTACTACCACTGAATATTTCACCAAGTGGGTGGAATCCATCCCTCTTATCTCAACCAAAGCTGAAAAGATTGTTGATTTCATCAATCACCATATCATCTGCCACTTCAATGTCCTCATAAGATCATCACTGATAATGGAGAATATTTTAAAAATAAGAAAGTCCAAGCTCTTTATGATGCTTTTGGCATCAATTTAAGATTTTCCTTGCCCTATCTCCCATAAGCAAATAGACAGGTAGAAGCCTCTAATAAAATTGTCAATAAAATGTTAACCAAAGTAGTAAGTGCTTCAAGTTAGGATTGGAATTTGCACATTCCTTTCACTTTATGGGTTTATCACACTAAAATGTAAACCTATACAAGTGTTACCCCTTTCTCTCTCATCTTTGGATCAAAGGTAGTCTTGCCTCTTGAATTACAACTTCCTTCTCTTTGCATATCTTTACATAAGATCCTTTCTAAGAGTGATTATCATCAGGAGCAACTTGCACATCTTGAACTACTTGATGAACATTGCCTCACAACACTTAATCATCTTTGTGTCTACCAAGAAAGAATCAAGTGTGCATACAAAAAATTCCTAAAAGAGTATGAATTTAATAATAGATACCTCATCCTTAAGGAAACCCAATTGTAACTAATCTAGAGAAAAAAAATTGCTTTCAATTGGCTTGGACCCTACATCACAAACCATAAGTATGGATTAGGAGCTTATCATTTGTCCTCTCTCAAAAGCAAAACAAAACTTGAGCCTCTCAATACTTCACTTTTTCATCCTTTCTATTGTTAAAATAAGAATTGAACTCACCTTTGTGTCTAACTTAAGCTCATCCCTTGGTTTATGAGATATACACTTCCCTTTCACTTACCTATCCCTATTCCTCTTAGGGACAATTGATTACAACATAGGACCATGTGATTATCCATCAAAGTTATAGCCTCATCCTAATCATGGATACCATGGCTCTACCCATGGCATGGTTCTCATGAATACTTTTCATCTCTAATCAGATGGACTACCTTGATCAGTTGTCCTTCAAACCACTTTTCCCCATCCATCATTAACTTTTTGTGCTAAAAGTCTTGCCTCCATAAAGGTAGATATCTAATCCTAAATAGACTCATCTATGTCTAAACCTAGCATTCAAAATAAAATGGGATGCCAAAATATCACTTGGGTCCATATCTCTAGAATTGTAGATTGTTCCCTTGAAAGATAGCTACCTAAGAACTCAATTGCCTAAAAATAGACTGCTCCCTTGAAGGATAGCTATAAAAAAATCCAACTTTAGACCACTCCCTTGAAGGATGGCTAAGTTAATTTTGTCAAAATAATTATTTGAATCTTCTTGCATCGATCAGCTCCATTAACCTATCAAAACAGCAAAAGCAACAAACAAACCTATATCTAAATTAAAGCAAGTAAACTACAATCAGCTTTTATATATGGCATAAGTATATTTCCCATATTGATTATTATACACATTATATTAAGGGATGAACTTGTCTATTATGCTTCCTTGGTCACCTATGGAAGGGGTAAGCTAACCCACATCAGGTTACCATATTACCCATTCCCCATTCAACCATCTACCTATCACCTACTTTGCCTTCATACCTTCTCTAACATCAAGGGACTCTAATCTTACTTAACACAAAGTGACCAAGATACCTTATTTTTCAATCAGAGCATGCTCATGCGAAGCATTAAAAGGCTTATTTTCATTAAGTCAATCCAACTAGGGTTTTGTTAGGTCTATACAAATGAACACATCATGCCTTTTTCTCACCCTCCATTCATTAGTTCATGTGGACATATTTCTCATGATTCTTCTCTATTTTCCATATTTAGGGTGTGTTTAAACCTACTTTATGTGATTTCATTATACCCTCATATCACATCTCATATCAAAACATTCAAAACATAATTCTCATCAATGTAGTAATCCATATACACCATAACATTATGAACAATGTCCATAAGCCATATCCTCTCCATGAATAAAACATCAAAACCAAAAAACATCTACAATTACATTGTAGCATCATCATCTAAAAAATATTTATCTATCATAGCATAAATAGAAAAACACACATCATATCCTAAATATCACCCATAACCATGACTAAATCATCTATTACATAGCCTTTGAACCACATCATCATATAAAATTATTTCCTATGAACCACATCATCATATAAATTTCTTTTCTATAAACCACATCATCATATGAAATTCTATTTGTGAATCACAAACATCATCTAAAAAAAATCAACCCATCAATCACATGTCTACAATCAGAGCTATAAACACACACATCATCAACTATGTATAAACTAATCATCACCTAAACTAAGCATATATATTCATCATCAGATCAAACATTTCATAACAATCATGTTTCAATTCCTTAAACACTTCACCATATAACATATTAAAGCATCCATCATATATGTCAATACACCATAACTATGGCATCTAAACATCATTAATAATAAACACAATCAACATCAAAAACATAATCTCATATACATAACCATACCCACATCATAAACTTAATCAACATCTCTATCCTCATGAACAAAATCAACATCTATATCCTAATGAACAAAATAAACATCTATATCATCATAAATGTAATCAACATCTCTATAGTCATGAACATTATGAACATAATCCTCATAACCATAATCAACATATACATCATAATCAAAATCATACATGTCAATGAAGAATACATCATAATACATGAAATACATGGAATAATGTATTAAATCTCCTACTCATATATACATATCATGCCATCGACATGCAGGCTGGTATCAAAATGCCATACAACTATAAAAAAACATATCAAGCACTTGGGACACCATTATTGTTGACCCCATCTATACCTACACTACAATTTGGTGGTGGTCCCCCTAATATCCTTTCCTAACCCACTATCAAGGTCCATTATCTTAGAGTTTATATAGATGGACCACTTGCTAAACTAGCCCTGTACTCTCCATACCTCATCTCCAATGGTAATTGTACCAACACTATCACCTCATAATATCTCAACTCCTCAATGGTGTCTAAGTACCATGTCCTTAAAATGGTGTCAGGTGGTCCTCCTATTGCTATTACGACCACTCTTGCCCTTTATCTCAATGAATCTCTCTCTTATGTCACTAACCCAAGAGAGATCCTAACCTATTCACTCTCTCCAATCAAGGTGGTAACTTGACCTTGTAAGGTGACGATCTGACCCTATAAAGTGGCCACCTAACCCTATAAGGTAGTGATTAGAACCTATGTTGCTACTAGTGCCATTACCACCTATCTATCCTATATCGATGCCTTAGCATGATCCACATCCATGAGATATTGTCCCCCATCACCCCATCCAAAATCATCTATTATGTATCTAGCCTAGTACCATGTTGTATAACCATCCATAACCCATACATCATCTATGGTGGATCTTTCTAATAACTCCTCATGGTCCAAAACAATGTCCTATGGCTATGGTTCTAGGAGAAAGAACTTGACATCCTCCCTCTTGTATCATGGAAAATATGGTGGGATCCCCTACACCAAGCCATATTATCTTTGCACTTGATCGAATAGGATAAGCTTAGTCTCACCATCCCATCTCCCATATATACAGTGATATCTCTGTAGTGATAGTGTGTGGTAGTTATACCCTACCCACTTCGACTAGCCCACAGACATCCTCCACAATACGTCACCCACCACCAAACCCTCTAAAACATATATAACTAATCTATATCTATGGCACCACCACCATCCCCTGTCAGTGCATAATCTCCTCTCCATCTCATATAACCCACTATGTATTATGTCAGTGCAAATCCATCCTATGGTATCCCTAATGGTCTTACCACTTGAATATGATCATACACCCAGTAATGGAGAACAAAGCCAATATTTATCCCATATCACCTACATGCTTTAAATGCCTAGATCTCCCTATAGATCTAAACTAATAACACTAGGGCCCACCTAAACATAATCCTCCCCAGAAGTATCTCCACTAACACCCCTAATAACAGGTATAGAATTTGATCACTGCTTGAATCTGGTAGTGCAAAGTAGGACACATCCATCATCATCATTGTCACTAAACATCTATCCCTTAGATCCCTCTGGTATGGCCCATAGCAAATCCCACCTATATGATACCTGGCTTGGACATGATCCACTCCATATATCAGATCCATGTGGTAGTCCTGCTCCTCACTCTTTATGTGATAAATTGGCTCCCCCAAATGGGTAGCTATGTGATCTATTGAATATCTTCTAGGAGGATATTCATCTCTCTAGTCAGCAACATAAATGTGTTTGTGGTTGGATCCCATCTCATAATGAGTGCCATAATCATTTTTCATCCCATGGTAGGTGCTAGTAATGTCTCATGGCCCCTAGGCTAACCTCCTCCATATGTCTCTAATCTTCATTTGTCATCCCATCACAGACCTCATCAAATATCTTAAGGACTCAATCCCTCATTTGAATCTAGTGATGGGCCTATAAAACAACAATATTAGTATACCCATTTAGTTTTCCCCCTCAAAATAAATACCAATCTACTCCTATCTTTTTCACCCTATTTCAATCTAACCCCTCACATATACCATATTACCTCTATAAATCAACCACTTGCCCTACTTCACATAACTATTATTCAATCACCCAACCCTAACATACTATTTTACACATCTAACATTTCTTTTACTGACTATACCCACCAATTATTTTAACAAAATCTCTCATCTTATCACACCTACATTTAACCTTTTTCATCATTTAACACCACTTTTCAACTTCAAACAACTTTACACACTTTATCACACTTTCTATACATTCATTTAACTTCACACCACACAAAACCCTAGACCCTAAACCCTAAACCCTTCAAATCACATACCTTTCACAACCTCTTCACCTTATTTAAACATAACTTTTACAACCCTACACACTTTACCAAACCCTAAATAACCTTTAACCTTACTATAAAACTTTACAAACTTTAACCCCATTACATATGTTTTCACTACCTTCACCTAACCTACCCATAAAATTTTGATCATCGATGGTTCATTGAATCATCAACGGTCCCTTTGGGACCTTTTACCTTGGACCTCAACTGTCAGTAGTTGAGTTGAACTATCGATAGCCACTGTGTGTGACCATCGATGATGCAACTCAAACCCTCAACCTCTCTCAACATCTACAAAAACACCTAACTTCTACAAGTCACCTTCCTAAGACTACTCTAAACCCTATTACCAACTTATTATACCCTTTCAATCTTATTTCCCCCACTAATTTACTTAAATTCAATAAAACCTACACTAGGGTATCTTTTTATCAAAACATGTTTACAACCCTACCCCAATCATTCATAATTACTCAATACCACTCCCACACGAAAAATCCAACTCTCTTATCAAATTCAAAACATAACCCACTTCATTCCATGATTATTACCATGGTCTAATCCCTTGTCTCATTGATTATCCACATCCTCATGCACCCTCCATTGACTCAATAATTAATAAGACTCACACACTCGATCACCTAATTAATCACTTCCACTTCAGCACACTCACATGCCAAAATGACAAAATGCATAAAATAGCTAAAGCACAAATCATAATGTATCAAATAGTGCAAATGATTTTTCTTTTTTATTTTTCACCATCTAATTTTTTAGGGTTTTACCTAACCATCAACTGTTAGGGTGACCATCAATGATCAACTTTAGGGAAACCCCTGACCATCGATGGTCATGATCCCTAACTTTTTCCACCTTCTCCTCACCCAACCTTGGTGCTCACTTTTGGAACTAGCCCACCATGCCCAGACCATGACCTTTTAGGAGATAAACCCATCTTTTTTATCACATCCACTTTGACATTAGTTGTTTTAACCTGAACTACTTGTATGTTTTTTGATGACCTTACATTGGTCATTTTGACTGCACTGACTAACCTTGCCATGTTGAGTTTTTTGGTAATTTATACCACCTTATGCGTGATCTAACCATTTGTGTTTTTAAATGGAGCACTTCCTACCCTAGATATCTATGATAAACATCAACCCTATATAGTTGACTTGATAAGAATGACTCGATTAGTTATGACCAATGTTGTGGACTAGTTACCCCTATCATACATCTCTCTAGAATCGACCTTATTTTTACCAATATTGGCAACTATAGTCTTTGCATGATTTTGACTATCACCCTTAGTCATATTTTATGTGCATGTTTACATTTTAAATTCCCAACCATTTTTATCACCCACCTTGTGACTTAACATCTACCACTTATCAGACCCCAACCCAATTTCATTTTCACCTCATCAACTCCCAGTTTGAGGGGGAACACCTCCTCCCATACTCACGGCAATCAAAGCTTGATCAACAATCCATTTTTTTTTTGTAACTTATTAATTAAAATCCACATAAAAAAGGGGAAAATGTAGACACTCAAAAACTACATAATTTTATATGTCAAAATGCCTTGACCTCCTTCCCAACCCTGAAGCTAGTTGACCACCTAGTTGACTTAGCCCATTTATTAATTTACTAACTTGAACCCCCTAACCTAATTCCTTTAACTTAACTTTTTAATCCACCCCCTTTTAACTTATTTTCCTCTATAACCTTGACCATCGATCATCAACCTAACCATTGGCGGTTAGCTTGACCATCAAAGGTCAAATCTTCCAAGCCTACTTTAAAAGCAATACTAGTTGTACAAGATAAGCATGGTTGCATTTAACAAATTTATTTTAAAGCAATGTTAATAAGCTTTAAAATGTCATAAATGGTAACTTTATCCTCCATCATAATTAGCAACTTCATATTACACATTTAGTAACTTCATCCTATAAATGGAGAGAAATAGGAGGGGAAAAGGAGGGAAAAATTCCATAAATTCATAAATACACATTCAGGCTATCAAATATTCTTGCACAAGTATCTAATATCCCTTCAACAAGCAAGTTGAAACAATAATAACTCAAACCTCTATCCAAATCACTTTCAAAGGCCAAAGTATTATCACTCTATCCAAATTTATTTATCTATCTAGTAAGTTATATTATAGGTAACTGTGTATTTGTTTCTTCATTTCATTTCATTTCCAAATACCTGGACATGATCCAAACTCATCTTCTAATTTTCTATTTCTAACCAAACCCATATTCCAACCCTTACCTGACCATTTAATCAATCTAAAATTTCATTTTTAAACATTTCCAAAAATACGTAGGTAATCACTGATTGTTATCCCAACCATTGACGATCACCTCAACCATCGATAGTCACCCAACCATCGACAATCAGCCCAACTGTTGAAGATTCACCTAACCATCAATGGTCACTATGGAAAAAATTAAAATTTATTTTTAGCCCCTTTACCTTAACCAAACCCTAATTTTTGTGTTCCTACCTATTCATCAATCCTACCTAGGTTTTTTTAGCCTAACCCCAACTATCTTAGCTTGAGTATTGACCCATTTTTGCTAGATTTAGTCATTTTGTTTAACAAGCAATTTACTTACATCTCCTCTTTCATGAATTTAATTTCATGTTATTTAATGCAAGTATTCTTTATTTTCATCTATATTAACTTAAAAGGTATAAATAATGGATCAATATCCTCCTAGAAAGCATATGCTTCTTAGATCTAGCTCACGCTAGGCAATCCACTCAATTATCTCATTAACAACCACTTTTTCTAGTGTTTTTATTATTTATAGGTTATTCCTTCCAAGCCAAAGAGCATTTCTCATCATCATCTAGATCACACACACACACTTTTATTAGGTATTCCTTTACACACCCCTTTTATTAGTTTATTACTTGCTTCTAAATTAAGAAATGAAGAAAAATTAAGAGAAATAGATATATGAATAATACTTGTAGAAAATTGTAGGTGATCATCATGTTGTGGATTTTTAGGTCTATTCAAGAATTGAGGATCTATTTAGTGACCTTGTAGATCATTGGAGAGATATAAAGATGATGTGATATCATTGACAACATGCCTTCAACTATTTGAAACCTTAAACCCATCAAAACCCCATTGTCACCAATCTATAACCTACTTCAAAGTGGAGATTTATTGCCTCTTGATTAATCACACATGTCAAGGATGAAGGATCATATAAAGGGATTGTATACACCCCATATATCCTCTCTCATTTCCCTCATGTTTACAATGAGCTTCAAAATGTAATTACAAGGAGAAACATGAGCTAGTAGGGGTTTTGTAGGGTTTAAGACCACCCTACCTTCTTATAAATCATTCATAAATCCTAGGGAATGAAACTCATGACTATAACCATGATTTATAATTATACATGGGTCATCATCTTTAGCTAATATTTTTTTACCAGACATTCTTTCTCCTATCCATACCAAACATCTAAAAATGGGGGTGCGTGTGGTGGAATGTAAATAACCATATTTGCTATAAACATAATTTCAAAGCATGTTTCACAACCTTTTATAGATATACATATTTTTACTAAGAATTTAGGTATCTAGTGGTGTGATCTCATGTGGACCACTTTGGTTCCATCTTATTTCACTTGTTTTATCTACCCCTATGGGACTATATGTTGTTAATTATCTTTTATCTAGTGTATCTAGGGGATCTCCACCTGTGTTTTATGTTATTCCTATATTTTTAGTCTCTAAACACCTACATTTGTGTTGAACACCTATGTCAACATAAGTGTCCAACAATGACACAAGTGCCTAAACTTATATTTTTATTATTTTTTTAATCTTTTGCTTGGTGACCATTTATTTTATCCCTATTATTCATCCTACTTTCATCTTTTCATGCACCACTAGGTCCTAATTCAAAATCAAGAGATCCATATATACAAAGGTTATGGTTTAATTACACTACCTAGTAATTTTATCAAATAAGTTATAATTAGCAAGTGTTTTATATTCCAAACTTTCAAATTACACTACAATACTATATTGAATATTTGAAGCACTCAAAAGGTTGTTATACTCTTGCATTGTTTATACCAAGTGTTACTATAGGAGAAAGAGAATACAGTTATGTAATTATAACTCTAAACATATGCCTTGTAAGGAGAACTACATGTGAGTCTAAGGCCCTCTTTAGAGTATTTGCTATGTAGGCAACACTTAAAAATGACTAGGGTTATTAGGGTTAGATCAACTCACATGCTAACCATTTTCTACTAAGTTATATGAGGTTAAAGGCAAGAAGATTTGGTTTTTTCTTATTGGTTGGATCTCTCATATAAACAAACATATTCTAACATACCAAATAGGTACACAAGTGATATCACATGTCTTATAGGAGTTTTGATCCACTTTTGTGCATACTTATGCATCGATGTAACTGTCTATGTTGGTGCACATACCCTATAGGTGAAAATAGCCAAACATAGAGTGAGTAGATTATAAAACTTGCTTAATATCTTAAGATGGTTATAGATCATTTTCACATCCCAGATCTAAACTTTGAATAAGATATGATCTCTCTATCCCTTGGTTGCACTGTATTAAATTATATTTATTATGCATGATAAATTAGGTAAATTCATATTATTAATTGTATTTTATTATCAATTTGAATATAATATTACTTATTTCAAACAATTTTATTTTCTTAAGTGTGTTTGTGTAAAACCCCAAATAATGTAAAATAGGTTTCATAGAGTTCCTCAGATATTTTTTTGGATTCCTCATGATAAAGGAGGTACATGAATTATTGACATCTATAGACATAGCATTGCACCATGTTTCAAATGGATGGTCAAATCCATTGAATGTATTAAGTCTTATAAAATCTTTCTATGTCATTGTATTTCATCTAGATCTCCTTATAGTAAATATAGTTGGAAAACAATGGTTTCCATACTCTATTGATCACTTTTGATTCTATCAAAATTGATGGTTTTTTATGGTGAAAATCATCTAGGAAGCCTTTGAGGAAGTTTAACCTAATTTAAAATGGGTTAGTGATGGATTTTGTAGTGGTCTCTCCTTCAATGACCATAATCTTTAGTGATCTCCTATCATGACCAATACTAGCCTCTTGTTGGGAAAAATACCTAGTATAAAAGCTCTAAGACTCTTCAAAAAAATAATTCAAACTATAAAGGATTTGGATTTTACTCATAATTTGGATCCTTGGCCCTTGTTAAAAGTGCAATTCAATTTAAGTAATTGTGATTTGTTAATTATTCTCCACATTTAGGATTTAATGCTAGATGTCATGCTTCACAATATGGATATGCAACCTCCATGATCATGGTGGAAAGATTGGAAGTGGAACTATTGATACTCCAAAAATTATTTTTTGGGTCTATTGGGCTCCTTATTTCATTAAGTATAGGATTCATGCCAGTATGACATCCACATTGGCATGAGGCCATCAATTTTCTTAATGATGACATTTTGGTGCTAGTTTGAGGGTTTAGTGCATACCTTACACCAGCTGGCAGGAGGCTAACTAGTTCTCAGATCTTTAGGGCATCTTCCAATATTGGTGATACATGGTGACTATAGCATGAAGCATACAAGGTAATAGAGCTAGTAGGAATGATCACCAAGGCTCCAGTTTGATACTTGGCATGTAAATTCCAACTTGGTAGAGATACTCTAGAAAGCTATAAAAAGAGCACAAACCAGTCAATGAAAAAATGATGCAAAAATAGTGCAATTAATCACAAACTAGAATTTACTTTGTATGAATATCACTGATAGCAATTAGTCTTATTTTTAGCATATATTCCATGAAATATCTATTTTTAATCACCCAAGCTCACTTATGAGCCACTTAGTCATTTAGTAGTTTGAGCTAGGCATTTACTTTGTTATACACCATGAATTATATACTCTATATTTAAAATTTGATTAATGAAAATGAATGGTTGTAGTAAAACATAATATTATCTAGTTTATGTGTCTTCTAAACTACTATTAAAATGTGAAATGAGTGTAATGACTAGAATTTCATTTCAGTTATGTTTAATAATGTTTATGCATGTTTCTAGTTTATGTTATTAATGGAATCCATGTGATAATTGATGACATCATTCGTAACTTGTATAAATACTAAGTATATATATCATGTGCCAAGTGTTCCTTCCTTTACTAGAAATGTGAGCCTAGTATAATCATTTAAAGTGAGAGTACCCCTATGACCCTTCAAGCACCGATAGGCCAACAAAAGTCTTGTGCCTATAGGCCACTAGGTTTGGCCCATGAAGGGATTACACCTATGAATCTAATTAAGCCTTATTTGAATTGACCAAGTCCTATAATTGATGCCTTGCACTATGGCACAACTAGCTCAATACAAGCCCTAGTTCCTTCTCAGATGTACTTTGGGTGAGTGCATAAGGCCTATGCCTTATGTGAATTGATGTCAACACAACTGAGTGTAAAATTTTGAGTGTAAAGTGAATATCACATGCTTGTGCCTAGTTATAATAAGATAAAAACTGACTAAGACAACTTTGTGCACCCTTTTCTATAATATTTTGGTTCTATTGTTGGGACACATTGAATTTTATTATTACAATTGTACAAAAGAACAATGAACTAACTCTCCATCAAAAACATTAATTATTGGTTACAACAACTAGAATATAGCTTTGTGTTGAACCATCTAGCCTATAAAGGACAAAGACTGAGAAAATGGGTTTAAAACAACCTATATGATTCTTTATATAAGGTCTTTTTCTATGAGCTACCTAAGCATCTATACTAGTGGTTGGCTACATATTCAACCCATAGAAGAAGAAGCTATGGACAATGATATGAGTGGATGAAGGAGTGCCTAGAGAGAATTGAGACCTTGGATGCCACTTGGACTAGAGCAGTGGATAAATGGTGGCAAGGAGTGTTAAATAGCTACATACTTGAGTTTGTAGTCTCAAAATACTCGTGCCTTAAGTAATTAGAGTATAATTTTTGTGCGACCCTAGAGGCATGTTTGTGAATGAATTCAGCACATAGCTCAAAAAGCTAATTATGGATTATGGTTTTGAAACTTTAGTGATGGAAGGCTAAAGTCCTTTCATGTATGGGCAACATAAAGGTGGGGAAGGGTATGTGTAGGTGAGGAATAATGGAAGGAGATGAGCAGATTGACACCTAAGAACTCAAAAGATAGACCTATAATAAAAGACCACATAGACTGATGGATGATCTAGAACCTGGAAATGATGAAAGAACTTGTAGTGAGTGAGAAGGGCATGAGGAAGGATCTCTTAAAATATAGTAGTGCAAGGATGAGAGATATAATGAAGTGATGGATCGAGCTCAATACTTGATAAGTGTAGAATTTGTTGGTAACTTATAAGATTTGGTTAATGAAGATACACTTAATGTGCCTACCTACTTTGAACCTATGATGCATGTTCATACACTAAATCCCCTATTTGAATAAAGTATAGAAGTAATAACTGACCCTATTGTTGACATAGATCTTAGGCAATTTGTAGACTTGGAGTGTAACTTTGTGATTGAATAGATTATTTCATACAAAGAGGTGAGCATGACTACCTCTAAACCATTAGGCACTAACTCACCACAATATAACTTGAGTGAAAGTATACCAACTCATTCAATGTCAACAACATAAAGTGGGCAATAGCCCACAAGAAGTGGTCTAATTCCATAAGTAGTATAACACCATCGACATCAACTACACCAACTATAATGATGGGACAAATGCCTAACCTAGTGTCTAAAGCCATTGGAGGACTACCACCAAGATAGACATTGGGAGGACAAGCACCTCAGATCCCAATTATCCCCCTCAAAAAATCTATTATGATATGGATATGCACTTACCAAAGTATTACTGCATGGATAATGTTGCAGAGCATGTGTTGAAGTGTGAACTAGAATGGCACGCATGGGGCATAACCCAATCAAAGTATAAGGAGACCTAATTTTTGAACACTTTACTTGATCACACCCATACCTAGTACAATAAATTTGACCCTAACTAGGACATGATAAATTATGATACCCTAAAGGATGAACTCTTAAAAGAATTTAACATTCTATAGTTTGAATAGCAAAGCATCATCATGCTAAAAGATATTATCCAAGGACTCTGAGAAAGCATGTCCTACACAATGAAAGGTTCAAGACTCTCCTATCAAAGCTCCCATATGTTATTCACCCTTCTCAACATGTGCAATGGTTCATTGGAAGGTTGTTAGTGTCATCCCAAAGAATGCTTTCCATGAAGACTTTTATAGATCCTCATGAAGCACTTGAAGTCATGCTCATTACTGAGGTATTCAGAAGCATAGATACCAATATCAAACCATTTATGGAGGCACAGATGACATTTATGGCCTTTAAGCTCCAAAATATTACTATTATATCTTAACATGATGCTCAAAGTGATTTATGGTGCACTGACTACAAAGTGAACGGCCATAATAGGACTAACTGCCCACAGAGGAATCTGCACACTTTGATCTTAAGATGTGAATTCTATCAAGAGGTACATGACATCTAAAACTTCCCTTTGTTGTAACATACCATCCACAACATAACCATCTATTGTTAGTTGTGTAATGCCTACACCCGTACCACTTCTAATTACTAGGTAATTGATGAGATGCATAAGAATATGGAAAGAGGCACATGGCAGGCCACTATAGTAGTTAAGGGATAGGCTAACCAAGGAAATAAAGGCTATGGTCAACAGAATATAAGGTTTGGGATGCAATGAGGTACCATATGGTGAGGTGGAGGATGTGGTGGTGTAAGATTCCCATCATGCTCATGTTATAAGTGTGGCTTAATAAAACATTATCAGCGTGACTGCCCTATATATCTTATGTATGGGTATTATTGAGGGTCTCATAAGGTTGAATAATGCCTTGACTTGTACAAAAAGTTGACCCAAGATAGGCCTAGTATAGATAAGGGTGTAGGAATGATCAGGTGCAAGCCAAGGGTAGAAAAGTGGACCTTGAAGGTGCAACTAACCTTTATAGAGATAATTAAGGTACAAGTGACTACTTGTAGTGGATTCACCACTCAATTACTAGTTGTATCAATACCTAAATTACACTTAAAATATGGGAATAAGGGTTGTATTGAGCGCATAACATGGCCTAAACCAAAGTTACACCTTACCTAAACCCAGTGCACCAAAAGGATATATTATAGTAGGCCATGAGTGTAATCCAAAACTTTCAAGGGGAGCTCCAATTAGCACAAGACCTAAAAGCACAGGCTTTTACCTCTCGAAAGAATTAGGATAGCTAGGAAACTGAGATATAAGAATTAACTAAGATCCTATGCTTTCTAAAAATAAAGGGAATGTTATCCCTATTGATGAACTTACTCATAGAGCATGCATGTCAAAATCAAGTTGAGTTTATTATGCCATGCATGGATAAGGTATGAGAAGTTTGGCATACACAAAATACAGAGGATGATCAAGAACTCCTTGTGGATTCCTCTATTTATGGATGGTCTATTTGTGAAGTCCTTGTAAACATAGGCACCAAGGTCAACATCTTAACCAAGAATGCCTGACATAAAATGGGTAGGCCAGCCTTGAGGCCTTTCCCTCATGTAATCTTCATGGCTAATAAAATATAGGTGCATCCTATCAAATTTTTGAAGAGCATAGTTATAGATACTATAGATTCTAAATTCCATGCTAAATTTGAAGTGATCGAGTTAGCAGAACATGACAATTACCTAATGCTTCTTGGAAGGCCATGGTGTTATACAAAAAATGCAGATATGTGCTTCAAAAGGTACTACATGACATTTGAGAAAGGAAAATATAGGGTAGTTATACTCCTCTCAAATGACTAAGGACCCCCTATATCGAGAGCATGGATATTGAGGATGAGATTAACCACATATATAACATCATGGTGCAAGGTGCCAAGACTCTAAACCCAAATAATCAAGGAGTCATCTCTTAAGAAGATGATAATTAGCCTCAAACACCACATATGTTGCCTATGACTAATGGGTCAAGGAAGAATATTATACCACTAGTCAAAGGTTTTTCTTCATATGTGCAAAGGCACAAATACTAGTAAAGACAAGTTGGGTTTAGATTGATCATGCTTCTAAAAGGTGAGTCCTTTATGTCAAGAAAAAGGGAAAGAGAGTGTTTTTCCTTAGCAAGGGAAAACTTGTAGTACTCCCAAGATATGAGAGGGGTAATTCAGTGGAAGATTATGTTCATGACCTCAAATCATGCATCCTAAAAAAGGTGGATAGAATGGGTGCACTAGTGTATACATTGAAGAGCATTGTCTCTCATTGGTGGGTAGTGCAAAGGCCTAACTTGCTAACTTGGTGAGATGTGAAGGTGGTCATTTTCACTAGATTTAGGAAGAGTAATGAGGACCTAAACATCTTAGCCTACTCTAATGACTCTAACCCTATAGTGCATGTGAACCTTTGTGAAGAAACATGGACTATCTATGGTGAAAATACCTCAAGGAACCTATGGGTGCATGCCTTCTATAAGACCCTAAAGACTTAGGCACGAGCATGGTGCATTTTAAATGAGATGCACTATGAGACAACCAACTCAGATTCACTTAAAGAGTGGTTTGTTCACACCTTCTCCTTTTCTTTACAAAACCTTGAATTGATTGAGCCATTATAGGTAGTTCAAATGTCAGTGTTTGAGGACACTGCAATATTGAAGGATCATCTAAAAGACATGTTCAGTGAAAAAGGGTTGGCATTCCAAACTTTATTTGAATATCAAACCCTCAACAGTGACTCTAGTGACAAGGATGGTGAAACATGGAAGGCACACAACTATAATAATTTGATAGGAAAAATAAAGTTAGTATGCCAATTTGAGGATAGTGCCCTAGAAGAAGAAGACCCTACCCATATTTGAATAGAGACAATTAAGGTTAGGAAATAATTTTAGGATTTGTACTAGGAGAAGAATGAACCCTATTATATGCCACTAAAAACTATAAAGGTAGATATCATCTCAGAAGGGGAACCAAAGATTGCTACTTTGGGTGCCTATTGGTCTGACACAGGGTTGGCATGTATTATGGACCTCTTGAAGGAATTTTAAGACTTGTTCCCTTATAATTGTCAAGATATGAAAGGCACACACCCAACCCTTGGGAAGATGAGCATCAAGATAGTCAATGGTACAAGACCTATCAAAAAGTGACCTTATAGAATAAACCCATATCTTCATGCCAAGGTTAAAATAGAGATTAATGGTATGCTAGTCTCAAGCATTATCTACCCTATGCAACAATTTGAATGGGTTAGCCCCATGGTCATCAGTATCAAGAAGGATGGGTGAATTCAAATTTGTATCAACTATAGATTATTGAATGCCGCCTGCATGACTAACCCCTTTCCAACTCTGTTCACTGATAAAGTATTGGATTAAATTAAAAGTTGTGAGATATACACCTTTATTGATGGGTTCTTAGGATACCATCAAGTCTAGATCGAGGAGGAAGACAAGCCCAAAACTACCTTTGTGAAAGAATGGGGTTGTTTTGCATACAACATGATGGCCTTTGGACTAAAGAATGTGTCAATCATATTATTTTGAGTGGTGATCACCACTTTAAAGGATTTCATTCAAAAATTCCTCCAAGTATACTTAGATGATGGGTCTGTGTATGTGTTAGTGAAGGATCATTATGACAACTTGTGCCTTATGTTTAGAAGGTGCAGGTAATTGCAAAAATCTTTGAACCTCAATAAGTGTGTTTTCACAACACCATTTAGCACTTTGCTCAAGCACATCATCTTCAAGGATGGTTTAATTTTTGATCCAATAAATATTGAAATAATCCTTTAGCTTTAGACCCCATCAACATAGAAAGATGTTTATGCCTTTCTTGGACATTATGGGTACTACAGGAAGTTCATAAGGAACTATGCCAAGATTGTAGTGCCACTAGAAAAGCTATTGTGAAAGGATGGTCCATTCTATTGGGGCACATTATAGGAAGATGCATTTGAGACCCTGAAGCTCAAACTATCAAACACACCAATATTACAAATTCTTTATTGGATGACTCCCTTCCATGTCCATGTTGATGTATCTAGTATTGTGATCGATGTCATTCTAGCATAACTAGGCAAAGGCAAATTGGGCCATCCCATTTCTTCTATAAGCAAAAAATTGACGAAGTCAGAACATAACTAAACCACAACTGAGTGCGAGCTGTTTTCCATGGTTTATGCCCTATAAAAGTTCTGAAAGTACTTATTAGTGACCCCCTTCATCTTCTTCACTGATCATAAGGTGCTTAAGTACCTAATGAGCAATTCCATTCTCCATAGGTGCATTTGTTGATGGATTATTTTTTTAATAATTCTAGTTCTCTATTATATTAAAACATGGAAAACAAAACTCAAGCCTATACCATCTATCCTACATCAATTTTGGTGATGTGGAAACACCTATTTAAGGTGATATGCCTGATGCACAACTTTATAGAGTCTAACACATCCCAAAATACTTGGTGAAGATGACCACATTTATAACATTTGGATTTGCACCCCAGACCTTAATGACCAAGGAAAAGAAGCAACTTGCATTTTGTGCCATCCATTTTCAACTCATTAATGGGGAACTGTATAAATTGAGCCATGATGAATTCATGTGCCGATGTGTCTTATAGCACAAATAGGACTCAATATTTCAAGAGGCACATGAGGGGATTGTTGGACGACATTATGTTGGAGATGTTATGGTGTGCAAGGTTCTACAATTAGGTTTGTGGTGGCCAACTTTATTCTAAGATGCAAAAGATTGCACCAAAGCATGTGACATCTTATAGTGCAAGGGAAAGACTAACCATTGGGATGAGATGCCTCTCATCCCCATCCTTGCCCAAGAACCATTTGAAAAATAGGCCATTGAATTTTTTGGGTCTATTACTCCTGTTATAAGATGCATAGGTGCATGATACATTCTGGCAATCATAGATTAATTCACCAAGTGGGTCAAGGTAGCGCTAACCAAAGATTGTATATACGACACCACAATAAGGTTTATCTATGAGACTGTCATTAGTCACTATGGATGCTCACTTAGTTTAACTAGCGATTATTGCATGCACTTCATTAATGAAACCATTCAAATCCTATTGACTAAATAAATGGTAGCACACCATAAGATGAAACCTTATCATCCTAAGAGAATGGCACTATAGAGGCCTCTAATAAGATATTGGTAACATACCTCATAAAGATATGTGATTTTGGTTGCAAAGATTGGGATGATCATGTGTCTGTGGTATTATGGGCCTATCACACTATATACAATCACCTGAATAAGGCTACATCATTTCAACTGGTGTTTAGCATAGAGGTTGTTTTACCCATGGAATTTCTAGTTCCCTCATTATGCATCATGTGTATTAGTCAATTGGATGACCAAGAATATTTGAGCATACGTCTAGAAGACATAGAGTGCTAGGACAAGACATGCACCCAAGAAAAATGGAGCTAGAAAATAGAGAAGGTGTGCTAAAAACTATGGCATGATAAGCACATCAAATTCAAGGTTTTTATCGAAGGTAAAATTGTCTTGCTATATGAATCAAAGTACCTCAATCACCTAGGCAAGCTATAGATTAGGTGGATGGGACCTTATATCATCCATAGTATATTGGAGACTAGTGCATGTAAGTTGAGGATGTTGATGGTTGAAATACTCTTTGGGAATATCAATGGAAATAGATTGAAGCCCTATAGTCAATAATATGGTGTTTGCGTCATTAAACACTGACTTCTCGATCACAAGTTAATTGTTTTATGTTGACCATAATAAAATTTGGTGTAATCCAAATATTTCCTTATGTTTGTTTCATTTGTGTTAGGTGAATAAGTGTGGCACTTTTAGGCCCAAAGGATAACTCTTATGGTGCTTACATGCATAAATCCAGTCAGGTGAGTTGAGTGTGGACAATCTTTAAGCACCTGAGGCTAGACACCTAAGTTTTTAAGCATGTGAAGTTTTACAGATTTAAAAACTTGGGAGTTCAAGTTGACAAAAGGAAGCACATAAGATATTTGTCCACAAGATATCAAGAAAAGAGAATGAAGCACTAGAGGACCAGTGCAAGGATTTGTATGAGGTAGGGAAGGCTAAAGTAAGAGACATGAAAACATAGATAAATCAACCAAGAAAGAGAGGCATGCTTGAAAGGAAGAATAGTATGAAGAGGAGATGGAATCAAGGAGGCTGAATCACATGCATGTGAAGCACTGCACCCAAGTTTCCATAAGAAGGGAAAAGGTCATGACAAGGTGAACAAAATGCAAGAGAAAGATATTTGAGATAATTGGCACCCACCCAACAGTTGATGGGAAGTGATCATTTGAATCACTTGTCACTTCATCGAATAAGCCATTAAGAAAATTTAATGTTGTGATGGTAGAAGCACCAAGATCTACAATAAATGAGAATTTGGTAATAGATTTTTTGCAATTTTCATGGGTTTAACATATTTCAAAAAATCCATGCATTATCATGCCATTAATAACTAACCATTAAGGAGGTAGCTAAAAATGAGGTATAAAGGGGATAATGATAAAATTTGAAAGGTTACAAACCTTGTGTGAATCCAAACCAGACATAGAGAGTCAAATAGAGCTGAATCCACATAGGCCTTAAAATTCTATCATAGTGAAACCCAGAGTACCCACAATGCCTCAAGAGAGAATGGTTGAACCATGAAAAGATTGCGTTCTACTTTGAATTAAATAGGAGGTGAGTGGAGAAGAATTGAGAGAGAATAAGGTAGTATAAGTTTCTCAAAACATTGAGGCCACCATTAATGGTGTATGAAGCTCAAGATCCAAAGACATAGTCATAGTTTCCATGATTGTGAAGAAGCACAAAGCACTATTAAGGGATTCATAAAGATCAACCAATCATGCTTTAACAACAACCAATTCAAAATGGGTAAGAAGAGGTTAAATAAAGGTCTGTCGTAGATGCAAAAGGATGCCAAGAAGGCATGGATGGTAAAATAAGTAGCTATTATGAAATGAGAAGCATAACTGGTAGAAGGTGTTAACGTTGTAGTGATAGACCCAGAAGCAAGCACAAATCTTGCTTATAGATAGATGCAACTCCCCTTAGAGGTCATAGTGGGGAGAAATGGGTATCCTTTGCACATATGTGTAGATGGAAAGATTATAACCATTGCACAAGGATAAATGCATAGGAACTCAACCAAAACTAGATGGTTGATATAGGGAAGAAGACTAAAATACGCATGGCACTCTTCGATGTCTCCATCCGAGACAAACTAGTGACAATAGGCGTGACCCAATTATTTGAGCTACCAATTTTTGGCAAGCTAAAATAATTGGTATAATTTCTCCTCTCATGCGTCCATGGTGACTACTTCTATTTCATGGGATAACACATGCAAATCTTGACATGCCTCATTAGTAAGATCATGGGACTCCCAAGTGTAAGGGTAGACATTTTCCAGATGATGTGGAGTTTGATAGGGTCATGAAAATCTTAGGATAATACAAGTTAGTGTTTACATCCCTATCAAGGATATTCAAGACCCCAACATGAGGGTCTTAGTGTGCCTAGTGAGCCCCAAACTATGCCCTGGTAGTCACTGGTCTGACATTACCAAGACCTACTTGTGCATTGTCCATCATATGGTGCAAGGGATGAAGTTCAACATCTCCAAATTCATTGTTGAGGAGATTGTTAAGAATGCATTGGAGTGCCACAAAGCATGTGAGACCTTCAGATGGGGATACATGTTGATCTTGATCATGATGGAGGAGATAGGTGTGCTAGATGAAGATGATAACCTATGGGTGTTCCCACCCCACAATGACTCCCCTATGATAAAGTACCAAGACTTCCTCTACCCACCCAGATTCTCACAAAATTACAGGATAAGAGTGTAAGGGTGGTGCCACCGGTACATTGAGGCTTTTGGGATTGAATGACACATCCCTCAGGAGCTCCCCTAACATCTGGTAGGAATGACAACCTTTGTTGTAATGTAGCATTTTTGTGTAGTGCATTTGGCACTCACAGATGAGAACTTATACATATGGCTTAAGTTGCCTTATGCATTTTCTACCATTTATTAAATGGTAGCACTAAGGAGAATTCCAAATGTGCAACAACTAGAGATCCCAGTGAAGACCATGGATCAAGATAAGAGCAGGTTGAGACACTAGTTTGTGTAACCTAGAGCCAAGGACACAAAGGATGAGGAGGATAACTCCAACAAGATGAACCTCCATCCCCTTTAGAGGGAGATAATAAATGGGTGCATCTTCAACCTCTATTATGAAATGAAGCCACGCAATAAGGGCATCGATCCTGAGAAAGATGATGATCACCCCCTCTTAGTTAGTGAAGAAGGTAAGGTTGCATTGAAGATGCAAGATAAGAACCTCTAGAAGAAGTGGGGGGAAACTTGAAGAGATGATAGAGCACATTAAGTCAAAAATTACCTCTAGAGAACAAATTACACCTTCATCTCCTAAGGAGTGCATAACCTTCATGCCAGAGAGTGCTTCCTCTAGTAATAAGCACATGAAGAAGAGGACTAAGGGACCAGTTACATTCCCTACTATAAATCTGGTAGAAATGGAGAATGAAGCAAACCTCATGCCTAGAGTAGAGGAGACTAAAGAAGAAAGAATAGGGATGCACATCCTACAGATAGAAGAGGAAGAGGAGCCATGTGCCAAGGATGTACAAGAGGCCTTCCAAAACATCACAACTACCACACTTAAAAAAGCAGAGGAGCTAGTAAGCTCCTCATCTAGCAAAGAACCCTCCACACCATCTCTACAAATAAAAGAGGAGAAGAGAAGGGTGTGGGAAAAAATGGGTATGAGTGAGGAAGACATTGAGAAGGCACTAACACTTGAAGAGAAGCATAGACTTGCCAAGGAAAAAGAAGAGGACAAGGTAGAGAAAAAGGCTAAGAAGGTTCCCACAAGCATAGGACCAACCATAGCAGCAGTCAAGTAAGTTCTCAGTGCCCCCACCAGGAAGGTAGAAGAAGCTGCACAAGAGGTACACCCAAGTAGTGAAGGGGCACCTAAAGAAAAATAATGCGATACTGACACATTAGAAAAATAACCAACGAAGACAGCCAAGGAACCCTAACAACAAGGTGACTCTAGCACCAAAGGAATCTCCCTAGAGGTGAGTATTGAGAAACCTTAGGAAGAAGAAGTAGACAAAGGAGAAAAGTCTAAGGAATAAACCCCTAAGGATCAAGCAGATGAATCCTCTGAGGAAAGCACCGAATAGAGTAATGGCATCAGTGAAAAGGAGGAAGAAAAAATAGAGATGGCCATCATCAAGAAGGATGATGTAGATCTAAGCATTAGGGAGAAGGCACATAAGGGATGGGGGGATGATGATCTTTACATATATGATATCATGCCCCCCAAACTGCCACAACTAAGATGTGTAAACAACTTGCATTTACGTTTGATCATTATATGGATGAGCCTCAATCTTATGTGCCTAAAGCAGATACCTTGAGCCTAGAAGAGCTTGATGAGGGACAGGTCTCCCTCATAAATCCTCGTGCCATGAGCCTAGTTTGATCAATGAATGCATTAATCAGAATGGCTACAGAAGTTGTGCACATAAATATCATCAATGATATTAGGGAGAGAAAATGGAATAAACTCCACATATAAGTTGAAGAGGAAGCGCAGGCCACCAAATTTAAGTTGTAGCATCTCTCTGAGTGCATAGAGATGACCAAACCATCCCTTCTAATTGACATCAATACTTCAAGCCCCTATGAGATTGATATAATCTATGTGCTAGTGGAGTAGATGCTCCCAAGATTAAAACCCAAGCCGATGCAAGAAGAAGAAGAAGAAGATCCCTATACCGCTCTACAGAAGGAGCTTGTTGGTAAGGTCAAAGAGGTAGAATATCTCTTCATGAAACTATAAAAGGGCACAGATGCAGCCAATGCCATCTTCTTGAGCTTCTCCAAATAAGCATCAGTCATAGATGCATGCCTAAAGCAGGCAAAGGAGGAGAAGGAGAAGTTGATGGCATAGGTATACTCGATGAGCAAGTCAGAGTGCATGCAGATCATGGGGAGCATCAATATGTTCAACAATCAGATAAAAGAGCAAGATTAAACTTGGAAGCACTTTTTGTGCTCCATAGACTAAGGCCTATGAGCAAGGAGCAATCTTGGATGGGAGTGTGGAAAAGGCAAAGGCAAATGTAGCGGCCTTCTAAAAGGAGATAGAGAAGATTGATGTGATTGTGCTTAGTGTTGCATCCACTAAAATAGACAATATTGCTAAAGAAATCAAGCTTGCCATCAAGGGCTTTGAAGACTATAGCATTGAGCTTAAGGAGAACACACTCGAGTTCTACGCTCTAAAGACCTTGACAACCTAGTCCGAGGTAGGACTAAAAATTTTATATGGGTTAATGTTGGGCCCCTTATTTTGGTAAGTACAGGATTTGCACCAGCATGACATCCACATCGATGTGAGGCCATCATTTTGCTAAATGATGACATTTTGGCATTTTGATGCCAATTGGAGGGTTCAATGCATACCTTATGCTAGCTGGTAAGTAGCTAACTAGTTTCCATATCTTTAGGGCATCTTCCAAGATTGGTGATATGTGGTGACTACAACGTGAAGCTCGCAAGGTAATGGAGCTGACGGGAATGATCACCAAGGCTCTAGCTCAACGTGCGCATTCCACCTTGGTGGAGCTACTCCACAAGGCTATATAAGGAGCTCAAACCAGTTGATGAAAACAATAATGTGAAAATAGTGCAGTAAAGCTCTGACAAACTAGAAATTATTCTGTATGAATACCACTAACAACCCTTAGCCTTAGGCTTAGCATGGATGCCATGAAGGCTCCATTTATAAGCACCCAAGCTCACCTGTGATCCTCTAGGTCATTAACTAGTTTGAGCTACGCATTTTACTTTGTTCTAAATGCCATGAACTGTATGCTTTGTATTTGAACTTTGATTAATGACAAATAATGGCTGCAGTAAAACATAATATTATCTGGTCTATGCATCTTCTGAACTGCTATTGAAATGTGAAATGAGTGTGTGACTATAATTCGATTTCAGTTATGTCCGGTAATGTTTATGCATGTTTTTGGTTTATGTCATTAATGGAGTCCCTATGATAACTGATGATGTCAGCCATAACTTATATAAAGACTAAGTGTATAGATCATGTGCCAAGTGTTTCTTCCCTTGCTAGAAGCTTGAGCCTAGTATAAGCATTTAAAATGAGAGTAGCCCTATGACCCTTCAAATGCAGATATGATGCTAAGATTAGTCCACCAAAAGGCTTGTGCCTATAGGCCACTAGGCTTAGCCCATGAAAGGCTTGCGCCTATGAATCTACTTAAGCCTTCTTTGAATTGACCAAGTCCTATAATTGATGCCTTGCACCATGGCACAACTAGCCCAACATGGGCCTTGATTCTTTCTCAGCTACGTTTTGGGTGAGGGCATAAGGTCTGTGCCTTATGTGAATTGATATCAACACAATTGAGTGTAAAATGTTGAGCGCAAAGGAAATATCCCATGTGTTGCACCTGGTTGTAATAAGACAAAAACCGACTAAGACAACTTTGTGTGCCCTTTTCTAGAACTGGGTCTCCTTTATCAGGGGATGAGCCCCTTTTCATCGGCACTTGGCAAGCTCAATAAGTGTTGGAACCTCAATTCCTTGCCCATTATATGCCTTGCTCAACACAATATATGTTGGTAAGGCCAAGCTTGAACCCAAGCTAGCTTGTTTCCTTTGGTCTCTAATCTATCAAAGCCATCCGTTTAGGGAACATCTTTCTCACCTTGGATTTGTTGAACCTAAGTGTCCAACCTATAGCAGACGTGAGTCTTTCAAGCATACCTTTTGGACATGTCTCAAAGCCTAATTTGCTTGGCAATAGACACCTAGTCTCTTTCAACGCTACTATCTTGAACTTTTCTCATGACACTTGGCCTGTTGACCCAATTTTGCCCCTCTGGCAAAATTTTGGTCACCCTCCTCAAAGGCTATAAAAAACCAGTCTTTTCAAGTTGCTCGTTTCAAATGTCAGTGATTCTTCGTTTGGTTCAGTCATTTGTTTAGCCTTTCGGTTCTTTGCCACTTGTTTCGTCTTCAAAATTCAAACGCCCTAGGGGAGGGCCGGTGCTTCAAAGGCATCCAGGTAAGTTTTATGAAATTTGTCTAAGTCCCGCATATATCAAAGTGCAAATTCAAGTTCAAAGGCAAAGGGGTGGGCCGCGGGTTAGCAAATAACAAAGGCATTCATTTAAAACCCACGGTTTAGGGAAAGATGAAAAAGAATTTTTGCAGACTTTTGTCCATGGGAAATGTCCGTCGGACAAAGCCCGCGTGGAAAAGGGAGTCTGGTCGGGCGCACAAAGTGGCAGAATTGCCACACATAACATTGAGCGGTGGACAAGTCTATGGGTTACACAGCAAGGAGTGGCAGAATCGCCGCTCACAATAGTCAAACGGCAAACCTGTCGTGAGCGGTGATTTCATCGTGCATGGCAGCCAAACATGTCGTGAGTGGTAATTTCACTGTGCACGGCAGTCAAACAAGCAGGCAGTGACAAAATGGCCGCATAAAACTTTAAAAGCACGACAGCCATGGGAACACACGAGCCTGACACAGTTCAAATCCCATGAGATTTCTGAAGCCCGACCAGGTCTAAGCTAGCGTAAACCCACCAAAACCAAGGAAAGGCTGCTTGGGAGGGCAGTTAAAATGAAACAAAGCTGTGAAGGACAAAGGTCGGAGGGAAGGTAGGGAAATAGCCTGAACAAAACCCGTGGAGCTTTCAAAACCCGTGGAATAGTCAAGCAAACTGCTGAGATCTGCGAAGCAGTCCACAGACCATCCACACAAAAACATGAAGCCCGACTAGCTAGTGGAAGAGCAGACACGAAGCGACCAAGCCAATGCCCGCACGACAGTCAGTGGATTGAGCGGTAAAATTACCACTCACAACATTGAGCGGTAAAATTACCGCTCACAACATTTTGTGGGGAAAAAGCTCACAAAACACAAAAAAAGGCCCGACTAAGTGGTAGAGGAGCAGACTACACGCAAAACAAGGAAGACCCATCAATAGTCTGAGTCAGCATGAAGGACGTCAAGTTGGAAAAAAAGGACAAATAGCAAGCATGGTCCCAGCAAATTTTTGATGTCATCAACAGTGTTCTTCTCTCTTCCCAAGAAAAATGTGATTGTCCACCTGCAAGGAAAGCGCCAATGAGTCGCTTCTTGGCTTTTCCATATAAATGAGCAGACTTGGTCATTTTTAAGGATCTTCTCCATTTTTGTAAAGAGCACAGCTCTACAAATTCTCCACCTGAATCAATAAAATACAGTTTTTGCCTCCATCTTGGATAGATTTGCAGTGTATGTCATGAGTATTATTTGTGTTTAGTCATTATCTTCGATGCTTTCACAAGTTAATGCCAACAGACTAGCCATCTACAAGGCGCCATTTCTGCAGCTGATAGGAGAAGAGCAATATTTGAGAAGGACATAATAGAGGAAGTTGCTTGTAAGTGTGCATTCCACAGCACCTTAGTAAACCTCTGCTATGTATTTTCCATTATAGCCTCCCTGTTAGTCTTAGCAGCCTGGTTCTTCTGCCAGACGTTAGAGTATATTTGCATTTTCTTGATTCTGAGAGTGGATGTGGAAAGTCAACCTTTTTTGGTGTATCACCTCTTTTAGAGTAGGCTGTTTGCTTTCTTGCACTTTCTTCTTCCTTTTCATCCCCCCCAGTTTATAGCTATATATACTTGTTTATACCTAAATTTTGCTCTTGCCAAAACAACATCGATACATCAGAGGGAACTAGCCCATACCTAGAGACTCTCCTCTCCTGCTTCGTCATCCCACAGGTGAGAGAGGAGTTTCCATGTTGTGGGAAGAGGGCAGAAACCTATTTTCTTGCCACCGGGTGCAATCTTCAGTGTCAACAGTTTTGGCACGCCCGGTGGAACTATAATTTTATCAGTTTCCAATGCAGTAGTATTTCAAGATTGATGTTGGCCCTGCTACAGTCATTTCAAAGATTTCCAGCATCTGGTGACTCCACTGGTAAGAGCTCAGTTCTTTATTTTAAGACCAGTCACTTAAACTTCTATGTCAAAAGTCACCACAAGGTCAGCTTCAAGGGGGGTCCCTTTTGTTTTCATTGAGCTTCCTTTAAACTCTACTAAAAGGCTCAGGTTTGAGAACTCACCCTTATCCATTAGTAAATCCCCCTAGACTTGTTGCTAGGAACACCAACCCAGCTCAGCCACAGTTACAGCCCGTTCCAGCCATGGCATTGCCTTTTACAGCTTTTTGCGGTGAGAGCCCCTTAAACCTCCCATGCTACGATCCAATCCCAGGAACAGCTCTCAAGAATGTACCTTCTTTTGATGGAGTGGGACCTATTACAGTTGTTGAGCATATCAAGAATATTGCCAACCTTTGCAATATTCACAATATAATAGAAGAAAACATTGCCATTAGATTGTTGGCATTGTCCCTTAAAGGCAAGGCTCTTGATTGGTACGAAACCTTTCCTGTGAATTCCATACATTCCTGGAATGAATTGGGCACCCATTTAACTAAATGTTTTGGGGAAAAAAGTGATGGCCTCTCTCTTGTTGAGCAACTGATGACTATAAAGAGAGCTCCACAAGAGTATATGCAGGACTTCAACACGCGGTTTCAAAAGACTTGGGATAGGATTCCCATCCTGGTAAGGCCGACTCCCAGCTACGCTTTCTTGTACTATTTAAAAGCATTAAACAGTGACATTGTAGTAATGATCCAATCTATGGGAGGGCACATATTGCCTGCTGCTTACGACATTGCCATAGCAGCCAAAAATTGCTTGGTTCAAGCTGGGAAAATCACCCCTAGGTCCCACATGCCACTTTTCCCAGAGATGCTGCCCCCTATACAGACCGTTGTTCCCACAATTGCTCCCCTACCCACCATTGAGAAGCTAGCAGCCGTTCCGTCAAATGAACTACATGAGGTTAAAACCCTGTTACAAAACATGTCAAATGAACTTGTAGCTCTTAAAAGGCAACAAGCTCAAAATAATAAGCCGAATCTGGGATATCAACATTATGGTCAAGCACCTAGAAACCCTTTTCAAGTCTATAATCAAGGACAGGGTCAGCTTACTCAGACCAGGCCTTATCAAAATTATAACTCAGGCCCCTCTTCGTCATCTAAAGCCATGGTGCCGGCTCAGAACAATCTAGTGCAGGAGCAGTCGGGTTGTTTGACCATGTGACATGGTTAAGAGCAAGCTGTCCCTACGAACGACATGATGAATTTTTTCTAGAATTCAAAAAATTAGGCTGCTGATTTTTCCCAATTTTTTGAGTTTCCAGCTCAGCCCAGCACGAGTAATAATCAAACTCAGCCGGATTCTTCCCTGATAAATCACAAAGAGGGTGAGCTCTATGCAATTAATCATGGGGGCACTACAGACAATCAGGTTGATTGTGTTGCAGCTAACATGAGATTTAAAATAAGAGCCGTTGGAGAAGCGCAGGCTTCCCCTCAGGCAGCAATGAATCCTCCATCACACCCATTTCAAAGGGCCCCAATTCCCAGACAACCGTCTGCACCTCTAGCTCCTCAGTCAACAGCTCCAGTCGGGATCAACCCAAAGGAAAGCATGAAGGGAATTAGCCCCCAAGTTAATATAGTTGATCAAATGAAGAAATTGCATGTGAGCATTTCTCTATGGGATTCATTGTCTCTTCCAGGACAAAAAGAGGTCTTGAAGAAAGAATTGCATGAGCTAGATCGGCAGGCCATCCCAGCAGACACTAATAATGTCCTAATGACGAATGGGCAGCATTCTGCTTCAGATCAGGTAAAGAAAGAAGAAAAGACTCCCCCCTTTTATGTATCTTTGATCATAGGGGATTTCTTAGTACACAATTGCATAATCGACAGCAGGGCCAGCACTTCAGTGATGCTCAAGTGCATTGCTGATAAGATGGGATTAAAGTATGAAGCAATGAACAAAGGAGTCTTGCAACTAGATGGGATGCTTGTAAAGACAGTCGGAATCCTGAAGGGATTGAGTTTAACATTGCATGCCTGCCCGACATTCTCAATTCCCCATGATATAGTGGTAGCGGACGTTCCTCCATATTTTGCAATCTATTTGTCAAGGGACTTTATGTCTAAGATAGGTGGCCATCTAGCAGCGAATTGGTCATATCTAGTTTTTAGAACCAAGTACGGGAACAAAGTGAAAATTGAATCCGAGCCACTCTACAAGGACCACCTAGAGCCCTATTCACCCAAGGCAGCGAATGTCAGTTACACTATCATCGATCCAGAAGAGTCTCAGATGGATAAATCTTCATCTTCTGCTCTTGAAGGAGTTGCAGATCTACTCTTGGATGAGTGGGGAAGCGATAACTTTGAGCACGATCCTTATAATTTTATTGAGGAGGCAGACCTTGGCATTTATTGCTTGTATGAAGAAGGCGCCATCATGCCCAATATAATGAAGGAAAACCAAGAAGACCTTGGCCTGTGGCAGTTGTACTTTGATGGTTCCAAAAGTAAACTGGGCGCTGGTGGTGGGGCAATGTTAGTTTCCCCTTCCAAAGAAAGGTACTTTTCAGCTTTCCATTTCCAATTCTCTTGCACATATAATGTTGCAAAATATGAGTCTCTGATTCATGGACTTGAGTGGGCAAGAAAAAGAGGGATCAGGAAGTTGCAAATCCTGGGGGACAGTGAATTCATTGTAAACCAAATAAGAGGCCTGAACCTGACCAAGAACTCCTTGCTGAAGTCTTACAAGCACAGAGTCTGGGACTTGATGGAGGATTTCCTTGCTCTTAACATTACCTCGATTTCCAGGAAACAGAATAAGCAGGCCGACAGGCTGGCAGCTGTTGGCGCCCAATTTGATGTTTCAAAAGAGATAAGCAGGGATTGTGGTTTGCGCCATTTAAAAGTGGTGGTTTGGCCTTCAATTCCAGACAATGTTACAAATTGGCAAGTCTTCGAAAGTGACCAATAGATAGCTCTCTTTCTACAGGAAGAAGCTGAGTTCGTGGTCCACAATCAAGTGAGATTGCAGCAGCAATACAAAAATCAGATTGTTCAATTGAAGAACAATAAACTCCCTAAGGGTCTGGTCACACTTGAAAGTATTTTCAATGGAGATGACCAACTAAGAGATGACAAAGCATGCATCACTACCAGAGAGGAGAATTATGAAAAAGTTGAAATCTTCAAGGACAAGCTGCTAGCGCTTGGTAAGGTCTGCACGTTTCAAGAAAGGCAAGCTTTAATTATGTTGTGTCAGGAGTTTGCTGACGTCTTTGCCTGGAATTATAGCGACTTGAAAGGCTTCGATCCAAGACTCGCCCAGCACACCATTGAATTAGAGGAGAGTGCAAAACCAGTCACACAAAAATAGAGGCCTGTTAATTTGATGATCGAACTCCTTATGCAGAAAGAATTGGTCAAGTTGATTGAGTCCAGCATTATATTTCCGATCAAACATTCCTCATGGTTGGCCAATTTGGTTCTAGTTAGAAAGAAAAATGGGGAGATCAAGCTATGCATCGACTTCAGAGACCTTAATAAAGTCTCTTTAAAGGATCATTATCCCCTTTCGAACATGGAGCAGATCCTCCAAAAGGTAACTAGTTTCAAACGTTTCTCCCTCTTGGATGGTTATTCAGGATATAATCAGATTCTGGTACGAGGCTGCGACCAATACAAAACAGCCTTCACCACTAAATGGGGGATGTTTGCCTACCAGAAGATGCCTTTCGGGCTATCCAATGCTGGTGCTACCTTCCAACGAGCCATGGACATGGCTTTCAGTGGTTTGATAAATAAGAACGTGCTGGTGTACCTTGATGATATAACGGTTTTCTCTGAGAAGGCGGGCCAGCACATGGAACACCTCAGGCAGATTTTTGAGAGGTGCAGGGAATTTGGCATCTCTCTAAATCCAAAAAAATGTGTATTTGTTGTTCATGAGGGGAAACTTCTTGGCCACATTGTGTCCAAGGAAGGTTTGTCTATTGACCCCGAGAGAGTTTGCTCCATTCTGGAGATGTCCCTACCAAAGCACAAAAAAGCCCTGTAGAGTTTCTTTGGCCAAATAAATTTCATTCGAAGGTTCATTATGAATTTTGCTGAGATAGTCAAACCCCTAACCTCTATGCTAAGGAAGGGTGAAGAATTCAAATGGACAACACCAAGAAAAGACAGCTTTGAAGCCATCAAGCAGGCTTTGACCCAGGCTCCCGCTCTAATCAGTGCCGACTTCAATAAAGACCTCAATCTCTATACCTTCAGCAATGGAGAAGTGATATCTGTTATGCTTACTCAAGCAAACAGTGATGACCTCGAGCAACCACTCACCTTCTTCAGCCAAGGGTTAGAGGACTTCGAAATCAGGTACACCTACGTAGAGAAGCAAGTCCTGGCAGTAGTGCGCAGCTTGAAGAAATTCAGATATATGTTGTCAAACAACAGGATCCATCTCATGGTTTCACATCCTAGCGTCAAGGATTTCTTGACCAATTGAGACTTAAATGAGAAAAGAGCGAGATGGATCACCAAAGTGATGGAGTACGACATAGACATCAAAATTGCCAAGTTGGTGAGAGGAAGGGGCATGTGTGAACAGCTAGCTGCAGGTTTGAGGCAAAAGGGTGAAGACAGCTTGCTGATCCATGACACATCCACTGCAGAAGAACCAGTTGTCATAAGAGATTGGACGTTGGACATGAGGCGCTTCCTTCTTACGGGCGAATGTCCACAGGGTCTCGATAGGGCCGGAAGAAGGTATTTTAAACTTCAGTCCCTTCCTTATGTTTTGATTGATGGAGTATTATTTAGGAAGGATCTCTCCAGTGTTCTCCTAAGATGCATTGACCCCAGTCAGGCTGACAAGGTATTGGCTGAGTTTCACGATGGGCCAGCAGGCGGCCATTTTGCCCCTAAGACCACAGCAGCAAAAATAATGAGAGCTGGCTTTTTCTGGCCCACTCTTTTCAAGGATACCTATGCCTAGGTGAGGAAGTGCCAGAAGTGTGCACTCTTTGACGAAAAACAACGATTCGCTGCCATGCCCCTATAGCCCATCCAAGTGAAACAGCCATTCATGTAATGGGGTCTGGACTTTATAGGGATGATCAATCCTCCCTCCAGTGCCGGACACAAATGGGTCCTGACTGCTACGGATTATTTCACTAGGTGGGTGGAAGCCATTGCTTTGAAAGAAGCGAATGAAAGCGCAGTCCTGGATTTCTATGAAGACCTAGTGACATGTTTTGGGGTCCCGGCCACTATAATTTTAGACAATGCCTTGGTTTTCCTGGGGATCAGAACAAGTGAATGGGCACTGAAGTATGGTATATACCTCAGCACTTCATCAAATTATTACCCACAAGAAAATGGACTGGCCGAGTCCACTAATAAAAATTTAATCAAAATTATAAAGAGGACCTTGGAGGAAAATCAAAAAACTTGGCATGCCAAGTTGAAGACAGCTCTATGGGCCGATCGAATCACTCTGAAGAGAGCAATCAGAAATTCTCCCTATACGCTTGTGTATGAAAAGAAAGCAAGGCTCCCCATCTCACTGGAATTGCCAGCACTGGACCTCGCTCATCAGTTGCAATTAGAAGAAGGAACCAGCATGGAAGTCAGACTGTGTGAGCTAATGGAGCTCTAAGAGATAAGGAACCGTGCCATGGCTGCTATGTCTAGTCGCCAGTAGCAAATAAAAATACACTTCGACAAGAAATCTTCGTCAAGAGATTTCTCTGAAGGAGATATTGTTTTGAAATGGGACGAAGACAAAGCTAAACCTGGAAAACATGCAAAAATTGATGCCCTGTGCAGCAGTCCTTACATGATCACTCAATGCAAGCAACATAATGCGTTCCAACTTTTCAGGTTGGACGGCGAAAAACTGTGTATCCCAGTTAACGGGATACATCTAAAGCATTGCCACTGATTTTTGGTTCGGCTATACATAGTTTCCCTTGTTCTCTTTCCTGTTTTCCCTAAGTGCAGTTTGCACAGTTAGTTGTTTTTAGCCTTGTGTGTTTCCTTTTACGTATGGGGGTAAAAGTTTCAGGTGTGATTCTGGGATTATCAAGGCTGTTGTGAATTCTCTTCAAAGTTACCATCCGACTCCACACCCAATGGATATTCAAAGGCAACTAGATCCTAAGCATAGCAGGCATGCTTCCCCTGTGAGTCGCCAATTTGTTGACCCAATTTTACCCCTCTGGCAAAATTTTGGTCACCGTCCTCAAAGGCTATAAAAAACCAATCTTTTTGAGTTGCTCGTTTCAAATGCCAGTGATTCTTCATTTGGTTTAGTCATTTGTTTAGCCTTTCAGTTCTTTGCCACTTGTTTCGTCTTCAAAATTCAAACGCCCTAGGGGAGGGCCGGCGCTTCAAAGGCATCCGGAAAAGTTTTATGAAATTTGTCTAAGTGCCGCATATATCAAAGTGCAAATTCAAGTTCAAAGGCAAAGGGGTGGGCCGCGGGTTAGCAAATAACAAAGGCGTTCATTTAAAACCCACGGTTTAGCAAAAGACGGAAAAGAATTTCCACAGACTTTTGTCCACGGGAAATGTCCGTCGGACAAAGCCCGCGTGGAAAAAGGGAGTCGAGTCGGGTGCACAAAGCGGCAGAATTGCCGCGCATAGCATTGAGCGACGGACAAGTCCGCGGGTTACACAGCAAGGAGCGGCAGAATCGCCACTCACAATAGTCAAATGGCAAACCTGTCGTGAGCGGTGATTTCACCGCGCATGACAGCCAAACATGCCATGAGCGGTGATTTCACCGTGCACGGCAGTCAAACAAGCAGGCAGCGGCAAAATGGCCGCGTAGAACTTTAAAAGCACAGTAGCCACGGGAACACACGAGCCCGACACAGTTCAAAGCTCGCGAGATTTATGAAGCTCGACCAGGTCTAAGCTAGTGTAAACCCACCAAAACCAAGGAAAGGCTGCTCGGGAGGGCAGTTAAAACGAAACAAAGCTACGAAGGACAAAGGCCGGAGGGAAGGCGGGGAAATAGCCCGAACAAAACCCGTGGGGCTTTCAAAACCCGCAGAACAGTCAAGCAAATCGCTGAGATCCGCGAAGTAGTCCACAGACCGTCCACACAAAAACGTGAAGCCGGACTAGCTAGTGGAAGAGCAGGCACGAAGCGACCAAGCCAATGCCCGCACGACAGTCAGTGGATTGAGCGGTAAAATTACTGCTCACAACATTGAGCGGTAAAATTACCGCTCACAACATTTTGTGGGAAAAAAACCTGCAAAACACAAAAAAAGCCCTGACTAACTGGCAGAGGAGCAGACTGCACGCAAAACAAGGAAGACCCGTCAATAGTCTGAGTCAGCATGAAGGACATCAGGTTGGCAAAAAAGGACAAATAGCAAGCATGGTCCCAGCAGATTTTTGATGTCATCAACAGTGTTCTTCTCTCTTCCCAAGAAAAATGTGATTGGCCACTTGCAAGGAAAGTGCCAATGAGTCTCTTCTTGGCTTTTCCATATAAATGAGCAGACTTGGTCATTTTTAAGGATCTTCTCCATTTTTGTAAAGAGCACAGCTCTACAAATTCTCCACCTGAATCAATAAAATACAGTTTTTGCCTCCATCTTGGATAGATTTGATGTGTATATCATGAGTATTATTTGTGTTTAGTCATTATCTTCGATGCTTTCACAGGTTAATGCCAACAGACCAGCGATCTACAAGGCACCATTTCTGCAGCTGATAGGAGAAGAGCAATATTTGAGAAGGACAGAATAGAGGAAGTTGCTTGCAAGTGTGCATTCCACAACACTTTGGTAAACCTCTGTTATGTATTTTCCATTATAGCCTCCCTGTTAGTCTTAGCAGCCTGGTTCTTCTGCCAGATGTATAGAGTATATTTGCATTTTCTTGATTCTGAGAGTGGATGTGGAAGGTCAACATTTTTTGGTGTATCACCTCTTTTAGAGTAGGTTGTTTGCTTTCTTGCACTTTCTTCTCCCTTTTCATCCCCCCCAGTTTATAGCTGTATATCCCTGTATATCCCTGAATTTTGCTCTTGCCGGAACAACATCGATACATTAGAGGGAACTAGCCCATACCTAGAGACTCTCCTCTCCTGCTTCGCCGTCCCACAGGCAAGAGAGGAGTTTCCATGTTGCGGGGAGAGGGCAGGAACTTGTTTTCCTGCCGCCGGGTGCAATCTCCAGCGTCAACATGGCCCTCCTTGAAAATTCCGCTAATTGGCCAACTTCTATAGCTTTTTAAGAAATTTATATAAAGATGTTATTTTGTTTCAATTATAAAAAACTATTAATTTTGATTTATTTCACAATAAAAAATCTTCTTATCAACTGTCCAACAATGAATCTAAACCATACATATCAACCAACCACCTTACCATATAACTTTTTATAAATTATTATTTTATTAATAATCATCATACTAAAACCAAATTACACCCTTACTTAAAACTTGCACACTGATTAAGGCCACAATGCACATGTAGATCACCTAACCCGAACAAGGGTTAATCTTAACGTAACGTCCCCTCACACCCCCCATCAATCTTCAAACCAACGGGAACGGAACGTCCTCCCTCTCAATTCCAAGGGTTTCTGTTAATACAAACAGGGCCACTAGCTTTTTGCTTTTTGTAGACACGTCGCCACCACCGTCGCCACGTGTATCACTAAGAGATAGATTCCGCGTTTACGCGCAGATGTGCCTTTATTTTTTATTTTTGGCACGGCGCTTATCCATTCCACCCATGGCCACGTGGACATATAAACACCGAACGGTGGCCTTTATTTCAGCCACGTAGGTACGATTTTGGAACAAAACCTTCGCACATTGTCGGGTCCATGGGGTACTGTTTGTTTGCGGGCACCCCACGTGGAGGGCCCTGTGAGTGCGCTGCGCCCCACACAAATTGTTGTTTGTCGAAACTTCTTGAAATCGCCCATGACGTACCACGTGGCTCTCCACACTTTGTGCCATAAGGACAATGTTTTTGGTTGATTATTGCCTTTGTTTTTAGTGTTGTAGGACATGATTTTTTTTATTTTTGTTTTTTTAGGGTTTGATTTGATCATGAGTTGCAGGGTTGTTTTGAAAAAAGAGAGGATAGATGGGGAAGAGCTTATGGCCACATGATTGAATGTGCATCACTGTCACAATGAATTGTGAAACTTCATTTTGGAGCTTTGTTTGCTAGGGGAAGGTTTTGTAGGCCCACGTGAACCAAGTGGCTTGGGGTTGGGGATGTCTAGAGCGATAATTTTGGAGTTTTGTTTGTTAAGAGTATGACATTGACAATTTTGGAGATTTGTTTGTTAGGGGAAGGTTTTGTAGGTTTTTTGGAACCGAGTGGCGTGGGTATGTTATATAATAAGTATTATAAAAATTTGATCCACTTGTATTCGGTTTGTTTTTTCTATAGATTTGTATTCATTTGTTTGGTTGTCTTCTTATTAAGATCAAATTTCGTATTTTTAGTAATTTATTTTTTAGATATGATATGGATGTTTTATTAAAATCATCAATTCACTTGTATTTGTATACAACTCTTTTCTTTTATTAGATCCATTTTTTTATCGGAACATAAATATACTAATTTTAATGTGAGTAAAAAAATAATTTTATAATATTTATCTTTTTGTAAGGTCCAATTTTCACTTCCATAATAATTGTCATTTTTGTAAGGTCCAACTTCACAATCCAATCTCAATTCAAATGCAAATAAAATTTCACATCTATCATAATTGTCCTTTTGTAAGGGCAAATTTTTATTTTTGTAATAATTGTCACTTTGCAAAGTCTAAATTTCACAATCTAATCTACTAAATGTTTAGATATGACATAAATAATTTATTGGTGATTGATTTATTTATAGACTTATACAATTATTATTATTTTGTTTTATTGGAAACATATAACTATATATATTAATAAAAATATATAGAGTTAAAGTACACAAATGGTTTTTCTTTAAAATATCATTATTCCTTCTACTTCGCTCTACTTGCAATGCCCTTTCAAAGAGGGCCAAAATGTATGCATCTAAATTCACTCACATCTATTATTATCACTAATATTTCTATTAGTCGACATTAATTATGCTTATCTCATTTAATCATGTTCTAAAATCACCCCTTCTAGCTATTTGTCTAATATTTCCCTTTTATTATTCTTCATCTACTAACTTTATTCATTCCCACTTTCATCATTAATTTATCCCAAAGCCCCATTATCCCATCCTAATCCTATTTACCTATTATTTGAAAATTTTAAATTCTCAATGGTCCACCTACTAGCCTGTGCCTAGGCTTTCCTACACCCCTAGTTCCTAATCACTCACCTAATCCCCATCTAATCCTATGTCTAATCATCATTAACCCTAAGAAGGATTCTAAAACCCTCCAAATCTAAAACCTTCCCTATTCTAATCCTTCCTCTCTAGAAGCATCTAAATCTAGAGGCTTCTAGGGAATTTTAAATTCCTTTTAATCCTCAACCTTGATCTCTTTCTCTCAACTTCAAATCTCCATCATAGATCTTTCCCTCTTTTTATTTAAACCACTCCTCTCCTCCATTAGAGCCATCTTAGAAATCCATGACAAATTCATGTCCAATTAGTCATTGAATCATCCAATCCTTAAATCATGCCATCATAATTTTTAATTTGAGTCTAAGGTAAATCTAATCCTTTCATTTTGCATCCGTTTAATAATAGTGTAGAGCATTTAACTGTAGGATCATAGTGCTAGTATTGAATTATGTTTATCCATTTGCATTTTGGTTTTAATGGCTCTAGACTTTAATTAGTTAGTTTGATGTTTGGGTTTAAATTTCCATAGTTAAATCCATATTGTGCCAAAAAATCCTACCATACATAATAATTATCATTTTTAAAAGTCTAAACTTTAACATAAATAATTTATTAACGATAATTTATTTATACATTTATACAATTATTGTATTTTTATTAGACAAACTCTTTAAAAGATATATAATATTATACTATAACCTTTAAAAAGTATTGCATAAAATTCCCTTAAGAATACTATTATATAAAAACATAAAAAAATATTTAATAGTTAAAAAATATATAAAAATATAGAGAAAATACATTTTTCTAATAATTGTAAGGTGCATACAAACATAATAGATAAAACTCATTAGATCTGAAAGGTGAAAATTGTACATATTTACTACACAAAAAATACATAAAAATAAAAAAAATAAAAAAAAATCTAAAACTACCAAAAATGATGACTATTCATTTGAAAAATTATTTCTTAAATAATTTTTATTTTATTATTACACTAAATATATTTAAAATAATAAAATGTTTAATTATTACATAGAAGTTATAATCTCTAAAATTTACTTGTAATATTTGTGTTTCTATTGGATTGAAATTTTACTTATATATTGATCTCTTTATGTGGCGTCTAAACTTCACATTTAATAGAGCAATTGAATGTTTAATGTGTTGAATAAAGGTTTAACTAGAGATTGACCTACTTGTACATTTAAAAAATAAAATTAGTGTATCCATTAAGTTTAAACTTTATATTTTTTAATATAGATAAATTGATTTTAATCATATTTAGAGAGACTAAAATTAACATTTAATACTAAAACAATGTACTTGTGAATACCCCTTATGCACATTTAAGATATATTCAATCATACAGTTTCAAACTATTATTCCTCTACTTCTCTATGAATGACCCTTTATCTTAAGGCAACTCTAATGCTAACTATTTTTATTCCTCATTTCAAGTAGCCTAGACTCATTAATTGATTGATTCATACTTCTAGTTTGATTGTATTTATTCCTTAGATAAATCACTCCTTCAGTACAATCCCATAAACTATTCATGTCTGAATCCATCGGTTTCATCCTCCTGCCAATCAATGACTAGTTGCCCAAATTTAAATTCATCCCAATGTGTAAATCCACATAATTTACAACTTCAATTTCAGGAAATCATAAAAGGTCCACTCTATAATTATTGGTAGTATACTTCGAAGTGTAAAATCACATAGTATGTATAAGTGACTAGTGTGTGATGTATAACTATTGTATAATTTTTTTTTTTAATGTATTTTAGCATATGGTTGTATACCAAAATATTGTAGAAGATGAAAGGACTCACTTAACTTAAGAAGTGAAAGGTTAGGAATGCAATGTGACAGAGCATCCATGAAGCTCTATAAACACTTTATAATTTTAAAGGAAAGAGAATTCCAATTTGAGAGATAATAATATAAAGATCAATAAGTGGTTCCATTAAAAGTTTTCTATGTTGTTCAGTGCACATTCATTTCCCTATTTTGTTCGAACCTGTGTATTCAAACTATGTATGATCTAGGTTAATAAACTTCATTTCAATGAATATCAAATAAAAATGAATGAACTGAATTACCATACCCCCATTTGAGTTCTGATTTATAACTAAATTCACATAAAATAAACCTTAACATGTTATGATGGGTCTTTATAGGAACCTCTAATAACAATGGTGTGGTGAACATGGAATTGAAATATGTTGAAATGGTTATTGAGTCAAAGAGATCTAGAGCAATGGTTGGATGAAAGAATTTAGAAGTTCGCAGAAAAGCCAAATGAATTGGAATCACTACATAAAAAAATTATAACTAAGCACATTCATGGAAAAAATTATGATATTTTCCAGTGTAATTTGCCTAAATTTTTAGTTGATTGATTATCAAGAATTGAATATTATTGTTTCAAGCCTAGAGAAATAGAGCGCTTCATCTAGACTAAAGAAAAGGTAGAAAATTATGAAACCTAGACACTGATTGGACATGTGAGACAACTCATTAGCTAAAAACCATAACTTATAGATATGTCACTGAGTTTGTCATGTAAGGCGTAGTCATATAAAATGGCACTTGAGTTGAATGAGTGTCACTTGAGACCACCCTACCCCTAGCTTAGCCCTATACCTATCTTAGGGCCTCTTTCGACCCTTATCCATCTTTCATGCAGGTATTACATATCCCTAGACATCCCAAAATTAGTCCCAAACTTTCCCCTAGGGATCCAAGCCCCTAGTGCCCCAAGTTATACCACCTAGACATTAACGTGCCCCTTTGGATACTAGTGCATTATGCTAGTGAGCAAGGGACTGCGCTAGTGTCCTTTGCCTAATTTCAACTCCAACAGATATATTTTCAATTTCTAACACACCTAGGGTCAGCCTAGACCTTTTTCACACTCTAAAAAAGCACTAGATCAATATATATACACCACTTTTATCCCTTTATCCATTATATGGAAATCATATGCAAATACACATAAATAAACTCAAAACAAGTGGTACACAATTAAGGTTATTGATCCCTATTATACCCTACTTCTATAAACAATCATCTACAACCATCCTAAGCTCAAAATACACATATTTACAATCTCAAAACTTAATCAAATCACTCAATTCAACACTTTTACTAGTATTCACTTGCACTTTCACCAGCACTTAGATTAGGATAACTACATCAAGCTTGATCACCTCTCTAGGTTTTGGTATGTAGGCAACTCTCAACATAACGGGGTGTTGAGGATGCCCATTCTACCCAAATAACATCAAAATTTTATACTTGTGGTTTTAAAATACCCTAACAACATGTAAGTTTAGGGTTTTTTCACAAATCAATCAAAAATAGTAAATATACAGTGATAGGGCCCATCCATACAAGCACAAGTAGCCTAGACTCAACAAGAGGTGCACCTAGAAGATCACAATTTTTTTCACACAAACACTATCAAACCCCAAGTGGACACTAGCACAGTGTGCTACTATCTAAGGTACCTCACCATTTTCCAAGAGGGTTTATCACATCTGGATCCTATTTGCCACATTCATATTGGCTTTTACATTGATTTTTAACCCCCAGATCATCCATCTAAATCAGTTTCCAGCTAAGTACTTATTTATGTCATTCATTACTACTTTTAAAACTATCAGATTAGGATAATTATTATAAAAATTAGTGGCTATATTTATTACATATTTATTTCTTGATTTATTATACTCAGGCCCTTTAACTACCTAAGATTTACATACATTAAGTCCTTAAAAGATAAATCATTTGGTGAACCCAACTTACTTCAAAGAATGTAAAAACCCTATCCATAGATGCTATTAGGGTTTATATCCTTTTTTTTTCCTATTTTTAGTGGTTGTGTTAGGGTTTTTAGATATGATATATTGTACCCTAGCAGCCTTATTCTAAGTTGTATTACCAAATTTCACAAATAAAGAAGATTATTTTCCTCCTCCTTATCTCTAAGAGGGTTATAGATATCTTCCATCTAACCAAGTCCATGTTGTCAATCCTCCAAGAGGTAAGGAAACCTATACCACTATTACTAATTCTTATACTTAGCCTATCACTACCTCCACCTCTTCTCTACATGGTGTGTACCTACATGTTCAGTCATAAGCAACAGGGTTTGTACTTGTGAGACTCTAAAGGATCAAATTATTAGTATGAGAAACTTAACTTCAAAATTACAAAATTAGAATCAACTATTTCATGAAAAAATTATAGTATTAGAAAATCAGATTACAAGACAAAAGCCTCCACGACACACTAGTGTCAATCATAAATGCATTCTTACCTAATTAATTTGTTGCAAGTAATGTTATATATTAAAATGAGAAATCACAACAAAGTGCATCTACATATAGTGATTCAAAAAGTATTCAAAGATCAAATAGAATTCAAAGTGAGATTTTAAGGCAAATGATTAAAGCTAAGTTGATCAACATACCTCCTTTACATATAGTGAAGAGATCTAGATATTATTGTGCATATCATAGAATGCATGGGCACCATACTAATTCATGTTTAGCATTAAAAAGGAAAATACAAAAGGTACTTGATACAAATGACTCAAACAATGACACATCATCCAAATAACATATAATGGCACATGTACAAATTCAAAAAGGGTCAAATTTAGAAATAATACAAAAGTGGCTATCAAAACATAACTCATACCAACAAAATATTCATAAAGCAAAATCAAAGCAAGAAATAGTACAATAAGCACAAACACAACAAGTAAAATATGCAAATCTAAATCTCCATAATGAGGTCCCACTTTCAAAATAGTATGGGTTTGGTGAAAAATATCTACAACAGTTTGATTATCAAGGTCAAGGGTTGGGAAAACATGCCCACACATCACTACTCCTATTCTAATAACTAATAATGTTGGTAAATAAGTTTTGGTATTTATTGAACATACTAAGGTAAATAATTCACATATACAATTTATCAAGGCAAAATATCTAGATATATAAGTAATGTTACAAAAAGATCAAGAACTAAAGTTGCACATTTAGAATCAAGCTAAACAAACAACCATTCTCAAATAAGGGTTTCTAAAAATAAAGTATTGAAAGCAAGTTATACCTATAATGGATATAGTTTTAGATGGTGTTGAGGATCAACCAACAAACTTGATTACTTTTATGTAAGCAACTAAACACGGAATTAAACCAGAATAATAAGTAACTAGAATCAGAAACAACAAAGAATAAGAGATACAAGAAACCACCTTGAAAAATTGTATTAAACTCTTCAAGAAGGAAATACAATGAAGAAAATCACACTTTATTCTCACATCTCTCAGATGTACAGATCTCTTTCTCTCAAGAATTTTCTCTCTTAATTACAATCAATTCTAACAAACTGGATTGATACACATATACAATAAATGTCTTGTACTGTTTAATAAGATATGAAGATCTAATCCTATTAAATAATATTAGGAAACATGAGCATGCATTCTCCACCATTAGATATACCTCTTAATCAAGGGTTCAAATCAGTCATGCCAAAAATAGAAACGTGGACTCAATACCAACAGTTAATCTAATCATGTAAACAATCTGTTCATCCATGAAAATAGACTTTCTGGACGCACAGGTAACCGACGTCGGTCCCTGCCTGTCTGCACATGACTGACGTCGGTCACTCCTGACTGATGTCAGCGATTGTGTAACTCTAGCAACCTACAATTTACTCATTTGGTGAAGCTTTTAGCTCTATAACTCAACAATCTCCCACTTGGAGATAAACAGCTACACCAGCACCTGTACATCAACATCTTTTAGCTTCTCCATCTTCAAACTCAATCTTGAAGACCAACAAAAGTTGAATGAAGATTCAGCTTCTCCTTTGTTACTGGCTTTGTTAACATATTAGTAGGGTTCTTATCTATATGGATCTTTTCCAGCTTCAACTCACCATCTTCCAATACCTGTCTAATGAAGTGGTACCTAAGCTGTATATGTTTGGTTCTTGAATGAAAGACTAAATTCTTAGGCAAATGAATTACACTTTAACTATCACTGTATAATCTGCAACTCTCTTGCTTCTTTCCTAGCTCTTCCATGAACCGTGTCATCCATATCATCTCTTTACTAGCCTCTGTGACTACAATGTATTCTGCCTCTATAGTAGACAAGGCAACAACCTTCTGCAACTTTGAAATCTAGCTAACCGCCATTCCACCAACAGTGAACACATATCCTATGGTGCTTCTCCTGCCATCTAAGTCTCTTGCCATATCCGCATCTACATATCCATGTAGACAAGTGTTTGACCCTCCATAGCATAAATGCCTACTGATGGTCCCTCTCAGATATTTGAGAATCCACTGAACTGCTTTCCAATGTTCCTTCCCTGGATTGGCCATATACTTACTGACAACTCCCACTGCTTGGGCAATATCCGATCTAGTACATACCATTGCATACATTAAGCTCCCAACTGCGGAAGCATATGGAACTCTACTCATGTACTCTACCTCATCATATGAATTAGGACACTATTCTTTACTCGACTTGAAGTGTCTAGCCATAGGTGTGCTTATCAGTTTTGCATCCTGCATATTGAACCGTTTCAACACCTTTTTCACATAATCCTCTTGAGACAAAATCAACCTATGATTTTTCCTGTCTCTCTTAATACTCATGCCAAGGATTTTCTTTGCTACTCCCAAATCCTTCATGGCAAATGTGTGAGCTAATTTTACCTTAAGCTCAGAGATATCCTGCATGTGTGAACCTACAACAAGCATATCATCTACATACAACAATATGATAATATATCTACCATTATCCAATCTCTTAAAATAAACACAATGATCAGATTGACATCTACTGTAGCCATGCTCAGCCATAAACCTATCAAATCTCAAATACCATTGTCTTGGAGCTTGCTTAAGACCATATAAGCTTTTCTTCAACCTGCACACAAGCTTCTCCTTACCTTTGACCTCAAACCCTTCCGGCTGATCCATATATATTTCTTCATCCAAATCTCCATGAAGAAATGTTGTCTTAACATCAAGCTGCTCAAGATGCAAATCCTCAATAGCAACTAAAGACAATACAGTCTGAATAGAAGTCATCTTTACTACAGGAGAAAAAATTTCACCAAAATCAATACCTGGTTTATGTGCAAATCCCTTTACTACCAACCTGGCCTTATATCTCATCTGTCCATTGTCACCTTCCTTTAATCTGTAGATCCATCTGTTTTTCAGTGTTCTCTTTCCCGCTGGCAACTCAACCAAATCCCATGTTTGGTTCTCTTTCAAGGAATCAATTTCTTCATTCATGCCAAGCTCCCACTGATTCCTAGATTCCACATGTATTGCTTCATCAAAACTCTCTGGTTCTCCACCATCAGTGAGCAATAAATATAATAATGAAGGGGAATATCAAATTGGAGGTTTACTTACCCTTTCTAACCTCCTGTTGGGAATTTGAGAGTCATTCACAACACGCTATCTGCCCAAATTCTCTGACAGTGACCGACCTCAATCACCTCCAGGCTTGTAAATGACTGATGTCGGTTCCACATGACCGACATCAGTTCCTTCCTGAGCAACGTCGGTCACTATCTGATCGACATCGATTCCTGTATTGCCGACGTCAGTTCTTGCCTGACCGATGTCAGTCTCTGTGTTTTCCTGTCTGTGATTATTCTTTCCTACGAGCTCATTTTGGATCATCACCTCATCCAAATCTCCATGGCCCTGCTTAGAATTCTTCAGCTTCTTGAGCTGATCACTATACATCACTTTTTCATTGAAAACAACATAATAGCTCTTAATTATTTTGTTAGTTCCTAGATTCCAAAATCGGAATCTAAAATCTCCAGAGCCATAACCAATAAATGTGCACCTCATAGACTTAGCATCGAACTTCTTTCTATTTTCTTTATCAATGTGCATAAAAGCTTTAGAACTAAAAACTCTGAGAAATGAAAGATCTACCTTTTTACCTATCCACGCCTCTTCTATAATTCCACCATCCAGAGCTTTAGAGGGTCCTCTATTAATCAGGTAAATTGCAGTATCTACAGCTTCTGCCCAAAACTATAAGGGCAAACTAGCATGCAATGTCATACTCCATGCACACTCTAATATTATTATGTTCATCCTTTCAACAACTCCATTTTGCTGAGGTGTCCTTAGAACCATCCTTTCCTTGCATATTCCATATATAGAACAATAACTTCTAAACTTATTGCTGTAGTACTCACCACCATTGTCAGATCTAAGGCACTTTAATCTCATACCTGTTTCATTCTCAACCAAAGCTTTCTAAATCCGAAATGTGTCAAAAACATCAGATTTCTTCTTTATGCAATATACCCATACCTTTCTTGTAGCATCATCAATGAAAGTAACATAATACTGTGATCCTCCAATAAAAGCTACCTGAGTTGGTCCCCACATGTCTGTGTGAACAAGCTCCAACTTGTGCTTCCTCTTTGTTGACCCAGTTTTGATAAATCTTACTCTCTTCTATTTTCCAAAAACATAATGCTCACAGAAATCTAGATCTATGTTTTTCAAATCTGAAAGCTTACCTTTTGACTTAAGAATTTTCATTCCCTTCTCACTCATGTGGTCGAGCCTACAGTGCCACAACTTTGCATCCACATCTGAAGTAGATAATATAGAAGGAGAATAATCAGTAATACAATTACATAAATAGAGAGTACCTACTCTCTTACCTCTGACTAATACAAGTGTTCCCTTGGTAACCTTCCAAGATTCAACTGTGAGAGTTACTGTGCAACCCTCATCACCCAACTTTCCTATAAAAATCAGATTCTGCTTCAGGGCTGGGACATGCATGACATCCTTCAACACCCATGTGTTGCCATTTTGCAATTTCAGCTACACTTTTCCTTTTCCAATAATTTTACAAGGCTCATCATCCCCTAAATAAACTTTTCCAAAATCTCCCTGGACATAATCATTGAAAAATTCTCTATTTGGGGTAGCATGGAAAGAGGCCCCAGAATCTAAAACCCAAGATTCTATTTTATTATGCAAAGAAAGTGAAAGAGCATCTTGTGTAACAATACCTGCAACTTTTGCTTCTTCATTACCTTCATGCTGATTCTCTTCATTAACCTTCAACCAACAATCTTTCTTTGCATGTCCACTCTTTCCACAATTCTAGCAGGTTATCTTTCTTTTTCCATTTCTGGATTTGGATCTATTACTCATCTTTGACTTAGACCTTGATCTCCCTTGCTTTCTCTTCTCTCTTTGCCTTCCCCTACTTTCAATACTTAAAGCATTCCCTGATGTTTTCTCTGTGCTTTTCTTGAAAATTTCTTCATTCAAGATTACACTAACAACATCATCTACTTTTAAAATATTTAAAGCAGATGCAGTATTACTAACTGCCATTACCAAGCTATGCCATCTTTTAGGTAAAGAGCATAAGATTAATAGAGCTTTAATTTCATCATCAAAAGCTATTTTGACTGAATTTAATTGATTTACAATTCCATGGAAATCATTTAGATGATTAAATATAAATCCACCTTTCTGCATTTGCAAATTAAATAATTGCTTCATAAGATATACCTTATTTGAAGCTGAGGTTTTTTCATATAAATTTGCTAAAGTAGTCATTAACTCTACCGTTGACTTTTCCTGTGATAAATTAGATATCACAGTAGATGCTAGACTCAATCTTATAGATCTAAGAGCCTTTCTATCAAGAACTTCCCATTCTTCATCTTCCATGTCTGTGGGCTTCTTTGAAACCCCACCTAATGTTAAGTATAGATCTTTCTGATACAGATAATCTTCTATCTGCATTCTCCATAATTGGTAATTCTTTCCATTAAACTTCTCCATTCTCAATTTACTTTCTTCTGCCATTGCTTCTCCCACTCAAACAAAAACCCCTGTGAGTGACCTGTAATCAAAACACACTAAACAGATCTGAACCACCTATTAGTGAACTTGAGCTTTGATACCACTTGTCAATGGTATCAAGCTTTGAACCAGAAACCTTGGCTCTGATACCACTTGTTGAGGATCAACCAACAAACTTGATTACTTTTATGTAAGCAACTAAACATGGAATTAAACCAGAATAATAAGTAACTAGAATCAGAAACAACAAAGAATAAGAGATATTAGAAACCACCCTGAAAACTTGTATTAAACTCTTCCAGAAGAAAATACAATGAAGAAAATCACATTTTCTTCTCACACCTCTTAGATGTACAGATCTCTTTTCCTCAAGAGTTTTATCTCTCAATTACAATCAATTCTAACAACCTGGATTGATGCACATATACAATAAATGTCTTGTACTATTCAATAAGCTATGAAGATCTAATCCTATTATATAATATTAGGAAACATGAGCATGCATTCTCCACCATTAGATATACCTCTTAATCAAGGGTTCAAATCAGTCCTAATAAAAATAGAAATGCGGACTCAATACCAACAGTTAATCTAATCATGCAAACAATCTGTTCATCCACAAAAATAGACTTTTTGGATGCACAGGTAACCGATGTTGGTCCCTACCTGTCTGTACATGATCGACATCAGCTGATCCATAATCGATGCCGACAGCTCCCAGTCAACCCCTGACCAACGCCGACGACTGTGTAACTCTAGCAACTTGCAATTTACTCATTTGGTGAAGCTTTTAGCTCCACAACTCAACAGATGGCAAGATCCCAATCAATAATCCATATATTGCTAATCAAAATGAAGAAGATGATTAGAGCAATCCATATTATTAAGATACCTAGCATTCATAAATTGAATATGCCACCTACGTTAAATAGAGGCATCCCATTAATGACATGTTGGGCTTCTAGCACCATTCCTTACCAACACACAGATTCTTATCCATAACACTCTCTTTATACATAGTTTCACTCATTTCCAACCTACTTTTACATATTTCATTTACCCCTAATTTCCTTGTACATAGTTTAATTTATCATGCTTATTGTACATAGTTTCCTTTATCTTGCTCCTTCTACCTAGTTTCATTTTCATTTTGCTTGTACATAAATTATACTAAAAAAATACAAAAACAAGATAATATGTTTAAAATATAAAAACATTCAAATATTTCTCAAAAAATACAAATTTTAGATTGTATACATTTCTATGTTTACATTTTTTATATTCTTTCTAAATAATACATATGCTAGCTATGTTAGTGTAGTTGGTTTCATCATACATACATGCTTCACTTGTTCTTGTTGAGTATTTGTAGATTCTTACAAGACTCAGGTCCAACACATAGATCCACATTTGATACTATCTACCCATTGGGGCTACATACATAGCTACATTGATTCAACATTGAGACATATGCCCATTGGGGCATCCTATACATTCCTTTTGATTTACCAAGTTACATCATTCTATACTACACTAATTTTGCTGACTAACACTATTTTAGACTCATTTTATGTACATCTTTTATTATATACATATTTGCACCACATGTTCATGCATACTTTTATTCATAGATTTCCTAGTTTAGATATGATTGTGTCTCTTTGCTTCTACACCTACTTGAGGGCATTTGAATATGCCATTATTCTATAGATCCAAGCAACTTCCCTTTATTGTATATATGCTTTGGACATGTGCCCATGTCCTTATGTGTGCTTTATCGATTGTGTATGTGGAAATTTGAACATGTATTTGTATGTTTGTTCTTTCTTAGACTTAGTGACATGTGCCCATGTCCCTTGTATTATGCCCCCTTGACCTACTTTATGTGATTCATGTGTTTATGTTGGGGATCAACCAACAATGGATTACACTTATGAAAGCAATGAATGCGGAAATAAATCAGATAGATAAGTAACTGAAATGATAAATAACACAGAACAAGATATACAAGAAAACACCCTGAAAACTTGTATTAAAACTCTTTATAATAGGAATACAATGAAGAAACTTCTTTCTTCCACACCTCTCTCAGATGCACACAAGATCTCTCACTAGATCTCTATTCCTCAAGAGCTCTCTCTCAAGTACAATCAAATCCAACAACCTAGATTGATGCAACTCAGTCCTTCAAACATTCACAATGTTCTACTATTACTGATACTCTACTCTCATCCTAAGCTAAGAAGATCTTTCCTACATATAGAAATAGGAAACTTGAGCATGCTCTTACAACAAACAGTTAAGCCTCTTCAACAAGGGCTCTAAAAATAATATTGCTAATAATAGAGACGCGAGCTTGAGACTACAACTCAAACTCATCATGCAAACACTCGCTTCTGTCCTCGGAAATCGCTTTTTGGACACACAGGTAACCGACGTCAGTTCCTGCTTGTTCACCTGTGACCGTCACCGGCCGACCCTACTGCCAATGTTGGCACCTCTGTAACTGCAATTGACCGACGTCGATCGCTCCTGACTGACGCCGGCGTCTGTGTAGACCCGAACCTGTTTTATATGCTCCTTGGTGAAGTTTTTAGCTCCACACCCTAACAATCTCCCACTTGGAGATAAACCAGCTGCAACAGTACCTGTACAGCAACATCTTCTAGCTCCTCCATCTTTAACTCAATCATGAAGACCAATAGAAGTTGAATGCAAGTTCAACTTATCTTTTGTAACCAGCTTTGTTAGCATATCAGCAGGATTCTTGTCTGTATGGATTTTCTCCAGCTTCAACTCACCATCTTCCAATACTTGCCATATGAAGTGGTACCTTAGCTGTATGTGCTTGGTTCTTGAGTGAAAAGCTGAGTTCTTAGCCAAATGGATTGCACTCTGACTGTCACTATACAATCTGCAACTCCCATGCTCCCTTCTAAGCTCATCCATGAACCGTGTCATCCATATCATCTCCTTGCTAGCTTCTATAGCTGCAATATATTCTACTTCTGTAGTTGACAAGGCAACAACCTTCTGCAACTTAGATATCCAGCTAACTGTTGTTCCACCTACAGTAAAAATGTAACCTGTGGTGCTCCTCCTGCCATCCAAATCCCCTGCCATATCTGAATCTACATAACCATGTAGAGAAGTATCTGAACCTCCATAACATAAGTGCCTATTGCTGGTTCCTCTCAGATATCTAAGGATCCATTGAACTGCCTTCCAATGTTCCTTACCTGGATTGGCCATATACTTACTTACCACTCCCACTGCTTGGGCAATATCTGGTCTAGTACACACCATTGCATACATCAAACTCCCTACTTTGAAATAATATGGAACCTTGTTCATGTACTCTACCTCATCATGTGAATTGGGACATTGTTCTTTACTCAACTTAAAATGTCCAGCCATAGGTGTACTTACCGGTTTTGCATCCTGCATATTAAACCTCTCCAACACCTTGTTCACATAATCTTCCTAAGACAATATCAACCTATGATTTTTCCTGTCTCTCTTAATGCTCATGCCAAGGATCTTCTTCGCTACTCCCAAATCCTTCATAGCAAACGTTTGAGCTAACTTCACCTTAAGCTCTGAGATATCCTGCATGTGAGACCCTGCAACCAGCATGTCATCTACATACAACAATAGAATAATATATCTGCCATTATCAAATCTCTTGAAATATACACAATGGTCCGATTGACACCTACTGTAGCCATGCTCAGTCATAAACCTGTCAAATTTTAAGTACCATTGCCTAGGAGCTTGCTTGAGGCCATACAAGCTTTTCTTCAACCTACACACCAACTTCTCCTTACCCTTGACCTCGAATCCTTCTGGCTGTTCCATGTATATTTCCTCATCCAAATCTCCATGAAGAAATGTTGTCTTAACATCTAGCTGCTCGAGATGCAAATCCTCAAAAGCAACCAAAGACAATACAACCCTTATAAAAGTCATCTTAACAACAGGAGAAAAAATCTCACCAAAGTCAATACCTAGCTTTTGTGCAAATCCTTTCACTACCAATCTAGCCTTATATCTCATCTGTCCATCCTCACCTTCCTTCAACCTGTAGGTCCATCTGTTCTTCAGTGTTCTCTTACCAGCTGGCAATTCAACCAAATCCCATGTTTGGTTCTCTCTTAAGGACTCCATCTCCTCAACCATGCCACGCTCCCACTTACTCCTAGACTCCACCTGTAATGCTTCTTCAAAACTCTCTGGTTCTCCACCATCAGTTAGCAGTAAATAATATAAGGAAGGAGAATATCTAATTGGAGGCTTACTTACCCTTTCAGACCTCCTGATGGGTGTCTTGGACTTGTTCTCAACAATCTGTCCACCCAAATTTTTTGACAGTGACCGACCTCGGCCACCTGTAGACCTGTTACTGGCCGACGCCGATTCTTCCTGGCCGACGTCGGTGCCTGGTCTGCCGACGTCGGTCTCTGTATGACCGACATTGGTTTCTGTACTATCGACGTCGGTTCCTAACCTACCGACGTCGGTCTCTGTGTTTTCCTGCAAGTGATTATTTCTTTTTCTCGCGAGCTCATTTTGGACCATAACTTCATCCAATTCACTATTGCTCTACCCAGATTGATCCAGCTTCCTTATCTGATCACTATACATCACTCTTTCATTAAAAATAGCATCACGGCTCCTGATTACCTTATTAGTTCCTAGATTCTAAAATCTGAAACCAAAATCATCTGAGCCATAGCCAATAAACGTGCACCTCATAGACTTAGGATCAAGCTTCTTTCTATTTTCCTTATCTATATGCACAAAGGCTTCACTACCAAAAACTTTGAGATATGAGAGATCTACCTTTTTACCTGTCCATGCCTCTTCTAGAATTCCACCATCCAGAGCTATAGAGGGTCCTTTGTTAATCAGGTACACTGCGGTGTCAACTGCTTCTGCCCAAAACTCTAAGGGCAACCCTGCATGCAATCTCATACATCTTGCACGCTCCATGATTGTTCTGTTCATCCTTTCAGCAATACCATTCTACTGAGGTGTCCTTGGAACCATCCTTTGCCTATGGATTCCATGTGTATAACAATACAATTTGAACTTAAGACTGCAGAACTCACCGCCATTATCAGATCTCAAGCACTTTAATCTTCTGCCTGTTTCATTCTCAACCATAGCTTTCCAAATCTTAAAAGTCTCAAAAACATCAGATTTATTTTTAATATAGTAGATCCATACCTTTCTTGTGGCGTCATCTATGAATGTAACATAGTACCGTGATCCGCCAATAGAGGCTACCTGAGCTGGTCCCCACACGTCTGTGTGAACAAGCTGTAACTTCTGCCTTTTCTTAGTAGACCCAGTCTTGAGAAAACTAACCCTTTTCTGTTTTCCAAATACACAATGCTCACAAAATTCTAGATCCATACTTTTCAAATCTGAAAGCATACCTTTAGACTTAAGAATTGACATCCCCTTCTCACTCATGTGGCCAAGCCTTGAGTGCCACAATTTACAATCTACATCTGAAGCAGATAATACAGAAGGAGATTTGTTAGTAACACAATTACACAAATAGAGAGTACCTTCTCTCTTACCTCTGGCCATAACTAGTGCACCCTTGGTCACCTTCCAAGAATTTGCTGTGAGAGTTACTGTACAACCCTCATCACCTAGCTTACCTGCAAAAATCAAATTTCTCTTCAAACTAGGAACATGCATCACATCTCTCAACACCCATGTGTTGCCATTCTGCATCTTCAGCTGCACTTTACCTTTGCCAATTATTTTACAAGGCTCGTCATCCCCTAAGTACACTATTCCAAAATCTCCATGGATATAGTCACTGAAATATTCTCTGTTAGGGGTAGCATGGAAAGATGCACCATAATCTAATACCCAAGACTCTATATTATTATGCAGAGAGAAAATTAAAGCATCTTGTGCAATACCTGCAACCTTGGCTTCTTCCTTTCCTTCGTGCTGATTGTCCTCCTTAGGGTTTGACCAGCAATCTCTGCTTATGTGCCCAATCTTTCCACAATTCCAGCATTATGGCTTCCTGCCATTCCTGGATTTGGATCTTCCTCTCACCTTAGACTTAGATCTTGATCTCCTCTTGCTCTTTTCTTTTTGCCTTCCCCTGCTCTCAAAATTTAAAGCATTCCCAGATGTCTCTTCTGTGCTTTTCCTGTGTATTTCCTCATTCAAGATAACACTAACAACATCCTCTACTTTCAAAATATTTGATGCAGATGCAGTATTAGAAACTGCCATTACTAAGCCATGCCAGCTTTCAGGCAAAGAACATAATATTAAAAGAGCTTTTATCTCATCATCAAACACTATATTTACTGAGCTTAATTGATTCACAATACCATTGAAATCATTCAGATGAGTAGAAACAGATCCACCTTCATTCATATGCAAATTAAATAACTACTTCATAAGATATACCTTATTTGAAGCTGAGGGTTTTTCATACATATTTGCTAACGTAGTCATCAACTCTACCGTTGTTTTTGCCTGTGACAAATTAGATATCATAGTGGAGGCCAGACTCAGTCTTATAGACCCAAGAGCCTTTCTATCAAGAACTTCCCATTCTTCATCCTCCATGTCCTTGGGCTTCTTTGCTATCCCACCTAACGGTAAGTAAAGATCCTTCTGATACAGATAGTCCTCTATCTGCATTCTCCAATGTTGGTAGTTCTTGCCATTAAACTTTTCCATTCTCAACTTACTTTCTTCTGCCATTGCTTCTCCCACTCAAACATAAATCCCTGCAAAAATCCCTGTGAGCAACCTGTAATCCAAACACACTACACAGATCTGAACCACCTGTTAGTGAACCTGAACTTTGATACCAATTATCAAGCTCTGAACCTGTAACCAAGGCTCTGATACCACTTGTTGGGGATCAACCAACAATAGATTACACTTGTGAAAGCAATAAACGCGGAAATAAATCAGATAGATAAGTAACTAAAATGATAAATAGCACAGAACAAGATATACAAGAAAACACCCTGAAAACTTGTATTAAAACTCTTTACAATAGGAATACAATGAAAAAACTTCTTTCTTCCACACCTCTCTCAGATGCACACAAGATCTCTCACTAGATCTCTATTCCTCAAGAGCTCTCTCTCAAGTACAATCAAATTCAACAACCTGGATTGATGCAACTCAGTCCTTCAAACATTCACAATGTTCTACTATTACTGATACTCTACTCTCATCCTAAGCTAAGAAGATCTTTCCTACATATAGAAATAGGAAACTTGAGCATGCTCTTACAACAAACAGTTAAGCCTCTTCAACAAGGGCTCTAAAAATAATATTGCTAATAATAGAGACGCGAGCTTGAGACTACAACTCAAACTCATCATGCAAACACTCGCTTCTATCCTCGGAAATCGCTTTTTGGACACACAGGTAACCAACATCAGTTCCTGCCTGTTCGCCTATGACCGTCGCCGACTGACCCTACTGCCAACGTCGGTGCCTCTGTAACTGCAACTGACTGACGTCAGTCGCTCCTGATCGACGCCGGTGTCTGTGTAGACCCGAACCTATTTTGTATGCTCCTTGGTGAAGCTTTTAGATCCACACCCTAACAGTTTATATGTATGATTTCATGTATGCATCATGGCAATTATGCTTGTCTTTGTAGGCACTAATTTTTAATCATATTACGTGTCTATAGTGGACCTCATATTGATTTCTACAAAATCATGAGAATTAAGCCTAGAAGTCATTAGATTTCCCAAATTCTTCTGCATATGGGATATAACTACCCAAAATCATGTCAAGGATTCCTTATATGGGGTATTACCATGTATGCAATGATAACCTATCTTGGATTTAACCCCAATCAAATTGTGACATAGCAAATTGACAAATTGGCCTTTTGATATATTAATGCAAAACACTAAAATAATTCTTCAATGCCAAAAACCCTAAACATGATTAATTAAAAAACAACTTCAATTATCTTCTTAAATAAAAATTCCAAGTTCAATTAGGGAATTACATTTTCTAAAAAAAGATTTTCTTAATAAAGATGATGTCAAAGTCAAAGGAATTAATATTATCTTTTATAAATGCCTAAAATTCCAAGAAAAGGTGAGTCACACCTCATAAATATATTTTATGAGTTATCAAGCCTTATAAATATCTTCTATGAGTTGGTAAGACTTTATAATTACTTTGTCCCAACCCAAGGTTAATCTAAATTTGACCAGGGTTAATCTAGACACAACCAAGGTTAAAACTAAACCTAACCATACTTAAGATAGATTTAGTTTTAAAACTTATAAATACAAGTGCCATTGCCCCTATATAAATAATTTATCAAGTCAATGTTATGATGTCAGATTGATTAAGGAGAAGCTTCACCAAGCCAAGCCTCAAGTGGTCTTAGAGAAGTGCTACCCAAATAGAACATGCATTGATGAAAGTCTTTATTGCCCACAAACCAAGCATGAAAATCCTCTATGCCAATGAATGAACACTAGTTTAACAAGGGAGGTAACATAGTCTTGTGTTTTATATTCTATTTGTAATTTTAGTCATTAAGTTAAGATAAACCAAGTAATCAGGCAAAAGTAATTTAATTTATATTGTATTATTTGATTTGAATTCTCTTTTGATTTCACTAATAAGAAACTAAAAAAATTTGGCTCTTCATATTTATAATGATATAATGACACACCCAATGGGACCACATACTCCACATAGACCAAAGGAGTGACATGGAACCTTCAAAATATTTAAAAAGATCACTCACAACTTCAAGTTTTTAGTTTTATGCCTTAATTTTATGTGATTTTAATTAGTTGGTCTCTTTTTTTGAATGGGATGCATGGTCCCACTAGGTGTGATAAGATGTAGAGATGGAATACAAAAATAGTTAGATCAATCATTAGTAAATAAAACTCAAGAAAAATACATAACATTACTAGCTAAGCCAACTCCTTTGATGGGGTTTTGTAAATGACAATTAAGAGCTATTGTAAGAAATCATACACAATACCTTTCCAAGAGCATCCCATCACTCAAATTCAAATCAAAACATGATTTTTTCCTTGATTTGGTGCTCAAATATTTATAAATGATGCAAGGCAAAGCTCCTCCATCATCTCAAGTGCACCAATGAAACTAGGCTCATGATATTTGTATCCATGTTGTGCCTATCTTGAAGCTATCCTATTAAAAATTAATCATAATAACACCACACACAAATGGCTTATTGAGAGAATTTTTCATAATAAGTTTACACAAATGAAGCTTAAAAATGGTGGTCTTATCCATCCTATTTATAAATTTTTAGAATTGATTAGAATCAACCATGATCGCCCATATTGAGATCAAGATGTATGGTCATGAATTAATCCAATTTTGTATAATTAATTCATAAATACCCTCATAAATATTTTGAAAGAAGGGGCATAAAAGAGTCATGAGAGGCCTTAGACCTGATATTTATTACATTTATGGCTTATGGATTCCACCCCATAAATGATATCATTTAATGATGCAAATATTAAGAATCAATTTCCATTTAAAAGATATTCAATAACTTCCATCGATTTTCCACTTAAGCTCTTAATTTGGATTTAGTTTACCTAAGTGAGATTAGTCAATTTTTATGCAATTCTTTAGAAATTGGTTGCACACTATTAATCAAACTGGTTTGAATGTCATATTACTAGGTCATAATTAGAAAAAGGTGTCAATTACATACATACCAATATCCCATTTAAGACATTGTTTACATGCAATAACACATGTACATGTTGTGTGCCTCTGAATTACTAAAATTTAGTGATTTGAAGCATATAATTACATTTTTATCATTTTAACTCGAAATGATTTAACAAAAGTTAATAATCACATAGAATGCATTGCCATATTTAGGGATACATTAGACTAAATCAGTACTTGTATACGACAAGATTGAAGCATTTAGTGCATTTACATGATTTTGGCCTAAATTATGCATTTTCACAAATTTTGAGTAAGATTGATAATTTTAACATAATGGTGTTAGGAATTAGATGTCTACATTTTCCCCTTGTTTGAGAAGGCATAGTGAGACATTTAGAGGAAGCAACATCTTTTCAAAGAATTTTTTTTTCAAGAATAAATTAAATGAAAATGACTCATGATGACCCCTCGAGCAGACATACAAGGATGAAAGAGAAGGATGGACTCTCAAAAAGAGAGAGAAGTGAGAAATTAACCCATGGGATATATTAAATTTTTATTGGGATAATAATTGTACACATTGATTCCCAATGATCAAAATATAATTAGAATACCATGGGACACAAGGATGGGGGAAAGGGGAAGGATAAAATCCAAAAATATAAGTGATACACTTTGAACAAACCCAAAACTAGGGTACAAGCTATGTACTTAAGAACTAATTAATCTCGAGATAAGTTGCAAACTAAAATATTCCCTAAATGAGGGCAAAAATCTATAGAGCTTGGAATTAGAAGAAATAGGAGAACATTGCTCCATATAAAGGAAATAATAATGTGCCCCAACAAAGTGGATTTTATTGGTTGATAAAACAATTTTCCCCCATTAGGGCTAAATTTGATCACTTATAATTAATTGTGCCCTAGTAGGGCTGATTTAGATTTGTGACCGGTTCAAATGTGGTGCCTCAATAGGGAAAATTGGAAAGCATAGATCAAGGATATAACCTATCACATAAATTAAAATATGATTGGGTGAAAATGTAGAGGAAATGGTCTAGTGACTGAAAAAGACATAAGAAACTAGGCATATGAAAATGCACAAAGTGATGATAGAGATGAAAAAAAGAATAAAGCTAGCCGAGATGACCTAAGATATATCATACATCCAAGCACTACCTACATAGTCTAAATGGATCTCAATCCAATGTAGTTCACCTAGAATTGGGAGAAGATGGAATGATGAATGAAGAATAGAATAAAAATGGACCATTATTCGATTAGACTCATAATGTATGCCAAGAGATGCACATCTTGCATAGAGTCAGATGCATAAGCTATTTTTACCTAGTTTCATTGGTACACTTGAGAGCTGATCTTTAGAGCTGCAATGATTTTCAGACTTGGATCCAAAGCACATAGTGATTACTATAGCAAAATTAAATTATGCATCATAAGTATGAGTAACCTACAATGGTGTTGCATTTCAATTTTGATGGGCCAGTTCAAATGTGAATATTTATAACCAAGGAGAATGATAAAAACTACCAATACTAGAGTGACAATGATTTACATTATAACAAAAATAAAGAAAACAAAGAAAAATAATACATAAATGTAACCAAACTTAAAATTTGAGATATGAAAAATTAGGATTCAAGTAGGCACAAGAATGTATAAAAATTAAATAAAGAATAACTTAATAAACAACATGAAACCAAGATATGATTAATCAAGATCTATGTGCACTATCAAGGAGTACTTGAAAAAGAAAATGAATAACAAGATAGGAACACAAAAGACCAAACAAGAAAAAAGTAAAAATAACAAAGGAAGAGAAATAAATAAATGAAAATACAATACAACACAACAAAACATCAATAAAAATCAAATAAACACACACAAACAAGAGGCTAGTCATAATGTTACCATCGTTTGAATATAATTGTTCATGCATGTGTAGTAGAGGCATTACTTTCTACAATAGTGTAACAAGCACAAGGACACAAAGTTATCTCTAGGTGATAGGGAAACAACACATACAAAAAATAAAAGGAAAATAAGAGAAGGAAGGGGGTGGTTGAACTGACTCCAGATGTACAAGATAAGTTGATGCTGCCTACGTAGTTCTATAGATGCAAGATCCAACATGAATGTAATGAACCACTACACCAAAATCCTAGACTGTTAGTGAATCTACCCACCAGGATCATAACATCCCACCATGCTTCCAAAGCCCAGACTTTGGGCTGGCTTTGTGTACGTACACGAGATCCACTACGTGTATGAGCCTTGGACGACCACTGCAATGCTAGCATAACCCACCCACTCTGTGACTCAAACACGGGTGGTTGCTTTGATACCAAATGTAACAAATGACTACACCAAAAGCCTAGACTGTTAGTGAATCCACCCACTAGGATCATAACAATGAACTTCATATCAAATGTATTTCTCCTAGGATATGGGATTCAATAAAAGTGATGATAAGGAAACATGATTCATGTTGTATAGGAAATAAGGAAAATGGACTCATAAAATGGTGAGAGCATACAAATTGTAGAGAGGATTACAAAGCAAGTTAGTCAAGAATTAGTCCATAAACAATGAAACATGCATAAAGAACTAACTAACCAAGCCTATATATTCTTATGGGAATTACAAAGGATAATAAGAAATAAATGAAAGAAATCAATGCCATATTACATTCCCAAATGGATTCACCATACCCATGTTTTCAAAAACATGTTCTCCCTTGATCAAGCATCCTTGTCTTTGTTAACAATGGTGGTAAGCTCCTCTAATGCCTTAAGAACACTCCATAAAACCTAGGCTCTTGATTCCAAATCACTAAACTAGCCTATCAATGAAGATTTGTGGAAACAATTTAGCATTATAACTTTGCAATGTTCAAGCTTTGAATATATTTAAACATAATAACCTTGCACTAAAATAGATTAGAAATAATGTCCATGGCCTCTCTATTTATAGATTTTTAAGATTGTTCAGGATCAACTTGAACCATTGTAATGATCTTGATATTCAATATATGCAAAAATACCCTCAAGGTAGGGAAACATCATATAATACTCCTTTAGGAAGGAATAACTCCACAATGTCTCTTCGAGGGGACAACCTCCAATATCCTCTTACAATAAAAGACTCAATGCTTACTTGATATCCTTACCATGATAATCATCTCCTATATATATACACCTATCTAACCCATGGATGGGTAACCTCTTAATCCAATGTAGGCCGACTATTACCCAATGTACAACTTCCACAAGTTACTCTATTATCCTAATATATTTTACACATATAACTAACTAAGGGGATGTGTGCCACATGTTGGCATTTCCATCAACCCATATACATCAATATATCATATCCCTAGGTACATAGCAACCATCCATCTTAAAATGAAGATGTGTGGTTGAAGATGATACTAATATTTAAAATTAAATCCATAATTATCTTCATCATGACCTTAGAAGAAGGGGCATTGAAGAGGCATGGGAGGCATTAACTAGGCATGGGTGACCCATAATCCTGATATTTTATGCACTTATGGCTTGATGGATGCCACCCCATAGATGATGTCACTCGATGATGTAGCTAATAAGAATCAATTTAAAAATAAATATTTAACAACTCTCATGGAAAATCCACTTAAGCCCTTGATTTTGATTAATTATCCTTAAACAAGGTTAATCAACATTTGTGTAATTATTTGAAAATTGGTCCTCAGTCAATCAAAATGGTCAGAAAGTCATATTACTAGGTTATAATTTGACTCAGGAAGAATTAGAAAGTGACGTTAGATGCGCTGGAACCATATTCCCATTTAGGATGTTGCCAACAATAAATAACAAAGGTACATAATGTGTACCAATAAATTAGAATAAAAGAGTGATCTAGAGCACTAAATGGCAAAATGGTCATTTTGACTCAAAATGATCTGATCAAAGTTAGTTGGCCCATAAAATGCATTGCCTTTTTAGGGATACTTTGACCTAAATTGGCACTTGTAAATGACAAGTTCGAACCATTTATGATGCTTTATATATTTTGACCTAAAATGTGTATTTGAGTTTAATTCAAGTAAGATTGATAATTTCAACACAAGTGGTGTTAGGAATTGGATGTCTATATTTTGCCCTTATTTGAGAAGGCGTAATGAGACATTTAGATGAAGCAACATCTTTTCCAAGAAAAGAGTTGTTAAAAAAAATTTGGAATAGACCCATGATGCCCCCTCAAGAGGACATACTAGGATGAAAGAGAAGGATGAACTCTTGAAAAGAGAGAGAGAAAATGAGAGATTAACCCATGGAATAGATCACATCTAGATGAGCTAATGCTTGCACATGTGATTACTATCAATGATCAAAATATAATTAGAGGTATAATAAAACCTAGAGATGGGGGGAATGGGAAAGATAAAATACATAAATGTAAGGGATACACTTCAAATGTACCTAATTTGAGAGTACAAGCTACACGCTGACAACATTGATCAATCTCGAGACAAGTTGAACACTAAAATATTACATCATGGGATTTAATGTGGAGAGCTTGGAATTAGAGGAAAAGGGAGAACATTCTACTTCAGGAAGGGAAGTACCACTAGAATGAGGTCTCCAAAGAGAAGATAATAAGAAGTGCCTCAATAAAGCAGATGTGATCGTGATAAAATAGTTGTGCCCTAATAGGGAAAATTTTGATCATTGATAAAGAATAAAGAATGATTTTTACCCTATAGAGATAATTTGATTCAGATGGTGTTCAGATGTTGGGCCCCAACATGGGTAATTGTCAAGCAAAAAATAGCTCAAGGATATAACCAAAAAGATAGGTTAAAGTGAGTGGGTGCAAATGTACATGCGATGGTGTAATGGATTAGAAAGCCATATAAATCTAAACATATGAGAATGCACAAAGTGATGAAAGAGATGAAAAAAAGAATGGAGATATCTGATCTGACCTTAATAGAAATTGATCACTACCTACATAGCTCCATGGATTTATGTTCCACCATAAACTTCAGGCCAATGTAGTTCACCCAAGTTTGAGAGAGAATGGAAGGAAGCATGATAAAAAATGACCAAGAATTGATTAGACTTACAATGCATGCAAAGATATGCATGTCTAAGCATAAACGAATAAGCTTGAAATGCATGCAACCTAGATGCCTAATTCCATATCATGATCCTAGGTTTTATAGAGTGTTTTGGAGAATCGTTCATCAAAGCTGATGTTGACATTAAGACATTGAGCCCTGAGCACAAAGCGCTTGCTATAGCAAAATAAATTATACATCATAAGTATGAATAAATTATAATGACATAAGATTCCAATTGTGCTAGGCCAATTCAAATGTGAATATCTATAACTAAAGATAATGGTGAAATAATGACCAAAACCAGAGTTATAATGATTTACAGTTAAATAAAATAGCAAAAGACAAAGAAAAATATAAACATAAATGAACCTAAATTGAAATCAAGATATGATCTATCAAGACTTAAGTAGGAACAAAAATGTTTAAAGACAAAAGTCAAGAATGTCTTAATGACATGAGACTAAGATATGAATAATCAAGATCTATGTGGACTATCAAAGCATTATTGAACACAAAAGAAAAAAGCAAAATCAATTAGAAAAACAAGACACCAAGAAGAGACAAGAATAAATAAAAAGAGAGAAGGAGAAGAAATAAAAGGAGAGGTGCGAAAGCACAAAAAACACCAAGAAAACTCAAATAAACACACACAAACAAAAACTAAGTTATTGTAGTTTAAAGACAAATGTTCATGTATGTGTGGTAGAGGCATTACTTTCCACCACATCATAACAAAGAAAAATGACATGGAAATTGTTCCCTAATTAAAGAGGAACAATGATAGAATAAATGGGGGAAGAGAATAAAAGGAAGGGGTTAGCTAAGCTGACTCTAGATGTATAAGATAAGTGGAAGCTACCTACATAGTTCCATGGATGCAAGTTCCAACATGAATTTCAGGCCAAATGTAGTTCTCCCAAGAAATGGGATAGAAAAAATATGATGATCAGACCAACATGATTAATGTTATAAAAGAAATGGAAGATATGACAAAAAAATGAGAATGGTCTGGCAAACAAGAAGCTGATGAGATGAGAAAGAATGATCTTTCAAAATGGTAAGTACATGGGATAATATGAAATGAATTAGTGATTTTGTGCTTGCAAAATGACAAGAGCGTTCAAACTTAACAGTTTCTTACAAAATGGTGATAGTGTTTAAACTTAATAGTTGCTCACAAAATGGTGAGAGCATTTTAAACTTAACAGTTACACATAAAATGGAAAGAGTGTTTAAACTTAACATTTTCTTATAAAATGGCAAGAGTATGGGATGGTGGAATGGGAATATACAAACGTATATAATCATGAGATAATGTTTTTATTCTTTTGTGGATCATGTTATGATGTTTTTGGTATTTTCACAGTATTTCTAATGTTTTTGCTATTTTTGGGATAAAATATACATAAGGTGGGACCATCTAGTCGAGGAGATGCATGCCCTGAGAGTAGAGGTTCCAATAAGATAGCTAAGCTAGCTACAATGGGTCATGCTCACAAATTAGTGTGAGAGAGTTTCTTGATAAAATAAGAAAGAAACAAAATACTTGTATTGAGAAGATGCGATTGTTCACTTGTTGAAAATTACACAAGATTATCTAAAATTGTGATTGTTCAAGGGAGAATGAGTTTCTTTTATCTTCTCTACAATCTATTCTGATAGGCCTACAAGTTTTCTAGGGTAGCCAAATGCTTACCATCAAGAAGTTCTAGTTCTTATAGCCATGAGGCTCTATAGTCTTCATCATCTTCAATGTGCTCTAGCGATATTATTAATTATGGGATATCAATATTGATTAGGATGATATATTCAATGACAAAAATAAGGGAGTATGGAGTAACTCTAGTTGGGGTGCGATGATTGGTTTTATAAGCCTAGAGGGCATGGAAGAGTTGTAAGTGCCAATTATGGCCATCATCATTGAAAATATTTTTTAAGATGGCTATAATGGTTTTATTTGATGCCTCAACTTATCCATTGCCTTACAAGTTATATAGAGTGGATTTTTTGTTCTTGTTCTTGAATTTTGTGCAAAGATATTTCACATCTTGGTTTATAAAGGATCCACCATTATCATATAAAATATGGGTTGGGATGCCATATTGATAGATGATATGGTAATGAATGAATTTGGCTATTTATTTCTTGATAACATAAGTGAGAGGAATGGCCTCAATCCATTTGGTAAAGTAATCGATTGTAGTCAAAATGTGATTATGGCCATCTGAAGATGTTGGGTTAATTTTCCCAATGAGATCAAGACCCCATGTGGAAATGACCATGGTGTTGTAATTGGTTGAAATGGTAAGGAAGGTCCATGTATCAAGTTGCCATATTGCTGATAAGGAACACACTTCTTTACATAATTACAAGCATTTATCTTCATTTTGGGCCAATAATAGCCTATTTTGAGAAGTTTCTTTACTAGGAATACACCATTGGTGTGGGCCCCACACATTCCTTCATGAATCTCCTTTAGTGCCATCTTAGATTCTCCTAAAGATAACCAATGAAGAAGCATTCCATCATAGCCTTTTTGATAAAGCATGTTTCTAAGGAGTATATAACATGTTAGGTGATGAAGGAAAAGTTTTTTTTGGTTATTGGAAAGATTGGAAGGAAATACATGGCTATGGAAATAGTTATAAAAAATATTTGTACCATGGTAGCTCAAGTGAGAGATTAGGATTGGCAATGGTGCATATCCTCTCTAAATTTATTAAAATATGTGCTGGCTGAAGAAGATTTTCAATCAAGAACTGATACTCTTTAGCATTGTCATGCATTTGAATCATGGAACCAATTGTTTCCATGGCATCAGTAGACATATTTTTGACTCATGGAACATGTTCAAACTGTAGAGATTTAAAATGTCTTTTAAGGTTATCAATAATTTGCTTGTAAGGGACAAGCTTATCATCTCTTATTTGATACTAATCAGTTGTCTAATTTATGATTAGCTGTGAATCTCCATAGACCTTTAAGCTTTGAATATCCCATTGTATGGCAAGATGGAGCCCTATAAATAATGCCTCATATTTAGCCATATTGTTTGTACACTAAAATTGTATATGGAAGGCTTTGGGGATCAAATCCCTTTGTGGCGTTATCAATAATATGCCAGCTCTATATCCTTGGGATGTGAAGGATCCATAAAAATAGAGTGTCCAATATTCAGGTTCATGTGATGCATGTTCTATCATCATGATGGAATCATCTAGAAGGTCAAAGTTGAGAGGTTGAGTGACTGTAATAGGAGCTTCCACAAGTTGGTTTGAAAAAATTTGCCCTTTGATTGCCTTCTAATTCTGGTATTCAATATCAAACTCAGTGAAGAGCATAATCCATTTAGACATGCATCCTTAGAGAGATACTTTAGATAAGAGGAACTTGAGAGGATCTACCTTGGTGATAACAATAGTTTTGTTATTTAGCATATAATATTACAATTTCTAAGTGTTAAAAACCATAGCTAAACTTGCCTTCTCAATAATCATATAATTATGTTCATAGGCTACCAATGTGTGGCTTAAATAATAAACCATGTGTTCCTTACCATGATCATCATGCTAAGCCAAAAGTGCCCCCAGTGCATATTTCATGGCTGATATGTAAAGAAGCAGCAACTTTCATTGTGTTAGAGGTCATAAGACCAGTGGATTGGCCAAGTATGTTTTAAGCTTTATAAATGCTATTTGACAATCTTCATCCCATTGAAATGTCACCTCTTTCTTTAAGAGATGGGTAAATGGGTGGCATTTATCTACCAATTGAAAAATGAACTTGTGTATAGACTGGATCTTGCCTTATAGACCTCACAACTATTTAAGATTGTTGGGTGGAGGCATTTCCATAATAGCGGTGACCTTTATAGGGTTGACTTCAATCCCTCATTATGATATAATGAACCCTATAAAATTTCCTGATGTGACTCCAAAGACACATTTCTTAGGATTCAAGTGAACTTTATATGCATGAAGCCTCTCAAATATTCTTCATATAATGTTAGAGTGTCCAGCTCTTATTCTTGATTTTTCTAATATATCATCAACATAGTCCTCGATAATGTCATGCATCATGTCATGGAATAAGATAGTCATTACATGCTAATATGTGGCTCTAGCATTCTTCAAACTGAGTGGCATGACTTGGTAACATAATGTCTCCCATATAGTGGTGAATGTGGTCTTATGCTGATCTTTAGAGGCTATTTTGATCTGATTGTAACAAACAAATCCATCCATTAAGGATAACATCTTGTACCCAACAATTGAGTCAAAAATCATGTCAATGTTGGGCAAAGGAAAATCATCTTTGGGTTATGCTTTGTTGATATCACAAAAATTAGTATAAACACATATGCCTGGGGTATTTGTACTTAAGGGCACTATGTTAGAAATCCATTCAGAGTAGTCCAATTTTTTGATAAAATTTGCTCCTAACAACTTCTCCAACTCAACCTTAACCAAAAGGGCAATACATGGATGCATCTTTCTTAACTTTTGCTTAACTGGTTTAGCATCAAGGTGAACAACTAGATGATGCACAACTAAATTTGGTTCTAGGCCTGGCATGTCAGAATATGCCCATGCAAAGATGTCTATATAATCCTTAAGAATAGATATAACATGTTCATGTTCTACTTTAGTAAGGGAAGCTCCAAGATAAACATTTTTGGGATCCTCATGGGTTCCCAAATTCATGTTTGTTATGCTCTCCATAAGGAGTATGGATCCATCTTCTAGAATTGTAGGCAATGTATGGTCATGATCATCTTCTTCTACTATATCTTCTTTTTGTTCCTCCCAAAGATATGGATAATATGAAGAATCAGAATCAACCTTCTCAGGTAAAGGCCAATTGGCAAAGACATCTAGAAACTCAAGAGTAAGATGCTCAAATATTCAATGTTGTTCTGAAGAGATGCTTGTAATAGCTATGGAACTTGGTCTAGATGGACTTTCTACATCCTAAGGGGATGAGCAAACTTTCCCACCTAGGAACACCTGAAATAGGTTTTCACTCAAAGGCTTGTATTTTTATTTACTTTTTCTCTAATCAATGAGTGCCTCAAAGAGGTTTTCACCTAAATATCTCAATGTTTAGAAATTTTTCTTGCTCTCCAAAGTAGGAAGAAGAATTTAATGAAAAATCAAAACCTTGTTTATGATCACCAATGGGGAATGCATCTCATAGGCCCATGTATTTTATAATTGATTCTCATTTTAAAACTCATCGAGACATATGAACAAATTTTGCTGATCCCAATCTATGAGTTTGGAATGGCAAAGGCACAGGTTATAGTGAGGGTTTACTTTAGGATGGGAGGCACCAATGGTAAAGATATAATGTCCTAATTTAGGAAGGGAAGCACCACTAGGATGGGTTTTTACTTCAAGATATGAAGCTCTATTAAGACATATTTTTTTCTTCAGGATAGTAAGCTCCAATGGTAAATATATAATGTCCTACTTTAGGAAGGGAATCACCACTAAGATGGGTTTTTGCTTTAGGATGAGAAGCTCCAATAGGTGTTATGGTCAATATGGCATTTGAATCAAATAAATCTGAATCAACAAGCTCATCAAAAAGGCTATAATGGGATGTTGTATCACTGCTAGGAGTCTCATTAACAGTCACTTTAGAGGAATCACTACCAAATGTTATGCGGTCATCTTCTGGTGGTTTAAATTTGAGACCATGATTCCCAATGACAACTCCAGCTGATAAGGGATCTAAAATTCCTTGCGCCTGGGGGCCAAGGCCTTTCCCTATATAGTCAAGATGATCCATTATCCTATTAGGGATAGGATACTTTGGATTCTGAAAACAATCCACAAGGCCCTTAGAATATAACCAATCTCCCTCGATAAAAGTCTCTTGATATTTATTTGGTGTAATTGTAGGTACAAAAACCACATGAGGTTTTGGTTGCTTCTTCTTTGGTTTCCAAATTTGATTAGGTCTGTTAGGAGTCTAGGAAGTTTTAGGCTTACCAAATGTTTTAGGGGATTTTGGTAATTTTTTAATATGGAGGACATGTTTCAGATGATATGTGGAAATGCCTGCATCTTTAATAATCACCTACTTGGCTAGAGCTATAAGAAATAGATCAGTTGAAGTGGAGGCTAGATCAGCAGGGTCTATATAATTAGATGGAGATGGATGAGAAATGATGGATTTTTTCTTCTTTATAATGAATTCAAAACCTAGGCAATAGTTATAATTATGAAATTCTACATCAAGATGTTTATAGTACTAGTATGGTTGTTGATCAGTGGGAATAATAACTTTGATCCCATTATGGGGAAACTTAAGGCATTAGTGAAGAGTAGATGGAACTACCTATACTTCATGGATCTAAGAATGACCAAGAATTATGTTATAAGGAAGCTCAATATCCATAATATTGAATAAAATGTGATGAGAAATAGCCCCAACCATGACTAGAAACAAAATTGTACTAGATGACTCCCTATTAGCATTATGATAAGCCTTGATTGTAATAGTCTCTGGATGAATGTCTTTGTCGATGTAACCCAATCATTACACCAATTTAAGAGATATGATGTTCAGCCCTAAACCATTATCTATAAGAACCTACTTGATCTTGTGATCTGTAATGATTATCTTAATGTATAATGGGTTATTGTGGTTTGGGCCAAGGGTGGACATGTCTTTTTGATCCAATGTGATTTGCCAAAATGAAGACAAATGTCCAACTAGGTTCTGGAACTTATCAAGGTTTATATCATTAGGCACAATAGACTCTTGTAAAATTTTGTTGAAGATGGTATTATGGACATCGGATGTTTGCAAGAGTTCTATTATGAAAATTTGTGCAGGGGTTTTATCTAATTGGTCCATCATACTATAAGGCCTTTGAATTATGGATTAAACTAGTTTAGTCATTATTAGGATAGTAGTCAACTTTGGAACCATTAACACAATGCTCTCATTGGGTTTATGGAAAGAGGTGGGTGAAGGGCCTTAGATGGTAACTCATAGGCATTTAGTTGTAACTACACAACCTAGAGGTGGAAAAGAGGTAGTATAATTAGAAGTGCAAGGCAAAGGGTCTTGGATGGTAATTTGTGGGAGATTAATAACATTGCTATAATTTTGGGTTAGCAAGGAGCCTTTAGAAGAATGGTACTATTATTTAGGATTAGTAACCTGTGCAAATAGAGTCTCAACATGATGATGTGAACTCAAAATGGCATTACTAGGGGGAGAGGGTGGTTCCCCTATAATGATGGGTCTCATGTTGCAAGGAACATGAGATTGGCCATGCGACGTCACAATAATAGTGGCAATGTGGGTTATAAAAATGCATCCCATAGTGTTATTTTACTTTTAAGGTACATTGTTATAAGCCACATTATTAGTATGGGGATCATGATCTCAATTATGCTCATTACAATTCTAACCTTATTATTGGTTTTGATTCTGCCTCTATCCTTGATTGTGACCATTTTGATTGTTTCTTGGTGGTGGTGGATCATGTCGAGGAAAGGGGTCTTTATAGATTCCCATATCCTGATTTGTGTCCTGATTAGGGGCCAACTTAATTTCTAGCTCAGTATTTTCAATAAAGTCCTCAATAATATGTTTCAATTGAATGGAATGATATGCACCATGACTAGTCACATGATGAAAGTTACACCATTCATTCTCTTTATACCAATCTAGTTTTGGCTGATCTTGTGGAAATGGCCTTGATACTAGCCATATAATTAAGTTAGATATAATGAGCTTTTGTAAAATTGCTTCAATCAATTCTCCTAACTTGCTAAAGACTCTAAAATTATTATGAAACATCCTTCATGGAGGTTTTCTTTCCAAAGTAGGTAGCATATTTGAGTAAGTTAATTATACATTTGGAGGAGGCATAGTCTGTACCATTTGTACATGTCTTATTTTTTTCACCCCATTTCCAACCATGTTCTTATTTTTGTGAAATTCCTTAGACTTATCCTGTGTAACTATTTGAGGAGCTAGTGATTTAGTCTAATTAGATGCTTGTCCTTGTGTAAAGATCTTAACAAGGCCCCTAACAATAATAACTTTCTCAATCTACACTCCTTTATCAATAATTTCTTCAAATGAGTTAACACAAGCTAATCATAGATTACACATATCTTCAGGACGCAAATTCTGTGCAAAAATATTAGCCAACTATTTATTTGGTAAATTATGTTGAAAGTGGTCTGCCAATGCTCTCCACCTTTGTAGATATACATTAAAACTTTTACCTTCATGCTATTTATCTTTGCATAAGTCAACAATGGTCAATTCATGTTTTATATTGTATGAGAAATGGTTAGCAAACCTTTTTTGATAAGTCATTTCAATCTACAACTTATCCCTTGGGTAGCTTAAGTAGCCAATCAAGAGCTTGTCATGCTAAAATTCATAGAAATATTCATAGTAAGTACTCACTACTATAAGCAACGTCTTGACACAAGATGAAGAATGATTATATGTGTTCACATGGATCTCCTTTCCCTTTGTATTTATCAAATTTGGGTGCCTCAAAGTGAGGTGGAAAGGGGTTTTGGAGAATAGATAAGTCAAATGGATAAGGGAATATCTCATCAAATTTTTAATTTTTGACTCTATTGTTCATCTCCAATCTTTGGACAATCTCCTTCATAGAATTCCATTCTTGCATGTTTGGTGTATGTGTGGATTGGATAATATTCTATTGGAGTGGAATGTGCCCCTAGTTTTGTTGTTGTTGGGATGGAATGTGCCCCTGATTTTGTATGGATATATAGGGAGTGTATACCTTTTGATCCATGATTTGGCTTTGATTTGCTGCTTGAGTTGAGAACATAGGCCGTTCATTCTTGGATTGTAAAACATTCCCTGAATTTGGTTGTTTTGCATTTTTTTGATTTTTTAAATGTCTATGTTTATTTACCAATCTTTGTTTTATTTGAGGGATTTCCTCAATTTGAACTAAATGTTTGGGTTTCTGAGTTTGTAAAATAACAAGAGGTTCTTGATGATTGAAGAATGTATGTTCCATGTCAAATGGAACATCTTATAAGGTCTCTTATGAGTTTAATTATTTATTTAGATTACCTTGATCCACTATGGTAATATTCTCATCCAATATTTATTGTGTACTATCTACCATATCTTCATGTTATTTTGAAGCATTATTGTGAATTGAAGTGGAAACTAGGGAGTTAGTTAAGTCTGTGACAAGTTGATTTGCATATCATTGACTTATTATCTTGATCTTAGCTAGAAGAACTAGATTTGTGGGTTTTGACTCTATTTGTATTTCCTTTCCTTTGTTAGAAGAAGAATGTATGTCTGTTTGTGCAAAATCTTTCTCTTACCATCATTGTTCTCCTTCTCTAACCAAGGTATGCAATTGTTCTATAGGAAAGTCAGAAGGTAGTCTAGCACTTAATTCTATCAATCTAAAAAGGGCTTCATCTTGATCTTCTTGGGGTTGATATTCATTGTAATCATCTTTAAATCCTAATGTTTAGGGGATATCATAAAAAATAATGGGGTTATTTTTACCATCTTAAAATTGCTCATCCTCATAACTAAGGCCATAATAAGCCCCACTACGAAAAGAGCTACTCTGTGTATTTGACTAAGTTTGGACCAATATTTGACAACCAATCAAAGTATGCTTTGGATCTCTTTTTAAACAAATAACCAAGGTACCAATGAGACTATAAGGGAGGGTGGTTTGAAACCATGCACAATTATATAATATTTGGTTCATGAAATTACTCAACCTTTGGTAAAGTTGAAATCATATAGATCACAAGAGAGTAAGGTAACTCAAAGACCTAAGGTGAAAACTAGTACACTAAAGCCTAGATCTTTGTGATACACACACACTACAAAAGCTAGTTTCAACTTCGACAAGTTGACCCTAGAATTTTAGAGGAAAGCTCTCTAGATTATGAAGAAGACAAAATGAACTAAGAAACTCAAGATGTAAAGACATACATGAATCACTAAGTATAAATCTAGGACCAAATAGGTAGCACAACATCACCACATGAATCTAGTAGGATAAAATATCTTCTAGGACCCAAAGCATGAGCAATACACAAGATGACTTGAGTCCACCAAGATGATAATGTGATTTTGAGTCTTAATAAATGACCTTAAATCTAAATATAAAATTAAACCCAAGTTAAAATAAGCCTAGTACACAAATGGTGAACCCACCTTGACACACCAACCCTTCGAACTCAAAAAGGTTTAATTTCAAATGTGGATTATAAATGAAGGATTTAAACAAATTGGGTAAAAGTTCTAGACTCAATTGGGCAACATGACTGTGACAAAGTGGATATCATGACACAAAGCTTTTGATAACAAATTGACCAAGGAAAAGATGAATTTTCCATTTGTATAGCATAATGCCTCCCTTGCTCAAGAAAATTGAGGATAATGTGTTTTGGTTAAGTTCATTGAGTTAACAAGCAATTTTAGACACAAATCAAGACTAAGTAAGCTAATGACGAAAAAAAACATCTTATGTCTAAACTGACAAGGTATGGTAAAGCGGGGTCTACTAAACTATCAAGTTTTGAACATTTCTAGGGGAATCAATTACACAATGACTTTCATGCCAAACAATGCAAAAGAAAAACATGGATTTTGGGTCTGTATCATTTAGATTGTTATAAAAAGGTCTATCCATTTATGTAACCACTAAATCCTACTATTTACTCAGTGTAATGCGATGTCTAAAGTGCCACTACATCCCGTGTGCAACTCCAAAGGAGTCAAATGAAGTCAATGCTGGGAGATGAAACCTTGGGTCAAAGCTTCCCTAAAGAACTTGTGGGAGGTGATGAAGTCCTCTTCAAAAGCCAAGTTTGCATGAAAATAAAGCATAAAATAGAAAGACTTTAGGGTCATTTTCAAGATCACCCAAACTTTAGCAAGTTTTTGGGGAGTGCTTTAGGTGACATTATTTCTAAGCCTTGGACTAGACTATTTGCAATAGGAATGGCACTTTTTATTTCAAGGGTTCCTTATAGCAGACAAATAAAAGATCATACATGCAACATTCCTCTTTTTTCCAAACAAGATTAATCTAATCAACTATTGCAAAAAAAATTTTAACAAGTGTGTTCAATTTTAAATCCAAATGAAATGTTTGGTGGTGTTCATTTGACCCCTTGGTCTTAGTTATAAAATTTGACAAAACATTCACCAAAAACACCTAAATTCTTTGTTAAACATCCAAAACAAAGTTTCTAATCAAATTTTAAGCATTAAAAAGTGAGTTAAACATGTTTTGAGCAAATTTTAAACTTGATCCTGTAACAAAGTTGTTAGCATGTCATTTAGCTTTGAAGCTCTTTTGAGTTTGAAACAATGGACTTTGGAAAAGTAGGTCTTGGGTCTTTGTTTTTTGAAAAACATAGTGACTGACATTAGTTAATACCATTGATATTGGCTATTCCTAACTAAGATCTGACTGATGTTCATTTTGCTAACTGATGTTAGTTAAGCAAGTAATCGATGTCAATATTTCTACTGATGTCAGTTACTGTGTAAAAACTATGGCAACCAAAAATGGAAAAATAAAGTTAGAAAATCAATTTGCAAGAGTTTTAAGAGTGCAAATAAATATTTTAGAGTTGTAAAGTGATATTATTTAAGTGTAGGATACATCTTGTCTCACTGAGCATGCCAAGATGTAGAGAAGATTATAAAGCAAGTTAGTCAAGCAGTAGTCCATAAATAATAAAACATGCGTAAAGAACTAACTAACTAAGCCTATCTATTCCTATGGGAATTACAAAGGATAGAAAGAAACAAATGAAAGAAAACAACACCATATTATCTTCCCAAATGGATTCGCCATACCCATGTGGCTCAAAAACACATTCTCTCTTAATCAAGCATCCTTCTCTTTGTCAACAATGGTGGTAAGCTCCTCTAATGCCTCAAGAACACTCCATAAAACCTAGGCTCTTAATTCTAAATCACTAAACTAGCTTATTAATAAATATTTATGGAAATAATTTAGTATTACAACTTTGTAATGTTCAACCTTTGAATATATTTGAGCATAATAACCTTACATCAAAATAGCTTAGAAATGATGTTTATGGCCTCTCTATTTATATATTTTTGAGATTGGTCAAGATCAACTTGAACCATCCATCTTGAGATGAAGATGTGTGGTTGAGGATAATCCTAATATTTGAAATTAAATCCATAATTATCTTCATCATGACCTTGGAAGAAGGGGCATTGAAGAGGCATGGGAGGCATTAACTAGGCATGGGTGACCCATAATCTTGATATTTTATGCACTTATGGGTTGATGGATACCACCCCATAGATGATGTCACTAGATGATGCAGTTAATAAGAATCAATTTTCAAAAATAAATATTCAACAAATCTCATGGAAAATCCACTTAAGCCCTTGATTTTGATTAATTAGCCTAAAACAAGGTTAATCAATATTTGTGCAATTGTTTGAAAATTGGTCCTCAATTAATCAAAATAGTCATAAAGTCATATTATTGAGTTATAATTTAACTTGAGAAGAATGAGAAGGTGATATTAGATGCATTAGAATCATATTCTCATTTAGGATGTTACCAATAGAAAATAACAAAGGTACATGATGTGTACTAATGAATTAGAAGAAAAGAGTGATCCAGAGCACTAAATGGTGAAATGGTCATTTTGACTTGAAATGATCTGATCAAAGTTAGCTTGCCCATAAAATGCATTGACCTATTTAGGGATACTTTGACCTAAATTGGCACTTATAAATGACAATTTTAAACCATTTAGGATGATTTATATATTTTGACCTAAAATGTGCATTTGAGTGCAATTTGAGTAAGACTGAAAATTTCAACACAAGTGGTGTTGGAATTGGATGTCTACACAAATGAGAGAAAGTTCTTACGAAGTGGCAAGCGTGTGGGATGTGTAGGATAAACAAAATTGTAAGATTTTTTTTTATTATTTTTTTTGATTATTTTCTAATGCTTTTGCATTTTTATAATAAGAAACAAAAATTACATATTAACAAAAGTCTAGGGGAACTACCTAGCTAAGGAGATGCACATCCACAGGTAAGAGTTCAAACAATAACTAAGCTAGGTATAATGGCCCCTACTCATAAATTGGTGAGAAAAAGGTCTTGATAAGGTAAAAATGCCTACCAAACATCATTAAATAACAATAGAATAGTATGCAATGCTAGATAAATCTGAAGAACCATCCAATAGGCAAAAATCCTGAGTTGATGTATTCATTTTCACTTGTCTATAAAAAGGAAATACAAAAATATTATCCAAATTAAACTTATTTTTATAACTAAAATTAAATGTGTTCATAATGCCTATGAGTCATAATTAGGATCATAATTGATTAAGGGATGAAATATGTCCTAGTTACAATGACCTAGGGTATGAAAAAAATGTGGTTCTAAATAGAATGGTCTAAAATGAATAGGGTCCAAAAGAGGATGGTCCAATGTGGGATAAAATGAGTTGAGATAGGATATAAATGATCCAAATTGATAATGGTCTAAATCTTCAACTATCTAGAGTCACAAAATAATGTGGTTCTTGAAATAATGATCCAAGGTAGGTTAAAACAAAATAATGTGGTCTAAAAGAGGATAGTCCAGGATATGATAATGGTAGGATGAAACAACCTCAACACAAGTTTCCCCCAAATAAGGGGTCTTCTAGATAATGGTTCTAATGCTTTTCAAGCATATAACCACTTGAAATGCACAATGTTTATGGGCTCTGTAAGTTCCTCACCACCTAGAGTAGCCAATCAATATTCCCTTGATCCATAGTTTATTGTGATAACATAGGGTCCAAGTCAATTGGGTTAGAACTTACCCTTTTTATTATGTTCAAAATTTGTGTTCTTTTGGTTCTCTTTTAATACCAAATCACCAATCTAAAACTCTTGATAGAGAATGTGCTTATTGTAGCTTCTTCATAATCTATTCTAATAGGCCTGTAAGTTTTTTAGGACATCCAAATTATTACCATCAATGAATTCTAGTTCTTGCAACCTTGAGAATCTATAATCTTCATCTTTAATATTATCAAAATATACTCATAATGAAGGAAACTTGATGTCAATCATGATAATAGCTTTTATGCCATAAATAAGGGAGTATGGAGTGGCTCTTATGGGGTTTTGATGATTGGTTTGATAATCCCAAAGGGTAGGAAAAATTTACAAGTGCCAATTATGATCAACATCATCGATAATCTTATTAAAGATGGCCATAATGGTTTTATTTGATGCCTTGGATTATCTGTTGGCTTGCGGATTATATGGTGTGGATTTATTGTGCTTGATTTTTAATTTTGCACAAAGGTCTTTAACATCTCTATTTCCAAATTATCTACAATTATTAGATATAATATATGCTTGGATGCCATATTAACAAATGATATGGTAATGTATAAACTTATAAATTTGCCTATAGGTGGTGCAAGTGAGAGGAACAACCTCAATCCACTTAGTAAAATACTCGATAGTAGTTAAAATATGTTAGTGGCCATCTAAAAATGCTGGGTTTATTTTCCCAATGAGATTGAGGCCCCAAGTAAAAAATGGCCATGGTGCCATGATTAGTTGTAATGGTAAGGAAGGTGTGTGTATCAAATTTCCATGTTGTTGACAAGGAACACACTTCCTTAAATAATTACAATTATCTATCTCCATTTTGGGCCAATATTAACCTATTATGAGGATATTTTAGCTAAGACTACACCATTGATGTGGGCCCCACACATTCCTTCATGAACCTCCTTAAGCACTAACTTGGATTCTATTGAAGATAAATAAAAAATTAGCATTCCATCATAGCCTTTACAATAAAGTGTGTTTCCAAGGAGGTATAATGAGCTATGCAATGAAGGAATAATTTATGACAACTTTAGAAAGGTTAGGTGGAAAAATGTGGTCATGGAAATAATTATAAAAATCTTGATACCAAGGCAGTTTAGGTGGGGGATTAGGACCAGTAATGACACATACCCTTTTTGAATCTAGCAAGACATGAGCAAACTATAGAAGGTTTTCAATGGGAAACTGATACTCTTTAGCACTACTATAAATCTGTATCATAGACCCAATTATTTCCATTACATCAACAAATCTATTATTGGCCCTTGGTATTTGTTCAAACTATAGAGATTTATAATGAGCTTTGGGATTATCCACAATCTTATTGTAAGGTACAAGCTTGTCATCTCTAGTTTAATACTAATCAATGATTTGATTGATAATTAATTAGGAATCACCATAGACCATTAAGTACCTAATATCCTAATGTACTTCAAGACTAAGTCCTGTAATAAGTGCCTCATACTTAGCCATATTATTTTTATAATGAAAATTGATATTAAATGCTTTGGGAATCAAATCCTTTTTAGTGTAATCAATAAAATACCAGATCTAGATCCGTAATAAGTAAATGAACCATCAAAATATAGTTTCCATTATTCTATTTCAAGCTACACTTCTTCCACTATCATGATAAAATCATCTAAAAAGTTGAATATGAGTGGTTGAGTGTCTATAATAGGGGATTTTTCAAGTTGATATCAATAACCTATCCCTTGATAGATTTTTGATTTTGATACTCAACATAAAACTTACTTAAGATCATGACCCATTTAGCCATGTGTCCTGTGTGAGCTACTTTAAATAATAAAAAATTGAGAGGATCTAATTTAAAAATAACAATGGTTTTGTTGTTCAACATATAAATTCCTAAACTTTGGGATGTGAACACCATAGATAAACACACCTTCTCAATATTCATATAATTGTGTTCATAAGCCATCAATGTGTAACTTAAATAATAAACTACATGCTCCTTTTCCTGATCATCATGTTGGGCCAAAAGTGCCCCTAGGGCATGTTTGATTGTTGAAATATAAATAAGCAATGGTTATCTAAGTGTTGGTAATCACAAAATGGGTAGGTTGGCCAGATATGTTATGAGATTTACAATTGATAATTGACACTTTTGATCCCATTGGAACATGACCCATTTCTTCAAGAGATGTGTAAATGGGTTGCACTTATCTGCCAATTGAGAAATGAAAATGCAATTAGACTAAATCTTTCCTTACATGATTTGGAGCTATTTAATATTTGAAGGTAGAGGCATTTGAATAATGGCCTTAACCTTGGTAGGGTTAACTTTGATCCCTCTTTATGATAAAATAAACCATAGAAATTTTCTTGAATTGATGCCAACGACACACTTCTTAGGATTAAGGTAGACCTTATACTCATGAAGTCTTTCAAAGACTCTATGTAGAGCATCAAGATGTCTAAAACACATTCTTGATTTAGCTAGGATGTCATCAACATAGTCCTCAAAAATATCATGCATTATGCCATGAAAGATGATAGTCATGGTACACTGATAAGTGGATCTAATGTTCTTCAATCAAGATAACATGACTTAATAGTACAATTTACCCATGGGGTGGTGAACACAATCTTGTGTTGGTCTTTTTGAGCTATCTTGATTTGATTGTATCTAGAAAATCCATCCATGAGGGACAACATCTCATACCCAATAGTATAATCAACAATCATGTCGATGTTGGGTAGAGGAAAATCAATTTTGGGACACGCTTTATTGATATATCTAAAATTAGTACAAAGATGTATACCTTGTGGCTTTTTGCTTACCAGAACTATGTTGGATATCTATTCAGAATAGTCTAGTGGTATAATCAAGCCTGCTCCTAATAACTACTCCAATTTAGCATTTACCAAAAGAGTGATGTGTGGATGCATCTTCTTCAATTTATGTTTGATTGGATTGATATCTAGATGAATAAAAAGTTGATGCATAACCAAGTCAGGGTCTAAGCCTGACATGTTAGAATATTCCCATGTAAAAATATTAATAAAATCCATAAAAATGGATATAATGTGCACTCACTCTACTTCAGTAAGGGAAGTTCCAAGGTAAACAATTTTTGGATCATTATATGTTCCTAGGATCACTTCAATAGTGTTTTATATAAGGAGTGTATAACCATATTCAACAATAGTAGGTAATGTGTGATCATGATCATCTTGTTCTACTACAATTTCTTGTTATTCTTCCCAATGCTCTAGATAATGTGATGAATCTAAATTTGCCAAATCAGGTAATGGCCAACTATCAAATATCTTAGGAAAGTTAAGAGCAAGACACTTAAATACTTGTTATTCTAACATGATGCTAGTACTAGCTATAAAGCTAGGGCTTGATGGATCTTGTGAGTCTTTTGTACATGAGCCTGTGATCATAGGAATTTAAACAATAGAGAGGATGTTAGAACAAGTGTTAGTTTCACAAAACAAAATGAAATCAACACACTAACAAGCTGACATATCTAAGCCTATATCTTAGGGGGAGCATGGCGAACACAATACATATGAAAGCATAAATAAAATTTAAAGAATGAAAAATTCCTTACCTTACTTTATTGCTTTAAGTGATTTGTTTGTGGCTTGCTTAGGTTGTACTCAAAGAGTCTTTGGTAATGGAGTTTGACTATCTTCATCTCTCCTTTGCACCATTTTTGGCTTTGATATGGATTATTGCTTGTGATGGCTTGATGGCTTGCTTTATGATTTTAGAATTATAACATTATTGCTTTAAATATTTCTATAAAACCTACACTATAACTTTACTATATCCAAGATCTTCAAATGAAGAGGCAAATGCTTGTATTTATAGGCTTGGGAAATAACCCCAACTCAAGGTGAGTTAAGGTGTAGTTTAAACATGGAATGAGTTCAAACCTAACCTAAGTGAGTTAATCAACCTTACTATAGTTAAAAGGTGTCAAAATCTCATGATTTGAAATGAACATGCATGGGTGAGATATTTTTAGATATTTTCAAAAGCTTGATAACTCACAAAAGGTAATCATGAAAACCTACGATATTCTTGATTTTTGAATTTCTTTTTTTAGAATTTCATTAATTACACATGGATAATTCAAATGGGTGTTTAATTTGGTTTAGAATTTTAATTAATTTTGATTATGATTTTTATCATTTCTATGATTTGATTTAATTTCATGTCTACACTTTCCCCATTTAATAGGTCTATAGGCCAGAATGCATGTTATGATGCAGTATGATGATTAGAGATGAATCCATGAGAGGTTTTTGTTGATTATGGTAGGATACCCAAATTAGGGATGTCTCAATATGATTATGAGCATTGATAAATGATTCACAAGTAAATTTGGGATGTTTAATAATTCTTACGCTTAATTTGTAATGGTTGGTAAGAGTCGATCTGAAGTCTAGTATGAAGCCATTTGTGGCCAATTTTAGATGTATACAATTTACCCTTATTTGGGAAGGCATTACAAGATGTAAGCACAATAGCATATTATCAAAGAATGAAAAGGTCTTGTATGTTTATGACTTTAATGGTAATGGATGAACTGTAGGTGCCCCTTTGAGGGAACAGTTGAATAGCAGTCATTAATTAGTTCATCAAAAGGAGAAAATGATTGGACTAAAAAGATTAAATGGGGTGGAAGGCACTGATTTTCCCAAATTTAGTTATAATCAATGGTATATGTAGCTACCCTAGTTAGGGTAGATAAACAAGATGATTTTCCCACATGTAGTTATAATCATCAGCATAGGTGGGATATAAAAAGTTAATGATTTATCCAAAGGTAGTTATAATCATTAACTTTTAAATGGATGGAAACACAATGATTTTCCCAAAGGTGGTTATAATCATTATAAATTTAAGTGGGATGGTATACAATGATTTACCTAGAAGTAGTTATAAGCATTGTACCTTGATAGTGGCAAATGTGACTTGAAAGATGATGAAAAAATGGGTATATAGGATTAAAATGAATTTGAGAAACCTACGAGTAGGGAGATGCTCATTTGAACTAAAAAGGAAGAAAAAATCTTTCATTGTTTAATTAATCTATTTAGGATATGATTTGGATTGGATCGATAATGTTGTTGGTGCTAAGGAGATATATCATTACTTTATTGCTATGTAAAATCCTAGAGCTAATTTTTGCTATAGCACGTGATAGTAGGCATCATGATAGAACACCATGATAACTTGGTTGAAATATGCATAAGGATTGACACACAATCTAATAAACAATTGAAAATAATGCACTAATGATAAAAACCATGATGATAATGTTGATGTATGAATATGTATATATTGAATAATAATGTGCAAAGAATCACCCAATGAATGCACATAGACTAAATCAAGGCACAACAAGAAAGCAAATAAAGAGGCAAACAAACAAACAAACAAAATGATAATAAAAGAAAAGAAACAAAATAAAGAAAAGAAAACACAAAATAAACACAAATAATGGTTAATCACAATGTTAGTATGAACAACATGACACAAATAAGATAAACAACATTACCCCTAGACAAGTTTGGAGATGACAAAATAAATAAAAAAATGGGAGAATAGAGGGAAAAGAAAGGGGTGGCCGAGATGACTCCAAATGCACTAAGAAAGTGGATGTTGCTTACATAGTTCCATAGATTTAAGATCCAACAAAAACTTCAGGCCAAATTTAGTTCTCCCAAGGAAATGGGATAGAAGAAAATGATGAGTATAAAACATGATGGATGTGATAGAAGAATATGTGAATGAGATCACAAAATGGTGAGAACATGGTATAAAGGGCCAAAAAAGATGGGGAAACTAAATGAAAAGTGATTTCTTGTGACTTAGTGAGGATTCTTAGAATCCTTAAGGTAAAAAAGTGGTCAATGTTTTTGGTTTTTCTAAATCAAGTTTACAAATGTTTTTAGAATTTTTAGAACATCTTAACTTTATTGAGAGTGATGAGACACTAAACAGTCCAAGTTCATAAAATGGTGAGAGTGTTCAAATTAAAATTGATTAAAAGATGATGAGAGCATGGATTAGGTTCCTTGAAAAATGATGAGAGCATTCAAACTTAATATTTTTCACAAAACAACAAGAACATAGCTAAGGGGTGACTGAGCTGACCTCAATGTAAATTGACCATTAACTATATAGTCCCAAGATGAGACCCCAAGTCACTGTGGTTCCACCTTACAAATGAGGAATTTGACCAGTGTAACATCCATTCAAACAAAATAGGCAAAGTTAGCATAATGGCATAATATGACATAGGCATGGCAAGGTGGTACTTTAAGGCATTTGAAACAAGTGTTGTCCCTAGTTTTCCAATAAGTGGTTATAACTAGGAAACAATGGCATAGGTTAATTAAAATAATTTTCCCATAGGTAGTTAAAATTAGTAGTAAGATGGTGGGACACTGATTTGTCCAAAGGTAGTTATAATCAGGCCCACACAGTATATAATGAAACAAGAAATGAAGGATGTAACTACCAAACCACTATCATATTGCTCCAAAATATGGCCTCTATCTGGAATACTTGAAATAACTTTTGAAACTAATTTTAATCTTTGTGATGAAAGTGGCCTTGTAACCAATGGAATGGAACCACGGTCAAATAGGTTGGGTAGGTAGGATGAAAACAAATCAATTGATAGAAAATGTATGGTAGAACAGAATGGTGGAATGACAAAGTGATGGAATGGTAGGATGGTATGGTATAAATAAGAATGTTGAAAATATGGTATAATTTGAAATGGTCCTCATAGACAATAGACCAGGTCACTCAAGTGAAGTAATGCTTAAGGCATATAATGTTCATTAGATCATTAAATTCATCTTTATCTGGTGTAGAAAGCCTATATGCTCCAATGTCATAGTTTGAAACAATGATGAAAGGACCTACCCTATTTGGTTTGAACTTATATTTATGTTGTTTCTTGGTCATGGTATTATTTTGGTTTTCTTCAAGTAAAAGATCACCAAGTTCAAATTCTCTATGTTTCACACACCAATTGTAGTGGCCAAAAAGTCAATTATGGTATGCTTATAGGTTGTTTACTATAGCCAAGCATTTATCATCAAGTAACTTAACTCTTATAGGTTAACTACTTGATAATCTTCATCATCTAAGACATGCTTCAAAGAGATGCATAAAGAAGGTAGCTTAACCTTGATGGGAAAAATGACTTCAGTAACATAAAAAAGTGAGTATGGAGTGGTTCCTATAGGAGTGTGGTGATTGGTATGGTATATCTAGAACATGCAGACTATTTGGAGGTGCCAATCATGGTCAACATCATTGACAATATTTTTAAGGATGTTGAAAATGGTTTTTTTAGATGCTTCTCCCTAGCCATTACCTTGAGGGTAATATAGCATGGAAAAATGTTGTTTAATATTTTACTTGGAATATAGTGATTTGACATCTTTGTTATTGAATGATCCACCATTATTAGATATAATGTCAAAGGGGATATCATAACAAAAAATGAGATGGTTAAATATGAATTTGGAAATTTGCTTTCCAGTCACATGAGGGGTATAGCTTCAACCCACTTAGTGAAGTATTTAGTTATGGTAAGGATATGTTTATTACCATCAATTGAGGTGGGGTTTATCTTCTCAATGAGATTGAGGCCCCATGTATCAAATGTCCATGGTGTCAACATTAGTTTCAAAGGTTTAATCAGGGCATGAATTAGATTGACATGCATTTGATATTTATCACATCTTTTCACATATGTAGCTACATCTGCATCCATCATTAGCCAATAGTACCTAGTACATTATATATTTTTGGATAGGATATCCCCATTGGTGTGGGCTCCACATACTCCATGAACTTCTTGTAATGCTAATGTAGATTCTACCAAAGTTAAATAATTAAGCATAGTTACATCAAAACTATGGTTGTATAGGGTTAGTCTGAGTAAGCTATAATGTGTGACATGTTGGACAAAGGCTTTATATTTTTTATGGGATAAGTCTAGTGGCATAATTTGGTCATGAAGATAGGTGTAAAGGTCTAAATACCAAATAGAGTTGGGACCAATAATATCATAGATCATTATGATAGTGTTTCCACTCAAAATTTGCTTTTAGATCTAAGAGAAAGAAGAAACTAAAAAGTAATGGACGAGGCTTGGGAAGTACCTGGACTAAAGATTGCGCACCGTAAATCCAGACGCTTGTGAGCACTCCTCTTTGGCTGTGGAGGAATGACACCTACAAGAAAAAAGGAAACTTGGACAAGAAGATGTTAGATGAATAGGCAGTGGGTTGCCAAGCAAAAGCTTGTTCTCGGAAGTGTAAAAACTTCCTTAAGGGAGGTCAACCCACTGTTTTGATAAGATAGGTGACTGATAAAAAGACAGAATGCCAGAATACAGAAGTGACAAAGAAATTAGAAAGGAAAGAAAAGACCAAAATGATTACCTGAAGGAGCTATTGGGCTGAAGACAGTCGCTGAGGTCGGAAATGTTGCCGGCGTCGGTTATCTGATCTGCCGGCGTCGGCTATCCTGCCGACGTCGGTTGGGGTAGTGACCGGCGTCGGTCGGGGTTATGGCCTGTAGTCGGGTCTGAGTTGCTTTTTGGACTATGGACGGGTCTGGTTCGTGAACGGAGGCGAGACAGAGTTCAGGGACAAATTTGGATGGACTGGGGAGTGGTCTAGCTCTGGTTGGGTGCCTTATACAAGGTCTTTGTTGACAGGGGGATGGGGAAGAGCAAGAGACACAGAGGACAGGACCTGAGAAGGCTTTGCAGCCTCTCAGGAGGAAGAACAGAGGGAGCAGAGGATAATAGATAGGATAGATTACTGAAAACTAAATAAATAAAATGAAGAAAACCAGACTTTGCTTACCTTTTTGCTGACTGAAGAAAGGAGGTGCTGTTGTTGGAGCCACGGAAGACTTGTTGCAAGAAGAGAATCCCTAATCCAGAGCCTTTTCACCTGTTGCTACTGTTGCACGAGGTTAAGACAGAGGAGAGACGAAAGCTAAAGCGTCAAGAGAAGTCTGTTTTCGAGCTCAAGGGTCCAGAGGGCTGCAACGGATGCAGAAAGGGGTAATGAAGGATGCCGACGCCGGCAGTTTCGCCGACGTCGGCCGAAGGGTCACCGACGTCGGCGGTCGCAAAATGGGGACAGAGGCTAAAAATAGCCTCTGCCCATTCTTGCACGCCGCCGAGCGAGGGGGGATGGGAAGAACGGTCACGAGGATGCCAAAATGGGCGTGGGGGGAAAATAAAGAAGAGATTTGGCCTAATAAATGCTAGGGGGAAGGTGGAGGGATTCAAGGGAGGATCCAAGGTGGCAAGGGTAGGGTGGAAAGGGGGCCAAGGTCAAGGGTTAGGATAGGGGGCCAAGGTCAAGGGTTAGGATAGGGGGCCAAGGTCAAGGGTTAGGATAGGGGTTTAAGGCCAAGGGGGAGGACCAAGGTGCAGACACGTTTGCGGTGTCTACATTTGCCCCTTTTTGTCTTGTTGGTTGTTCTAGATGAACTGCAAGACAAAAACAGGAGTTGGTTGCCCCAGAAAAAGGATGAGGTGTTCCCCCCTCAAAGCGATAGTCGAGAGAAGGGAATCAAAGATCGAGTGTCGATTTGACAGAGAAATAGATAAGAAAGATGAAAAGTGAGTGAAAACGCTGCAAAAGTCGTGATTGCGCGTATACCACATCACGGGATGGTCGGGTCAAATTGTCGCATGTCGAGGGTCAAGGAGTGCCAAAATTGAAGTAACCGGGCCCCAGCATTTAGTCATCTGCTGATCGGGTCACTCAATTTAAGCTGAAGCTCCAAATGGTCGTCGTGTTCTAGGTATCCAGGGCTCAGGAAGTGCTCCCAGAAACACGAAAAAGCCACAAGTAGTAGGGATCAACTGGCTTGCGATCCGATACTTGCGAAGGGTCAAAAATAGTCTGCAGACAATTCTGCTATCCAGCCGTGAGGTAGCACACACGCAAAAACAACCAAGGCAACATTGTCTTGGAAGTGGTCGAAGGTCGAAGGATGGTCATTGGTCAAGAGGACGGATGGATAAAAGGATGCGGCCGAGCTAACCCCAGAAGACCCCATGTCAACTGAGTGCTGCCTACATAGCCCCTGTCGTAGGGGCCTCAGGCCAATGTAGTTCTCCCTAAAAGGGAGGGAGGGTCAGAGGGATTGATTGGTCTTGGTCAAAGTCGATGATGATTGGTCTTGGTCAAAGAAAATGATTGATCTTGGTCAATGTCAAGGTCAAGGTCGCAGGAGAGAAGGTTTGTTCATCAAAGAGATGAACAAATGGGGGTGGTCAAGCTAACCTCAGAGGATGTGTTATCTGAGTGCTGCCTACATAGCCCTGGTCATAGGGCCTCAGACCAATGTAGTTCAGACAAATTGAGAAGATTGGTCGATGATGAGATTGGTCATGTGTTGAAATGACGAGGGTAAGATGAGGATAAAATGATGCTACAGATGGTGTATTCTGTAGAATTGGTCGAGAGTCTTTCATCCCTAGCAAGTTTCCATAGTCGCGATGGATATATGCTAAAAATGAATAGAAGTCTATTTATGCTTCAGCAAGTATTGGTTTATGCTTAACATAAATTGGGTCTAGTCGGTAGTTTCCATGTGTACTGGTGTCCATAGAAACTATGTGAAATGGTCTGGGATGATGTCAGCTGAAAATGATGGCTGGGTTTGAGATGAGACGCTGATTGATGTGGTTAAATGTGACTAAAGTGAAGAGAAAAGATGAAAGGCAGATCGCTCTTTCATTGACAAGGACCAGAAAGGAAGCATAGATAGGGGTTGTTAGAACAAAGAGCCCCATTCATGCATTGCGTCGTTGACCAGTGTTGAGTTAGAACGGTAATCGAATCACTTTGACATTAAAGTGAGCTCGAAGTCCCTTGAGCAGGTGATAGGAGGAGGATAGGGTATCCCATTTTAAGAGCAGGAATAACCTTGCCCCTTTTATAGGAGACCCTGAGACAACTACAAGCCAAGTCCGTGACTCGTTTTTTTTTTTTTTTTTTTTTTTTTTTTTTGCGCAGGCTGATCGATGCGGGAAGCCTACGTAGAGATGTCTTTTGATGTAGTGGTCATGTTGCGAAGCTGATCAATGCGGGAAGCTTCTAAGAAAGGTGCTGTTTGATAGCCATCCTTCGAGGGAGTGGTCTATATTTTTGCTTAATAATGTTTGATAAGTTGGCCTAGCTGTCTTTCGAGGGATCAGTCTAGTAATACAACAATGATAGTACAGCTATCCTTCGAGGGAGCAGTCTGTCTTTTTGATTTTGACTTGATTTTGTGACCATGGATATGTTTTGACATCTTGATATATATTGTTTTTTGATTTGTTTGATTAGAGTCATGGACAAGGCTGTAGAAGTTCAAGGACGCCCCTTTTATTAGGACAAGGCATCCATGCATCATAAAAGGGTTGTAGAGGACTTGTTAAAGGGAAATAGGGTTGAAAGGGATGAGGATTAAGAGGATGAGGATTGCTCAAGGGACGAGCTCAAGTTACGTGTCAAGTAGACGAGTACTCGACTAGCAGAAGAATGGTCGAAGATGCAACGCATTAAGAGGCTCAGGTTCTGGCCGTCCGTCGAGGGAAGACAGACGATAAGTCCCTGACCCATACTTGTGCGTGATGATAAAAGGTCCAAGCCAATTGGGGGCGAACTTGCCTTGTTTACTTCGCTCCATATTGGTCACGTGCTGATTCTCTTTGAGGATGAGGTCTCCGATGTTGAAATCTCATTCTCGCAGATTTTTGTCGTAGGCCCGCTTTATGCGACTTTGGTAGACATGGAGATGATTAAGGGCAGCAAGACGGCGCTCATCGAGTAACTCAAGTTGAGCTAGGTGATCTTGACGAAAGTCATCGTTGGAGAGAATGTTATGCAGGGAGATGCAGAGGGACGGGATCTGTACTTCGAGAGGTAAGACAGCCTCTGTTCCGTACACGAGAGAGAAGGGAGTAGCACCCGTAGAGGTTCGGATGCTAGTGCGGTAGGCCCACAAAGCGAAGGGAATATGAATGTGCCAATCCCTACCTATATCGTCGACCACCTTCATGAGAATTTTAGTGAGAATTTTGTTGGAAGCCTCTGCCTGCCCATTTGCTTGTGGGTAGTAAGGCGAAGAAAAGCTGAGTTTGATGCCAAATGAGTCGCATAGTTTTTGGACAGTCTTGTTTTTGAAGGACTTGCCGTTGTCGGTAATGATTTTGTGAGGGACACCGAAATGACAGATGATGTGGCTGTTGATGAAGTCGGCAATTTTGTCAGCTTTTGTGGAGACAAGAGGAATGGCTTCCACCCACTTGGTGAAATACTCAGTGGTAGTGATGATGGACTGATGACAAAGAGACGAGTGAGGGTTGATCTCACCGATGAGATCCAAGCCCCACTGAGAGAAAGGCCAAAAATCCTAAGCAACTTGTAAGGCGTGGCTGGGGAGATGAAGCAGGTTAGAGTGCTGCTGACACTTGATGCAACATCGAACATAGTCGCTATAGTCTTGATGAAGGGTAGGCCAATAATAACCCAGGCGAAGGATGTGCTTGGCAACCGAGTTTCCACTGAAGTGTCCACCACAAATCCCATCGTGGATTTGCTTTATGGCTTGAGGAGCTTCAGTGGAGGTTAGACAGTGAAGCAGGAGGCCGTCGAAGCCTTGTTTATAGAGAAGACCCCTTAGCATGGTATAGCGAGCTGTGCGCTTGATGAAAGCTCACCGCGCATTGCTAGAGAGGTTGGGAGGAGTGACAGAAAGAGACAAGTAGTCCACGAGTTGCTTATACCAGTCATCTTGTGGGCTAGAATTGACAGTGTTGATATGGTCGATGTGAGGAGAGATGTATGAAGGCAAAGGTACACGATGCACTGTGACAAAAAGGTGAGATGATGATGATGAAGACGGGATATGCGAAGCAAGAGAAGCCATGGTGTCGGCAAACTTGTTCGTAGAGCGTGGAACAGTCTGCAAGAGGTGATGGTCGAAAGATGCTAAAAGAAGGTCAACACGATTCTTATACCTCTATAAAACTTCATTTTTACAGAGATATGAACCGTTAACTTGATTAACAATGAGCTGCGAGTCGCCGAAGATATTGATAGACTTGATGTGGAGAGAAAGAGCAGTCTGAAGTCCCAAAATTAAGGCCTCGTATTCGGCCATATTATTGGTACAATCAAAGTCAAGCTTGAAAGATAGAGGCATGGGCTCCCCTTCGAGTGGGATGAGGATGACCCCCGTACCCCCGCCGAGTTGACATTTGGAGCCGTCAAAGAACATGGTCATTTGGTAGACGGTGTCATCGGTGGAAAGGGTAGCGATAGACTCGTCAGGGAACTCGCAGTGGGAAGGTTGGTTGTCGGGAAGAGGGGCATCTGCCAGTTGGTCAGCGATGGTTTGCCCCTTGATAGATTTCTGCTGGATGAATTCGAGGTCAAACTTCGCAAGCAGCATGAGCCACCGAGCCATACGTTGATTCTGATATGGCTTGGAGTGCATGTACTTGAGAGGGTCGGTGTGAGTGACGACAAAGGTTTTGTGGTTGAGAAGATAGTGGCAGAGCTTGGTAGCAGAAAAGACTAATGCCAAACAGAGTTTCTCGATATGAGTATACCAAGTTTCATAGTCGACCAGTGTTCGGCTGATATAGTAAACCGCTTGCTCACGATGATGCTCGTCTCGGTGCGCGATCATGGAACCTAACGAATGGTTGGTGGCAGAGATATAAAGGTAGAAGGGTTGGTCGTCCTTAGGTGGATTGAGGACTGGTGGGGAGACCAGATAGCTTTTGAGGGCCTTAAAAGCCTCTTGACAGTCCTTATCCCATTTAAAGGAGATGTCCTTCTTAAGGACGTGATGGAAAGGTTGGCAGCGGTCTAAAAGTTGCGAGATGAAATGGCGAATGGACTGGAGCTTCCCTTGTAGACTGCGAAGCTGCTTGAGATTGGTCGGGGGTGGCATTTTGAGGATAGCGCAGATCTTGGCGGGATCTATCTCGATACCACAGAAGGAAATGATGAAGCTGAGAAGTTTTCCTGAGAGGACCCCAAAGACACACTTCTTGGGGTTGAGGTGGACATTGTATTGAAGAAGGCGAGAGAAGATGATTGTGAGAATGGTCAAGTGGTCACGGTGAAGTTTGGACTTGCCGAGAAGGTCATCCACATAATCCTCCATGATTTTGTGGAGGAGATCATGGAAAATGTAGGTCATGGCGCGCTGATAGGTGGCACCAGCATTTTTCAAGCTGAAAGGCATGACTCGATAGCAGAAAGTCCCCCATGGGGTGATAAAGGTAGTCTTGTGCTGATCTTTCGGTGCGATCAGGATTTGATTGTATCCTGAAAACCCATCCATGAGAGATAACATCTCGTGGCCGGCCGTGAGATCAACAAGCTGGTCAATGTTAGGAAGAGGAAAGTCATCTTTGGGACAGGCTAGGTTAAGGTTGCGATAGTCCGTGCAGATTCGAATCCCCCCAGTTGCTTTAGTAACTGGGACGATGTTAGAGACCCACTGTGGATAATCGATGGGTTGGATGAAGGAGACAGAAAGAAGGCATTGAAGCTCCTCTTTGACAAGGAGTGCAACGCGAGGATGCATCTTTCGAAGCTTCTGCCTAACAGGCTTAACCTCTGGTTTGGTGACAATGTTATGGGTAGCAATGGTGGGGTTGATGCCAGGCATGTCACTGTAAGTCCAGGCAAAGGTCTTGCTATGGTTGGAAAGGAACTGGGCATAGTCAAGCTGCTCCTGAGCATCTAAAGATTGGCCAATCTTTAAGACGTGAGGAACATCGGAAGAAGAAGGGAGGTTGATGTCAATGGTGGATTCATTTAACATAACCTGGGTCTCAGAAGGGAGGAAATGCTGGATGAAAGAGTCGTCGGCACCCATGTAGGAAAGGATGGCGTCATCGTCAACGCAGTGGACAGTGTGAATGGTTGCCGACTCATCTTCTACCATGCTAGGAAAAATGAGAGGGAGAGACCTGGACACCCCATTGAGCTGATAGGTCAGGGGTTCCAGGCGGATGGTTTTTATGGAAAAAAAACTAGGAGGGATGGAAACCACCGACTCCGTAGGTGACGAAGGAGAAATGGGCGAGTCTGGAGGAGATTGGTCGATGGTTGGCTCGGGACAGAGGTCGGAAGGAGCCTGACTGGGGTCATGATATCCCAGGCCATACCGTTTCTTGACATCGTGATCATTGAGCGGCTCGATGGGCTGATGGGAGCCCTGCTCATAACGTCCAAAACCAAAACCCTTCCATGCACACCTATGAAGGTAAGTGTGTGCAAAGGCGGGGTTGCCAAGAAACGAGAAATCAGATGTGAAAGGTTGGGGTGAAGAAAGGGAATTGCCATTGGTAGGAGCTTGGTTAAGCCCCCCATAGACAAAGTTGGTTTGGAAGTGAGGAGGACCATAAGGTACGACCGTCCCGATCCGATGGTCGTAATTGGGACTGAGGTGAAGGCGTCCATACTCTTGCAGAGTTTGGAACATGTCGAGGGTCAACAAGCGATATTCCCCAAGTGATAGTCATTGGAAGATGTCTTCCATGGGGTCTTTGGTCAGTGCTTGAAGAGGAGGGGTGAGGGCAACCACCGATTGCAAACTGGTCGAAGCTTCCGCAGATGGAGGCAGTGCCAGAGTTGACGGTTTGATGGGAATGAGGACATCGTTGGGACGGTAGGTGGTGTTGCAAGTCTTGAAGGGTGAAGGGTCAGCGGGAATGGTATGGACTTGCTCGTCATGCTCAAACTTCACACAATGGTGCAGGGTGGAGGGAATACAGGCCATGGCACAGATCCAAGGTCGGCCTAGTAGAAGGTTGTATTGAAACTCTCCTTTGATGATATAGAAGAGCTCCGGGACTGTGCGTGGGCCAACACGGATGTGAATGATGACTGTGCCAATGGTCGTGGCGGTGGTGTCATTGAAAGAGCGTAAGATTGCATCAGTTTTGGAGACGCAGTTCTTAGGAAGAGATAGCTGATCAAAGGCACGAGTAGAGATTATGTTGATGCTAGCGCCGCCGTCGATCATAATGTGTTTGATGCGTGTCCGATCGACATAGGCAGTGATGAAGAGGGCGGCGTCCTGATCTTCTGTGTTAGATGTGGGAATCTCAGAATCACTGAATGTGATGGAGTTGATAGGAGATAAAGAATGGATGAGGGCAGCGAGTGGTTGAGGGTCCTCGGGTTGGACCTCCGCTGCTTGCAAGGCTTGGATAAGGGCTTGACGGTGCTGAGGCGAGGTTTGGATAAGGTCATAAAGAGACATCTTCACAGGTGTCTGATGAAGCTGCTTCAGCATGGAGTCGTGAATTGGCCCAGAAGAGGAAGACGAAGAAGGTTGGGATGCGCCAAGGATAGAAATTTTAGGCTTGGGCGCAAGAGGTGGCTTGACGAAGGGATAGGTCCAAGGAATGGCAGCTTTTGCTTTGGCCTTGTCCTGTTGCGACCTAGTGGTTATACGGATAGCATTGATTTTGAAAATGGGAGGTGAAGAAGGGGTCATGCCTTGCTAGTGAGATGTTGACGTGTTTGAAGAGGAAGGAGTCGGGGTCTGGTCAAGAGTGTCCTCAAGGAGAAGAGTGTCTTTCTCCATATGGCGGTGAATGACGGCCTTGAGGGCACAGCAAGTCTCAGTGTCATGTCCTGGTGTACGATGATATAAACAAATTTTCGTCTCGTCGAACCAGGAGGGCTTGGACCCGAGAGGTTGGAAAGGCTTGATGGGCGGAAGGGTTATGTCAAAAGTCTGGAGAAGTCGGCGCAATATCAACGAGTATGAGCCCAATAGAGGGTCCATGTTATTTGATATGCACGAGGTTGGTGATTTTTGCTTAGACGAGGCTAGAGGAGATTTTCGTACCACCTTATGGGTTGATGGCGCGGTGACAGATGGAGATGGCTCTGGCCTGGTGATTGAGAACGCCTTTTTAGGAGAGGGACGACTGGAGATAGGCAGAGGAAGCAGAGGAGGCAACGAGTTTTGTTTGAAGGCTGGAGTGGGAAGAATGCTGGTCAAGGTCGAAGGATGAGGGCCCAAAATTGATGGCAATGGTGACGGAGAAGGAGGCGTTCGTTTCTGTGGTCTGGCAGCCCTCTTTGACTTGGTTGGAAGAGTGCTGTTGGTCGAGGTCTGGCCTAGGTCCACCTTCACTTGCGGGTGAGTGAGGGTGGAGACAGGATGAATGCCAAATGACTTGATGGGTTTAGACGAGGTAGATGCAGGTTTCGGTTTGGATGGGTTTGGTTGAGGTTTGAGAGTCTGGTCTTTGTCAAGAGTCTGACGAGATTCCACCTTAGGAGGATTAGTGGCATGTGATGAGAGGGCGCGGGTATGTTGAAGGGCTTTAAGATGCTCCCACAACACCTGAGGCATCACTTTCCTTGGAGGGAGAAGCACAATTTTCTACACTAATCGGGAAAATGGCTGAGAAGAAGATGTTGATGGTTGCGAGGTTGAAGACGAGATGGGTGTAGTGGTCTTAGACGCATGGTGTGGTGAAGTCATGACAGATTTAGATGAAGACAAAGGGGAGACAGGTTCTTCCCTAGGTGGAAAAGAATCCAAAAAGCGAGGCTCCCCGAGCGGGTAAAGGGCAGGGATGACAGTGCTCTCCACTTGCGACTGAGAAGTAGGAAGGGTCGGGTCCTCCATAGGCAGTAAAACGGAGGATGGCGAGACTGGTGGTGCAGGTAAAGCCGAGGTGTCCTCCAAGATGAGAGAGGTCGGTGGAGAACTAGCCGGGGAGAGAGGTTCGTCCACATGTGATGGACTGATTGATGGACTAACCTCTTGAGGTTGATTGGGGACGAAGGGAGAGACCGTATTGACTGTTCGAAGTTGTGTTCATGATTGTCGTCAATTAAGGTCTGGACGTTGTTCTGAGTTGGCAGATGATTGGGGAAAGGTTGTTTGAAGATGTCAATGGCCTGATTAGGGGGTGCATTTGGATTGTCTAAGATGAGACCCCCTTTTCGAGCATGTCTTGGATTATGTTCTTAAAGGTTTTGCAGTTTTTCATGTCATGGCCCTTAACACGGTGGAAGCTGCAGAAGTCATGCTCCCTATACCACGCGGGGATGGCGTGAGAGGGATCGAATTGTGGAGGAGGTCGGGCTTGAGGGAGATTGAGGGCCCCCTGTTTGAGAAGCTTGTCCAGCACAAATGCATATGATTCTCCGAGAGGAGTATATCGCTGCTGCATGTATCTTTGCTAGAATTGGCGAGTAGCACTCTGAGATGTAGATGGCTCAGGCTGATTGGTCGAAGAGGATGAAGGTCTGACAACCATGGCATTAGCTGAAGCCTTGGATTTAGAATTGGATGATGATGGCTTGGCAGAGGAAGAGTCATTGGTCTTAGAGCTGGGATTCTTGTTCCGCAACTTGACTTTATTCTCCTCGATGGCACGCAACTCAAGTTTGTGAGCCATCGTGAAGGCTTCGTCAAAAGTGCGGAAGGTTTGAACCCTCAGGGTGGAAGAGATATGTCTGGCGCAGGCTTGGGAAAAGAGTTCAATAAGCTCGGCCTGGGGTAAGGAAAAGGAGAGTTGGTTGATAAGGCCTCTCCATCGAGCTACGAAGTCGGCTATGGACTCGTCCTTGAATTGCCGGATAGAATAGAGGTCTGTGATTGAGACCTTCTTGGTTATGTTGATGGAAAAGTGATCGAGGAAGAGCTGAGCCAATTGTGTGAATGAGAAGAGAGAATGGCTAGGAAGGGAGCTATACCAGTCAAGTGCAGCACCTGAGAGAGACATAGGAAACGTGCGTAAGAGCAACGCATCGTCATGGCCAATGAGGTAACAGGCATGTCTGAATGCCCGCAAGTGTTGTTGGGGGTCTTCCTTGTTTTGAAAGCGAGAAAACTTTGAAAGCTCCCACTGGCTAGGATAGGGTCTGATTGGGACAGAAGGATGAATGGGCTCGTTACAGATCTGCTTGTATGAAAGAGTGTTGCGCGAGCTGAAAATAGAGGTCTCAAGACTGGTCATCTTGTCCATAAGCATTTTGATGATGTCTGCCGACGGATTGACAGGTTGCGTGCCCCCTAGGTTGTAGGGTGCTTGGAAGAGGCTAGAGGAAGTATGCGACATAGTCAGTTGTACAATGTACGAATGACTAATCGCAGGGGCAGAGGTGGAGGCTAAAGGTGGTTGGGTGGAAGACATAGCTGGGCCCATTATCGCCACAAGAGGTTGAACTGTGGTAATGGGGGCCAATGGATAAGAAGCCACCCTGGTGTTGATAGGGGCCAGGGTAGGCGGAATAGAGATGATAAGGTTTTGAAAAGGAGTGGATAGCGGTTGAGGGGGTTAAAGTTGACAGGGGGCTGGAACCCCGGTGGAAGTGGGCCCAATGATAGAGGGAGAGGCCACACCTGGAGGATTGGTCAAAGTCTGAGTCTGGTCAGTGGTCGAAGCGATGGCCTGGGTGTCCAAAGGTTGAACTATGGATGTTGTCGATACAGCCATAGTCGCGGCAAGGGAGGTTGGCATTCCATAGATTGGATTGCCCAAGGAGTCTCACGTTTGGCTATGCGTGAGATAATGTTGCAAGGCCTTGACGTTGAGGTCCAAGAATCGTTCAAAGTCTTGGTCCCCTTCTTGGACAATGGGAGTCTACGGCGGGGTTGGACGAATGGGAGTTCTTTCAGTCTCCGAGTTGAACTCCATTGTAGGCTTGGTCACAGACGGGGTGGACGGAAGTGGTTGACGGCTAGCGTGGTTGACAAGAGCTTTGGCTTGGCTGCGAGTCAAAACCATGTAAGGCAAAGAAGGTTCAGGTCTCAGGAACTGTGTTGCTCAATTTCAAAAAACCAGGATGGAGTCTTTGGCAGAGAAAGGACAGGTTTTAGGCTGCTGGTTTTGAAGAAAAAGGACAGTGACAGAGACTGACGTCGGTTTAAAAACCGATGCCGGTAATAAATGTGACCGACGTCGGTCAGATAACTGATGCCGATAACAGATAAAGCTGACGTCGGTAGCAGAACCGATGCCGGTGACAGGGGAAGGCCGACGTCGGTGTCAGAACCGATGTCGGTGACTGTGTCTTCCAGAGAACCAAAAGGTTTGAAGATTCTTGGAAAAACAAAGAAGGAAGCGTCCTCACACACTCAAACAAACAGATGAGAAGAGGAAAACAGAGAGAGACAGACAAGCCTAAGCGATAAATCCTAGGAATTAACCTTAGAAATTGTGGCTTATGCCTTAGATGAATGTTTGGGGAGATTGGTTGAAAAATGGGTCCTAGAAGAAGGCAGTCTAAAGATGGTTTCAGGTGTTGTTTTAGGTGCTCAAAGATCTGTGTTAGGGTCTGGTACGTGGCCTGGTGCTAAGGAGCAAGCTCCCCTCACTTCACGATTCCAGTGGTTAGCTGGTTTCGCTTAGCCAAGATATACCTCGCCTAGAGTTTATACTCCACCAGAGAACGGAGTGGGCTTCCCCCTTGGTGATGAAATCCAAGTAGGGTCACCGGGACGAGTAAGGTATTCACTGGGGGATGAAATCCCAGTCGGGCCTTGTCTCAGGTATGTTTTATGTTCATTTTAGTGCATGTGGTCCGGTAGTGTAACATCAAGTGTCTACGGTTCATTCAATATGCGTCTAAGTTACTAGATGTGGACTAATGCAAGCACAAGCAGAAATGAAAGTGCAATACATTTTAATGCCCAAGTCGAAATGTGATATTGTGATGAAGACAAGTTTTGAGAAAGGGTCAAGAGTATGATGTTTAGACTAGTCTAGAAATGCAAGGAAGAAAGATTCATTTTAGTCCTGCTTATAGTGTCATTGAGAAGAAGAGAAAGAGGAGAAAAGGTAAGAACCTAATGCTCCTAAATGAATGAAAAGAAAGGAACCCAGGAGGAACCTAGGGTCCCACCGGGTGTGCCAGAATGTTTCCACTCAAAATTCGCTTTTAGATCTAAGAGAAAGAAGAAACTAAAAAGTAATGGACGAGGCTTGGGAAGTACCTGGACTAAAGATTGCGCACCGTAAATCCAGACGCTTGTGAGCACTCCTCTTTGGCTATGGAGGAATGACACCTGCAAGAAAAAAGGAAACTTGGACAAGAAGATGTTAGATGAATAGGCAGTGGGTTGCCAAGCAAAAGCTTGTTCCCAAAAGTGTAAAAACTTCCTTAAGGGAGGTCAACCCACTATTTTGATCAGATAGGTGACTGATAAAAAGACAGAATGCCAGAATACAGAAGTGACAAAGAAATTAGAAAGGAAAGAAAAGACCAAAATGATTACCTGAAGGAGCTGTTGGGCTGAAGACAGTCACCGAGGTCAGAAATGTTGCCGGCGTCGGTTATCTGATCTGCCGGCGTCGGCTATCCTGCCGACGTCGATTGGGGTAGTGACCGACGTCGGTCGGGGTTATGGCCTGTAGTCGGGTCTGAGTTGCTTTCTGGACTGTGGACGGGTCTGGTTCGTGAACGGAGGCGAGACAGAGTTCAGGGACAAATTTGGATGGACTGGGGAGTGGTCTAGCTCTGGTTGGGTGCCTTATACAAGGTCTTTGTTGACAGGGGGATTGGGAAGAGGAAGAGACATAGAGGACAGGACCTGAGAAGGCTTTGCAGCCTCTCAGGAGGAAGAACAGAGGGAGCAGAGGACAATAGATAGGATAGATTACTGAAAACTAAATAAATAAAATGAAGAAAAACAGACTTTGCTTACCTTTTTGCTGACTGAAGAAAGGAGGTGCTGTTGTTGGAGCCACGGAAGACTTGTTGCAAGAAGAGAATCCCTGATCCAGAGCCTTTTCACCTGTTGCTGTTGTTGCACGAGGTCAAGACAGAGGAGAGACGAAAGCTAAAGCGTCAAGAGAAGTCTGTTTTTGAGCTCAAGGGTCCAGGGGGCTGCAACGGATGTAGAAAGGGGTAATGAAGGATGCCGATGCCGGCAGTTTTGCCGACGTCGGCCGAAGGGTCGCCGACGTCGGCGATCGCAGAATGGGGACAGAGGCTAAAAATAGCCTCTGCCCATTCTTGCACGCCGCCGAGCGAGGGGGGATGGGAAGAACGGTCATGAGGATGCCAAAATGTGCATGGGGGGAAAATAAAGAAGAGATTTGGCCTAATAAATGCTAGGGGGAAGGTGGAGGGATTCAAGGGAGGATCCAAGGTGGCAAGGGTAGGGTGGAAATGGGGCCAAGGTCAAGGGTTAGGATAGGGGGCCAAGGTCAACGGTTAGGATAGGGGGCCAAGGTCAAGGGTTAGGATAGGGGTTTAAGGCCAAGGGGGAGGACCAAGGTGCAGACACGTTTGCGGTGTCTACAGATAGTTGAAGGTTCATGAGTTGGTGTTAGTAAATTTTCAACAAGAAACTAGTATTTTTTAGCCATACCCATATGTTGAATCAAAGACCCAATGGTAGCCATGACATCTGCTATCTTATTACTAGCCCTTGGTATATGCTCAAATTGAACATTGGTAATCTATTATTTGAGAGTGTCGACCATGGTCTTGTATGGTACCATACTATCATCCTTGGTATAAAAGTGGTCTTTAACTTGAGTGATGATTAAATGAGAATCACCATAAAACTTAAGATGATGTATGTTATATTATACTACTTGTTGAATCCTTGCAATAAGTGTTTCATATTTGGCCATGTTATTGGTACAAGGAAAGATGATCCTGAATGACTTAGGGATTTGATCCCCTTGAGGTGTAATGAATAAAGGCCTACACCTGATCTATGTGTAGTGAATGATCCATCAAAATATAGCTTCTAGTGTTATTCCTCAAGATGTGTTTCAATTATGGTCGTAATGGATTCATCTATGAATTGGAATGTTAGCAGCTTTGTATCAGCAAGGAGTGCTTCAACAAGCTGATCGATAAGAATTTGCCCCTTGATAGATTTTTGATTGACATATTTTTTCTTAAACTCAGAAAAGCATAATCCATTTTACCATGCAACTTTGTAAATATGTTTTAAATAGTAGATACTTAAGCAGATCTACTTTTGAAATGACCATGGTCTTATTGTTCAACATATAATGTAATAGTTTATGTGTTGTAAAAACCATAGTTAAATAGGATTTTTCAATGTGCATATAGTTATGTTCATACATGGCTAATGTATGGCTTAAATAATACATGACATGCTCCTTTACATTATTATTATGTTGATCTAGAAGTGCCCCCAGGGATTTATCTATGGCTGACAAATGATAGGTGGATTAGGAATGGCTTTCCTAGCATTAGAGGCAACAAAATAGGTGGATTTTCAAGATAGTCCTTTAAGTGATAAAAAGACTTGATAATTTTCCATCCTAATGAAATTCTACCCCTTTATTTATCAAGTGCATGAATGAGTGGAATTTATAGACCAATTGAGATATGAAGCATCTAATGGATTGGATCTTGCCCTAAAAACTATGGATTTGCTTTAAATTGGTTGGTAGTGGTATCTCTATTATGGATTATACTTTGGCTGGATCGACTTCAATGCCGCGATGAGACATAATGAATCAAATTAATTTTCCTGAAGTAATGCCAAAAACACACTTCTTAGGGTTGAGCCTAACTTTATATTCATGCAGTCTCTCAAATATTCTCCTCAGTATTGCTAGATGATCCTGGTCTTTGATTTACCTAGTATGTCATCAATGTAGTCTTCAATAATGTCATGCATCATATCATGAAATATGATGGTCATGGATATTTAGTAAGTGGCTCTTGCATTATTGAGATCAAATGATATAACCTAATAACAAAAGGTTCCCCACCTAGTGGTGAATGCTATTTTGTGTTGGTCTTCTAGTGCAATTTAAATATGATTGTAGCCTAAAAATACATCTATCAGTGAAAGCATTTCCTAACCCATTGTTGTTTGATAATCATGTCAATGTTTGGTAGAGGAAAGTCATCCTTAGGTCAGGCCTTGTTGAGGTCTCTAAAATTAGTGAAAATACTGATTCTTTTTAGATTTTTGTTGATGGGTAAATATTGGAGATCCACTCTAAGTAGTTGATCAATCGAATACATATCGTTTATAAGAGTTTTTTCAAATTTTTATTGAGTAATATAGTAATGTAAGGATACATCTTGCATAATTTTTATTTTATAGGTTTGGAATTAGGATGTACCATAAGGTGGTGTACAACCAAGGTGGGGTCTAAACCAGGCATGTCAAATTAGGCCCAAGTAAATATATCACCAAATTCCCTTAGAAGGGTTGTAAAAAATTCACATTCTTTTTTAGTGTGGGACACATCTAGTTTAATCCATTTTAGGTCATTTGAAGTCCTGATGTTAACCTCTATCATGTCCTCTACCAGAAGGGTGGAGATATATTCTAGAATGGTAGGTAAAGATTTAAAATATCTTGTAATAGTAGAGTCTTTTCTTAGGAGTGGCTCTTTAAGGAGTCCTAGGAATGATGAATCATTATCCCCCATTGGTAGGGATGGCTAGGTGATAAATATTGTTGGAAACTCTTGGATGATTAGATCGAAATCTTGTTACTCTTCAAGACTAAACTCAGACCCATAGGCAATTTCATCAATGGTGGTCTCTTAAGCTATGTTTGAGGAAGGTTGAACACCCTCATATAATGGTGACTAAAATAGGTTTTCACTTTAGGACCTGAATGCTTTATTTATTTATTTTTGGCTAAGGGTGTTCACTCACTCTCCAAAATAGGCTTCAAGAACTAGTTTGATTAAGATCCCTTGTTTGTGGTCTCCCAATAGCACATTATCCCTAATGCCCAAAAAATCATAGAAAGCCTTATCATTCTAAAACTCATCAACTAGAGTATTTGATTCTTGTTGGTTCCAGTCTATTAGTTGGGGGTAATACAATGGAAGTGGGTTATGGAAAATAATTGGTCAAAGGGTACAAATGGCATTATGGTCAAACAAATTGGTATGGGATAGGTCATCAAAAATGATATGATCAAACTTTGATTTGCTGTTGGCATCATCATCACTAGTCATTGGCATTGGAACATGAATAAGATATGTGGGGTCACCCCCTTGTGATTTAAATCCAAGTCTATAGGTTAATTTATATTGAGTGGTATAAATTGGTTCAAGCAAACCTTAATGATTTAGCCCAAGGCCTTCTCCTTCATAGGCATGCCTCTCCATGATTCTATTTGAAATAGGATACTTGGCATTGATGTAAAAGTAAGCCAATTTGTCATTATATAACCAAGATTCATCATCTATAAGAGGGTCCTATTCTTGGCTAGTGGTTGGATAAAAGTGATAGGTGATGGACTATGCAGTTTGGCTTTGCCCTTTCTTTGCCATTCCTTGTAAATTGGTTTGAATTTTGGTCTTCCAAAGTACTTAGGGTTCTATGAAATATTGGAAATTTGGAATGTATCATGGGTCAAATATTCTCTTGGGCCATTAGTTAAGATAGTATAATGATTAGATATTTTAGGAGGTAGCATGTGGGAAAGTGAATCAAGAGTATTAGGGTCAATGCAGTTGGCCTCTGGTAAATCAAAAAGTATTTATTTTCCCTTGTCCTTCTTGGAAAATGGATTTAGGCCAAAAAATAGTTATAACTTTATTACTTGACCTCTAAATGCTTTCAATGCTTATATGGCTACAAATCTCCATGGATGGTGACCTCTATACCTGAATGGGGGAACTTGATACATTGGTGCAATATTGATGGGATTACATGAATCTCATGTATATAAGGTAAACCCAAAATCATATTATATTATAAATCAAGTTCTAACACATGGCATAAGGTATCGTGGGTTAAAGACCCAATGATAAATTGTAAGCTAATAGTGCCTTGTGATTTTCATTCTTCATTGTCATAGGACTTGATGGTGATTATTTCTTGTTGAAAATTAGCCATGGTGTACTCAAGAAGCTTAGATTAATTTAGAGACAAAATATTTAGGCTTGATTCATTATCTATGAGAACACATTTCACTTTATGCCATGTTATGACAACTTCGATGTACAATGGATTGTTATGCAAAGGGCCAAGGGATGACATATTACTTTTGTTGAAAGTTAATTGTTGGCCTAGAGCTAGGTGTCTAACTAAATCTTAAAATTTGTCTTAGGATATGTCATTTGGAACTTGGGATTGGCTAAGGAACTCTGTCAAGATTTTCTTGTGGATTGTAGATGTATGCAATAAATCTAAAATGGATATATGTGTGGGCATCTTCTAAAATTATTCCACAATATCAAACATCTTTTCTTAGACAATAGGAAATGGCTTGTTCTGAGCTAGAATGGTTGGTTAAAAGGGAGAAGTGGTAAATGGTTATGGGCCTAGTATGGTAATATTTGACCACCAAGTTATGATTGCACAATCAAGATTAGATACATGACCATTGTTGATAACAAATGAAGGTGGAGGGGAACTAGATAGGATAAGTCTTGATTGTTGGTACACTTTTGCATGGTCATAGGCTAACAACAAGTTATAAATATAAGGTTTAAAAGTCATAATCCCTATTTGCTTATGGTCCTAGGTCAAGGAAGGATCAATGACATGCATTGGTTGATTAGGAATGATTAGTAATGGTCTTATTTGATTGGTATTTGGTCTCAGATTGATGGAAATGGTGTTTAAATGACCTCTTGCAAGATGGCCTCAAACCTTGTTATAGTTATGTGTAAAGACATGGTAGGTCTATTGGTTGTTGGCATCATTCTAGCCTTGGTTCAATTAATGACATTGTTGGTTTTGATATTGATTTTTTTGGTTCTACCTTGGATGTTAGAACTATCGTTATTGTTATCTTGGCCATCATTGTTATTATTGCTATTGGTTGTTATGTTGGGGAAAGGGGTTTCGATATATGCTGAGGTTCTGATTGGATGTAGAAGTTATATGATTTAATGTTATCTCCCCATTTTCTAACATATTTTCAATTAAATGTTTAATATTCACATAATGTCATAAATTATGTCCATTAACTTGATCATACTCATACAGTTCATTTTTCTTGTACTAGTCTAGGTAGTAAATGCCCTTAGGATACTATTTCAAAATAGGCTAGTTAATTAGATTAGCTATGATGAGCTTGCAAAACATGGATTCAATGGGTTCTCCAAGGTCATTAAAGACATGATGAGTAAGAAAAGTTCTTGGAGGAAGGGCTTACAAAGGCATAGGTTACTGGATTTATCGTGTTGGTTTAGGCTGTTACACTTGTTGAATGGGTTATTGGTGAGGAGTAATTTTCATATGCAGTATTGGGTGAGAAAATGGTGTTTGCACCATTTGGACATATCATAACTCAGTTAATACATTTCACACAATATTATTGTTATAATTGAACTACTTGGGTTTGTCATAATTACTAGCCTAGGCTAGTTGTGATGCTTGTGGTTGGACTTGGTTATGATTTTGGCAATTGTTCTAGTTTTGAATTGGGATATTTTTTGACATGGTGAGTTTGATTATCCATTTTTTAATAAGGTATATTGAACTCAATAAACATTATCAATGATTTATTTGAAGGTATGTGTACACTACAACTCTAAATGGTAAGATATATCACTGTGCAAATTTTTGATAAACATAAAAACTAGTTGCTTGTCTAGCAAACTATGGGAAAATTAGATTGCAAGGTCTCTCCATTATTGTAAATATTTCACTAACTTTTTATTTGACCTTTGTTAAAGCTACCAACAAAATATTGTGTTTGATATTGTAGGGGAAGTGTTGCACAAATTTATCTTTGATTGGGTGGTCAAAAGAGGATTGCTTTGATTGGGGTATAGTAGAGGTATGGTTTGATATGGAATGTTAGTTTGGTTTGGGAATGGACTAGTAATATGCATGCACAATTAGGGTAGGATGTTGAAATTATATGCATTACTATATGATATTCTAGTTTGGATTGGGTATATGGGCCTGGATTTAGGGAAATTAGGGCTGAGAGGGAGGGATATGACTATACTATGCCTATTGAGGTTAAATAGGGACATGCTATTGACTAGTCAAACCTTGATGATTGAGGGGAACTTGTGAATCAAGGCCCTGTCATTGGATTTATAGCACATTTGGCATGAAAGGCAATTGTCACCTAATTGTTACTTGTGTAAGATTGTAACCTCTTAGTTTCATGAACCCTTATTGGGAATTATATGCATTTTAGAGATTTAGAATTTTTCACTGACCAATACTTATACACTATTGATTATAAATCATTTGGTTTTATATTGGCATGTTGGTCTATGACTAAAGAGGTATGTTCATCATTACCTGACGAGGTAGAACATTAGTTGCCCCTTATTGAGGTGGCAAGATTTTTAGCCTCTACTTCATGGGTACATTGGATGGTGCCTATTATTTTGGAATGTTATTAATCACCTATTGTGGTAGAGTAACATTCATTACATTTTATTCAAGCATGACACTATTCATTGTTTGACTACTTTATCCTTGAGGTTGGGTGCTTAAAAAAGTAGTTGGTTGAGGATTAGAGGTAGTTTTTGAGGTTGGGAGGTAGAATTTCCTACCAATTACATTTGTAAACCACTCATGGTGTTGACTAAAGGCATATTTTTTTGTTGACTATGTGTTTGTGCATTTACACCATTTTGGTCTATATTAGACATTGCTTGTGCATCATCCACTATGTTTGGCTCACTATTTTGGATAGAAGAAGAAGATACTTATTTTATAGTTGGGGTATTAAACATATTTTATATTGAAATTATATACACAAATAGGTCTATACCCTAATTTTATTCGCCTATTAATTCAATGAAAACTCCTATTGAAGGAGTTAACTCAATAAGAGGAGCACTTGACATGGTGATGTTGTTAAAGTTATGCATATGTTTAGGTTTGTTTGTTATTTGTATCTAAATGAAGTGGTTCTCTATGAGGCCCTTTCCTATGACAAGAATATAAGGGTCATGGTAAAACATTGGCACACTAACATGAGGGTTGATAAAAGAGGTTTGTTCATTGGTTTGAATATAAGGTATGTTATAAGGCCCTCTTACTAGACTTGGCAAGTTTGCATGGGGAAATTTTGCCAAAAACTTAGCCCCTACTTATGCAAATATAATTAAGACTTCATCCTTGTTTGCAATCAAGTGATGATAAAATAAGTATGGGTCATAGGTTGATGGAATTGTAACATAGTAAAGTTGATGTTGAACTTATTCTACAACTAAAGGTATGCTAGCCAAGTACTGTGCCATTTATTCTTGGTCCTACTCTGAGTATGGAAGCATATTGAACAAATAATGTGCTTAAGGATATTAACTCTGTTCCCCCATTTGAGTGTTGTAAGGTGGATAAGGATCCATCTCACAAACAACATCATCTCCATAAAGGTCTTGAATAAAGTCTTCTTATATGACAATATTTCCATAACTTGGATTGTACATGACACCACTACATGTATAGTGAGACATGGTTAAATCAATGGTGAATGTTTCACAACAAGATGGGATTAGAGTTCTAAAAAATTTGAAAAAGAATGTATAAAAAGATAAAAGGTTCAAACTCAATCTAACTTGGTCAAAGTGATAGAACTGTATCTCCAAAATGGTTTGTGACAAAACTTGGTATAAAATAGTATAAAGTAAAATCTCTAATGATAAATGTCTCACATAACAAGGTCAACTGGATGAACTAAAAACAAAATGCCAAACTCTAAGTTCAAAGTGTTCCAAATAGGTCTAATCTAAGAAAAGTAATGGTTGCTAGGTATTTTGACCAAATGCGACAACAAAATCTAGGATAAAAAAAAGCATGTGTTAAGACTCTTGGATAAATGTGGCATCAAAATACATACTTTAAACAAAAGGATGATTTAATATAACAAACTTGGAATACTTTGGCATAAACTAGGTGTTTGATTTCACATATGAACTTGGTCAAATTGGTATGAAGAACTAAACAAAAGGTACTTGGAGATAAACTATTTATCCCAAATGATGGGAAAATAAATAGTTTTCAAAATTAGGTAAAGAATTAACCTAAGTTAGACAACCCAAAAGATAAATATCAACATCTAAGCCTTAATTAGACAAGGCATAAACATCAATCAATCAATGTTTGAATTTGAACTTTTCAAGGTTAATTAGAAACTCAACTTAGGAAAACTAGGATTTTTGAACAAACAAGCTAGACAAAATTTAATGGCATAATGGCACTAAACAAAGACCACAAAGGCATACATGTATTGGTTCAAAATTTTGAAAACTTGGACACAAGACAAGATGAGTCTATGAAACAATGTGATCAATGTAATGATGTTATCACTCTCAAAAGGTATAAACAATTATTTTTTCAAACACTTCAAAGTATAAAGTTTGAATTGATTTGGCCAGTGTAACCTTACCCATTTTAATCGAGTGACAAAAATAATGTTTTTGACATAAATTTTTTAAGGTAAACTGAGGTGTCAAATAGATGGCAAAACACCTCCTCAAACAATGGAGTGGTGTGGAGAAACAACTCATTTTGATGTGGCATAAATAAACAAAGTTTTAGGCTCAAAGACCAAGAAATAAAGGAAAAAAACCAAATACAACTAAGTAAATCATCCTAATTCCTAAACTAACAAGGTTGGTCAAATATGGTTGACTAAAACTATAGTTTTCAAATGTCTAGATTGATCCCAAGTATGATTAATACTAGAAAAACATCACGTCAATTAAGTTCATACTAGTTAACTTACTATGCAAGGGTCTATTCCTTTGCATAGTTATTCCATCTATGAGCTACTTAGTAGAAACCTATGGTTAACTAGACTTAACTCAGGGATTTATTATGAAAGGAGAGGTTGGTCGCTCAACCCACTAGCTCTCATAGTATACATGTCATGATTTATATACCCCACCTTAGAATGGGGTTGAAACACTACCAAGAGATGAATCCCAAGGTCAATGCTTCCCTGAACAACTCATGAAGAAGTTATGAACTCCCCTTCACAAGCTAAATTGCATAAAAGAAAAATACAAGTGAAAATACTTTAGAAGTTATTGTTAGATCACCCAAACTATATGGGTTTTAGGGAGAGCCTAGACAACATTCTTTCCATGCCTTAGACTAGGCATAAATTGCAAGTGAAAATAAATTTTTGGTCACCTAATTTCCCTATAGGGGATGGGGGGAGAGCATACACACACTCTTTGTTTTGCACAAAAAACACACAAGTAACAAACACTTTCAAGAAATTGTAATCTAAGTGAAGTGTTGATTTATTATACCAAATTGAGATGTGTGATTAAATTCCTTGGCCCCTTGGCTTATTTAAATTTTTTTTAAGAATTTTCACAAAAAAACTTAAGAAAAAACACCTATGTTCATTTTAAGCACTAAAAATAAAATTTTCAATACTTAACAAATTTATTTTAGGCACCAAAATGAAGCGTTCAAGACTTAGCCATTCTAGGTTCCTTTTAAACACTAAAATCAAATGTTCAATATTTAGAAATTATTTTTAGCACCAAAATGAAGTGTTCAAAATTTACCTAAATTCATTTTAAACACCCAAAATGAAATGTTCATGATTCTAAACTTGAAAATTCAAGTTCTTTTCTCGCCTTGGACTTGAAATGGTTAGAGAGTTTCCTTATGCTTTTAACAAATATCATGGTTGAGCAAACAAACTTTGGAAATATAAATCTTGGGTTTGCTCTATATTTTTCACATAGAGACCAATTCCAGTCACCTATGATTGATGTCAGTTACAGGTAACCGATGTTGGTTGGTAATAATATATATCGATGATAAGTACCGAAATTAGTTACCTGTGAACCTGAAGGCAACATAAACATGAGGTAAAAATGTTAGTTATCTCAAAATATGATAAAAACTTCTCAAAACTTGAAACACAGTGATTAGATAGAGAATATAAAGATCAATGAAACCAAGAAATAACCAATAGGAATGCTAGAATGATTCGAAATGCAAGTTTTATAAACCATGTTTCCCCTACACCTTGGCCAATGATTATCACCCAAAATTGAGCTTAGTTAGGAAGAATTGATGATGGTTAAACAACCTGATACCAGTTATGCCTGATCAATGTCAGTTTTTATGTAGATCTGAGTTAGCATAAAATTTAAAAATATGACAAAAATAAAGCTAAAACTTCAATTTTGAATTTTTTTGATTTTCATCTTGGTCTCCTTGGTACGTGGGATGCATTTAGGTCCCACTAAGCATGCCTTTTGTGATCATAGGAATTTAAACAATAGAGAGGATGTTATAATAAGTGTTAGTTTCACAAAATAAAATGACAACAACACACTAACAAGCTAACATATCTAAAATACATATGAAAGCACAACTAAAATGTAGATAATGACACATTCTTTACTTTCCTTGAGATATTCGAGTTATTTTTTCATGGATTTCTTGCCTTGTACTCAAAGAACCTTTGGTAATGGAGTTTGGATATCTCTTTCTCTCCTTAACACCATTGTTGGCTTTGATATGGATTATTACTTGTGATGGATTGATGTCTTGGCTTATTATTTTGGCATTATAACATTATTTCTTTCAATCTTGGTATAAAACCTACATTATAACTTTACTCTATCCAATCTCTTCAAATGAAGAGGCAAATGCTTGTATTTATAGGCTTGGTAACTAACCCCAACTCAAAGTGAGTTAAGGTGTAGTTTAAACATGGAATGAATTAAAACCTAACCTAAGTGAGTTAATTAACCCTATTAGAGTTAAAAGGTGTCAAAATGTCATAATTTACAATGAATATGCATGGGTGAGATATTTTTAGATATTTGCAAAGGCTTGAAAACTCATAAAAGGTAATCATGAAAACCTAGGGTATTATTGATTTTTGAATTTTCTTTTTTAGAATTTCATTAATTGCACATGGATAATTCAACTAGGAATTTAATTTGGTTTAGAATTTTAATTAATTTTGATTAGGATTTTTAGAACTTCCAAGATTTGATTTAATTTCATGTGTGCACTTGCCCCAATTAATATGTCTATCAACCAAATTACATATTACGATGCCATATGATGATTAGAGATGAATCCATGAGAGGTTTTTGTTGCTTAAAATAAGATACCCCAATTAGGTATATCTCAACATGATTCTGAGCATTGATGAATGATGCATAAGAAAATTTGGGACATTTAGTGATTCTTATCCTTAATTTGCAATGGTTGGTAAGAATCAGTCTAATGTCTGGTATGAAGCCATTGGTGGTCAATTTTAGGTTTCTACAGAGCAAAGTTTCCCATCTAAGAGTGTTTGAAATAGATTTTCACTCAAGGGCTTATCTTTATCTTTACTTTTTCCTTGACCAACAAGTGCCTCAAAGAGGTTTTCACTTGAAGATCTCAATGTTTTATGTTATTCATAACCAATAAAGTTTATTTGATCTCCAAAGTAGGTAGAAGGATCTAATGAAAAATAAAAGCCTTATTTATGATCACCAATTTTGAATCCATTTCTAAGACCCATATAATCTACAATTGATTGTTCATTCTGGAATTCATCAAGGTGTATGACTAAATTTTGTTAATCCCAATTAATGAGCTTACGATGGAAAAGGCATAGGGAACAATGGGGTGTTAAGGTCATAATGGAATTTTAATAAAATAAATATGTGTTAGCAAGCTCATTGAAAAGGATATAATAGGATGTTATGTCACTACCAAGATTCAGATTGCTAGTCAATTTAGAATAATCACTATCAAAATTTATGAGATTACCCGCATATAGTATAAATGTGAGACCATGATTCAAATTTGGTATACCAATTGATAAAGGTTCTAGGATTCCTCTCACTCATGGGCCAAGGCCTTTTTATGTATGATAGAAATTTAAAATGATCCAATTAGAGATAGGATATTTTATATTCTAAAAATAATTGGTAATGTCGTTAGAATATAACCAATCTCCTTCAGTGAAATCCTCTCGATCTTGTTTTGGTAAATTAGTAGGTACAAATACCATTGGAGCCTTCTTTGTTTATTTTTTATATTACCAAATCATGTTGGATTTATTAGGTATTTTTTAAGGTTTAAGTTTACTAAATGTTTTGGGAGACTTCAAAAACTTAGCAACATGGAAGGCATCCTTAAGACAGTATGTGGAAAAGCCCATGTCTTCTTTAACAACTTGTTTTGCAAGAGTTACAAGAAATGGATCAATTAAAGTAGATATAAGGTCACTAGGATTAATATAAATGGATTTTTTTGGATGTGAAACTATTTCCTTATTCTTATTTATAACAAATTTGAAACCAAGATAATATTTATACTTATGATATTTATCCTCTAGATGTTTATAATATTGATAAGGTTGTAGATCGATAGGAATAGTGAATTTGATCCCATCATCTGGAAACTTAAGGCACTAATACAAGGTATATAGAACATCCTATACTTAATGGATCTAAGGATGACAAAGAATTATGTTATAAGGCAACTCAATATCCATAATATTTAACAATGTGTGATGGGACATTGACCCAATAATGATTGGCAAACATATAGTACCAAAATATTCCCTTTTAGAGTTATCATAAGCCTTTATGGTGATCATCTTTGGATGAATGTCCTTCATAGTGTATCCTAATCTCTATACAAATTTGAGGGACACTATGTTCAACCCTAAACCATTATCTATAAGAACCCACTTGATCTTATGATTTTTAATGGTGACCTCAATATACAAGGGGTTCTTATGGCTCAGGATAAGAGTGGACATGTATTTTTGATCAAAGGTAAGTTATCTAAATGATGACAAATGTCTTACTAGTGTTTGGAATTATTTAGGATTAATATATTGGGGAATAGTGTTTTGTTGTAAAGGTATTTCAAAATAGTTTTATAGACTTCAAATGTATGTAAAAGATCTAAAATAGAAATATGTGAAAGGGTTTTAATTAGTTATTCCATTAGAATATAAGGATTTTTAATAGTAGGATGAGATAACTCAGCCCTTATATAGCACAATGTTTGTCTTTAGATCTGAAGGCACACTGTTCACTTTGGGTTTAGTGGTAGAAGAGGGCAAAGGGCCCTAAAGGGTAACTCATGAATGTCTAGTTATAATTGCATAATTTAGAGGTGACAAGGAGGCATTATAATTAGAAGACAAAGGAAACAGGCCTTGGATGGTGACTTGTGGGCATCTATTTACATTAGATAAATTTTGAATTGATGAGGAGCCATTATAATTAGAGGATGGGTGAGGTCCAAAAATGATAATCCATGAAAACAAAGTCATAATAAAATTATGTGAACTTAATGCAACATTATTGGAAGGGAATGCCATTATCCCTATAAAAATGGATAATTATTTTGTGGAGAATGGGATGGTTCATGGGTTTTAAAAGTGATAATGGCAATGTGGTTTGCAAAAATGTGCCCCATGGTATTCTTATAGTCATAAGGCATGTTGTTGTAACCCAAGTTGTTAGCATAGGTATTATGATCTTGATTATGATCATGATGATTATGATTTTGACCTTGATTTTAATTTTATCACTAATTCTATCCTTGGTTCTAGTTGTTCCTTGGTGGTTATTGATTATGTCAAGGAAATAGATCTTTGTAGATTCCCATATCCTGATTAGTGTCCTGTGGAGCAAGTTTGATTTGAACTTCTCCACTCTCAATCAACTCTTCAATAAGGTGATGTAATTAAAGATAATGATCAACACCATGATGGAAGTTAAAACATTCATTTGACCAATACCAATTAGGTTTGGGTTAATCCTCAGGAAATGGCCTTAGTATAAGCCATACAATCAAATTAGATGTTACAAGCTTTTGGAACAATACGTCAACAAGATCTCCTAGTTTAATAAAGACTCTAAAGTTATTATTGAATACCCTTTATCTAAGGAATCTTTGAAAAGTGTTTGGTGGATTAGGTGGAGCTAATTACACATTTAGAATCAGTGAAGCCTATACTATTTGTACATGTCTTGCTTTAGTTACTATATTTCTAACCATGTTCTTGTTCTTATTAAACCCCTTAAGTTTATCTATTACAATAATTTGACTAGGATATTGGGTCTAATTTGATGTTTGACCCTATGAATAAATCTTGACAAGGCCTTTAGTGATAAGAACCTTCTCAATATGCACACCCTTGTCTATATTTTCTTCAAATGTGTTTGTTCAAGTAAGTCATAGATTGTGCACTAGCTCAAGGTATAAATTCTATGAAAATATTTTGGCTAATTTTTTGTCTAGAAAGTAATATTGAAAGCATCCAACTAATGCTCTCTGTCAAGAACCTAGAATAATAAACATGCTCTGGTACCACATGTCAGGATCTTGCTCCACCAATAGAGCACATATGATTACTTCTTGTATTAGCAACTAAACACAGAATTTAACCAGAATCAATAAGTAATTAGAAATATGAAACAACACAAGAATATGAGAGACAATACACAATTGTATTAATAATCACTTAGAAGAATATACAATAAAGAAGATGCCACTTCTTCTTCCACCTCAAAGGTTCGCCACACCTTAAGACCTTCTTCCCTCTCTCTCTCGGTCCCAACAATCAACTCCAATACAGAATTGATGTTCACCTCTCCAACCAATCAGTAACACACTGCCAGTACACCAAGTACACAACTGTACTCCAAGTAGATCCCCTGCTCTCTGTTGATACCTACAAATCACTAGACCTTACTCACCATTGTAGATCTCCAAAAGAAGCCATGCTCATCTATTGACTAAGATCATAGAAATATGAAGAACCCTGCTGATTCTCCAAACCAGTACCCACCTTGGTACTATGGCACTAGGAGGAACACATCATTGCTCTCTTCTCTCAGAAGGAGCTTATTGCTCTCTTACTCTCTAGCACAAGTTTACAATACAGCCCATGAGTCCATATATAGATCTCATGCTTACAATAATTAGACTATCTTAATTACAATAATTAGACACGCAACTCAAGACTATGACTGGCCTTTAACATGCAAACTAACAGTCCAAAAATAGACTCTCTGGAATCAACATGCAAACTACATGTTCATGTACAGGCTGCCAACGTCGGCTCCTCCATGACCGATGTCGGTCGACTAGTAACCGACCCCAGTTGGTTCTTCGCTGCTATCTGACCAATGTTGGCTAATCAGACCGATGTTAGTTGCCCTGTAACTAATTCTACAACTCTCTGCAACCTTCGCAAGCTCCGTGACTTCTCCTATTTACATCCTGGTGAAGCTTTTAGCTCCACAACCTAAAAATCTCCCACTTGGAGATAAATAGATGCACCTGTACCTGTACTTGTACATCGTCTAAATTATTCCCTGGCTTGTATCCCTCTTCAAGATCAATCCTGAAGACCAACCACCACACAACCTGTGATGCTACCCCTGTCATTCAAGTAACCTACCATATTCAAACCTACATATCCATGTAGTGAAGACCTTGACTCTGCATAACAAGAATCCCTGTTGTTGATCCCTCTTAGATACCTGAGAATCCACTGAACTACCCTCTATTACTCCTTCCTCGAATTGGCTCCATACTTTTTGACAACTCCCACTGCATGGGAAAATATAGGTCTACTCTAGACCTCATGTGATTTCGAACCCTGTTCTAAACTAAGTTTGAACTGTCCAGCCCTTGGTGTGCTTTTCGATTCTACAACCTGCTTCTTAAACCCCACCAACACCATTTTCACACCAGCTCCCACTGGAGATAAAATCTCCATGTCTCTTATGCCAAAGAATTTTGCTACTCCAAATTCTTCCTGACATACCTCTGAACTAACCTTACCTTTTAGCTCAGAAAACTCCCTGCATATGTAAACCTGCAATAAGCAACCACTCCACATACAGTAACAAGATGATGTCGCGACTCATCATCCACTTGGTAAAGAAAAGAACACAATACTTACACTGACACTGGCATTGACTAAAGCCATGCTTAGTCATCCACATGTCAAACCTGTACCACTGTCCTATAGCTTTCTTAAGACCATATACCTTGGCCTTCTGTCTCACGTATCCATCCACTCTCTTCTTTAACTTGGGAATCCATTCCATCTCTTAGTGCTTACTTTCAGCTGACAACTCTACCAACAAATACCTATTTGGTTCTTCTCCAAGGACACACTCCTCATCCATGCCAAGCTCCCACTATTTTTGGATTCTACCTGCATTGCTTCTTCCATCTTCCTAGTTCTTGACCATCAGTAAGCAATATAAAGAAGGTGAACAATAAATATGAGGTTCACTTACCCTTTCTGACCTCCATATGAGCATTTGAGACCTATTGATAGCTTGCTGTCTACCCAATATACGTTCCAGTGACCGATCTCAGCCATCTCCCAGCCTGCACCCAACTGATGTCAGTTCCCTGCGACTGCTTCCTCACCGAACTCGGTCCTCATGATCGACGCCAGTTTTTACTTATCCCTATTTTGCCAATGTCAGTCTGCACATAGCTGACATCGGTCACTATGAGGATGCCAATGTCAATTTTCTAATCGACGTCAGTTTTTGTGTTTTCCTTGTGAGTGAAAACTTTTACCCGTGAGCTCCTTTTGGGTCAAAACCTTGTTAAAATTAACACAGCACTACTCAGAATAAATCAATTTCCTCACCTGATCTCTGTCCATTATCTCCTCCATGAAAACCAAGGCTTTCCAGTTCTTTAGCTTGTCAAAGACATCTGACTTTCGCTTCAAAACCTGCATTCTCCTTCTACATATGTGACTAAGCCTACAAAGCCACATCTCTACAACAGAAGGTGAATCAACAATATAAGTAGATAGATAAAGGATACCTACTTTCTTACCACCATCTAATTCAAGTGCGTCCGCTATGAGAGTTATTGTGCATCTCTCATCACCCAAATTTCTTAAAGAAATTAGACTCATCTCCAAGACTGGTACTTGCATGACTTCCTTCACCACTTGTATGTTATCCACCTGCAATTTCAGCTTCACTTCCCCTTCGTCAATAATTTGACAAGGCTCTCCAACCCCTAAATAAATCTCTCCAAAGTTTCCAAAGACATACCCATGAAAAGATGCTCTATTTTGGGCTGCATGGAAAGAGGCAAAAGAATCTGTTAACAAAGATTCTACTTTATCCAGAGCAACCTGTGCAACGAACCCTACAACATTTACTTCTACACGCTAATCTTCTACTGACCAACAATCTCCTTTTACCTGCTCTTTCTTTCCATCAATCAGACCATTCATGCTATTCAGTTTCTCCATTCGTAGCTTAATTTTTTTGCCATTGCTATACTCCCACTCAATCTGAAACCCCTGTGAGTGACCTATAATCAAAAACACTACCAGATCTAAACCACCTATTAGTCAACCCAACCAAAAGCTCTAATACCAATTGATGGTATCAGCTCTTGAACCTACAACCAAGGCTCTGATACCAATTGTCAGGAACCTAGAACAATAAACATGCTCTGATACCACGTGTCAGGATCTTGCTCCACCAATAGAGCACATATGATTACTTCTTGTATTAACAACTAAACATGGAATTTAACCAGAATCAATAAGTAACTAGAAATATGAAACAACACAAGAATATGAGAGACAATACATAATTGTATTAATAATCACTTAGAAGAATATACAATAAAGAAGATGCCACTTCTTCTTCCACCTCAAAGGTTCGCCACACCTTAAGACCTTCTTCCCTCTCTCTCTCTCGGTCCCAACAATCAACTCCAATACATAATTGATGTTCACCTCTTCAACCAATTAGTAACACACTGCTAGTACACCAAGTACACAACCGTACTCCAAGTAGATCCCCTGCTCTCTGCTGATACCTACAAATCACTAGACCTTACTCACCATTGTAGATCTCCAAAAGAAGCCATGCTCATCTATTGACTAAGATCATAGAAATATGAAGAACCCTGCTGATTCTCCAAACCAATACCCACCTTGGTACTGTGGCACTAGGAGGAACACACCATTTCTCTCTTCTCTCAGAAGGAGCTTATTGCTCTCTTACTCTCTAGCACAAGTTTACAATACAGCTCATGAGTCCATATATAGATCTCATGCTTACAATAATTAGACTATCTTAATTACAATAATTAGACACGCAACTCAAGACTATGACTGGCCTTTAACATGCAAACTAATAGTCCAAAAATAGACTCTCTGGAATCAACATGCAAACTACATGTTCATGTACAGGCTACCGACGTTGGCTCCTCCATGATCGATGTCGGCCGACTGGTAACCAATGCCGATTGGTTCTTCACTGCTATTTGACCAACGTTGGCTGATCAGACTGATGTCAGTTGCCCTGCAACTGATTCTACAACTCTCCACAACCTTCGCAAGCTCTGTGACTTCTATTTGCATCCTGGTGAAGCTTTTAGCTCCACAACCTAACACTCTCCACCATTGTAGATATACTTTGAAGCTTTCTCCATCTCATTGTTTAGATTTTCATAAGTCAATAATGGTCAATTAATATTCAATATTATAAGAGAAGTGGTTGACAAACCTTTAAGATAGATTTTTCCAATCCTCAACTGATCCCTTGGGTATCTTAAAAATCTAGTCTAAATCTTGTCCCACTAAACTTCATTGAAACAAGTGAAGCAAATAAATGTTATTGTAAGCTACCTCTTGGCATAATACAAAAAATGCCTAAATGTGTTCATGAGGGTCACACTTCCCTTTATATTTGTCAAATTTAGGTGCCTCAAAATTAGGTGTAAAGGGGACTTGGAGAATGCTGAAATTGAATAGATATGGAGATATCTCATCAAATTTTTACTTTTTGATTTTTTTTCTTGTCTCCAATCATGACACAGTTTATTTCATCAAATTCCACTCTTTCATGTTTTGTACATTAGTGGGTAGAATATAATTTTTTTGGGTGGTATGTGCCCCTATTGCATGCATTTATTACAGATATACATCTTATGATCTATAAATTTATTTTGATTCTCACCTTGAGTCGATTAAGTGAGCCATTTATTTCTAGGTTGATAAACATTCCCTAAAGTCAACCACCTTATATTGTAAGTCTTATGTTGAATTTAGGGAGTCTGTGGTCTATTCACCAAAGTAAACATTGGTTGGGAATAATTTATTAAATTGTTTTACACAATTTACTCAATATGCATTGAATGTTTTGGTCCTTGATTCTGTAAAGGAATAAGAGATTCTTGATGATTGAAAAATGTATGGTCTATGTCTAGCGAATCATGTTGTGGAACCTCTTGGGACTTAAGTTGTACAATTGAGACATCTTGATCCATCATAGGTGTGTTCCCAACTAAAGTCTTTTTCATGGTTCTACCACATTCCCTTTGTCCTTGGAAGAATCATTATGTATTGAAGTGGCAATTAAAGATTTAGTTAAGTCTATGATGAGTTGATTTACATACCATTGACTTATATTTTTGATCTTGGTGACAAGGTCTTGAATTTTATGTTTCGACTCTATAAACACTTCATTCCCTTTGCTAGAAGATGCAATGTTTATTTTTGTAATATGAGAGAGGGATTGTTCTCATCATTGTTTTTATACCCTAACCAAGGTATGTAATTGTTTCATAGGAAAGTCTGATGGTAATCTAGCACTGGATTCAATCAACCTTAGGAGTGTTTCATCTTTTTCCTCTAGGGGTTGATGTTCAAAGTAGTCTTCTTCAGATCCTAAAATCATGGGAATATCTTCAAATACCCTAGAATTTTCTTGTCCATCATAAAATTGATCTTACTTATAGCTAGATCCATAAGAGACCCCACTATGAGTGTACCTTTGCATCATGTCTAGAAGGTTTATTCTCTATGTTTGCTAAGATTTGGAATGTTTTGCAAATATTTAACAAGGTTTGTTTTAATTTTCTCTAAACAAATGATAAGGCAAAAAAAGACCATAATAAAGAAGGTGGCATAGTAAGACACAATTAGAATAAATGGTTCACAAAATTACTCAAATTTGGTGGGTTGAAATCATTAAATTAGAATAGGGTATGATAAATCTAAAACCTATAGTGTAAACAAGTATACCAAATGTAGGTTTAAAGATATTCCAATACTATAAAAGTGAGTTCAACTTTGATGAATTGCTACTAAAAAATATAAGAGAGTATTTATAATGAGGAAAGTAAAAATATGAATTATGAAACTCAAGATGTGAAAACATGCAATAATTCCTAAGTATGAAACTAAAACCAAATGGGAAGCACAACACTGCCACATAGTACTAAGAAGTAGAATAAAATGTGTTATAGAATTTAGAGCGTAAGTAACACACAAGATAACCTAAGTTTAAAATGATAAAATTATGATGAGTCTATAAAATGACCTTCAACCCAAATGGGAAATCGTACCCAAGTTAACTCAAACCAAGTGCAAATGGCAAACCAATTAACATGTTGGCCTAAAACTTAGAAAGGTGAGGTTCCAAATTTAAATTATCAATAAAGGACTTGGATATTTTTTGAAAACAGTCTCGACTCAAACAAACAACATAATAATGTTATTTAGATAAGACAAACACAATGTTTCAAATGAGGATTTGAATAAGGAAAAGATGATTTTGATTTGGTTAGCATAATACCTCCTTGTTCAAATAAAATGGTGAAAAAAAATGTGTTTGGTTGATGTTTTAGTTTATAAACAAGTTTTAGACTCAAATCAAGACCAAACAATTAAAGGAAAAGACAAATACAACTAAGTATAACATCCTAAACCTTCAAACTAATAAGGTTGCATCATATTCTAAAATCCACCTATATAAATGCTCTTAGGAGGATTTTAAGTGTTAATCCAAAAATAAAAGTGCATGAAGTAGTAGGGTTTTTATACCTCCCCTTCTCCCAAAATATTATATGATGACATGGACCTTTAGGCTACTCACCCCACATCAACAATATGTTCGTGGAAAGTGGAGTTGTTCTAAAACTTAAATTTTCAACTGTCTAGATGTTCTTAAATGTGATTAACACTAGATATTCCTCATGTCAATTGAGTTCATACCAATTAACTTATTATGTAAGGGTCTATTCCTTTGCATAATGTTTCCATCTATGTACTATATGTGGAATCCCCTAGTTAACCATACCTAACTTAGATTTTTATTATGATTAGAGAGGTTAGCCATTCAACCCCTTGGAAATCATAGTATATGTGCCCTGATTTATATACCCCAAGTGGAGCGGGGTTGAAACAATGCTAGGAGATGAAACCCCAAGTCAAAGCTTCCCTAAATAACTTGTGAAGAAGATATGAATTCCCCATCACAAGCCAAGTTGTATAAAATAAAACTAAGTGAAAAAAATTTAATGGTTGTTTTTAGATCACCCAAACCATACAGGTTTTTAGGAGAGCCTCAACAACATTCTTTTCATGCCTTGGATAAGGTAAAAATTGCAAGGAAAACGTACTTTTGGTCACCCAAGTTCCCTAAAAGGGATAGGGAAAGAGCATACACACACTCTTCATTTTACATAAAAAATAAAAAAATAAAAAATGATCTTGCATAAAATAACACACTTTTAAAATTTGTATAGTTTAAGTGATGTAAATTTTATGCACCAAAAGTGAAGTGTTTGATGAAGTTTTTGGCACCTTGGCCTTAGTTGCAAACTTTGAAAAAATTTCACAAAACAACTTAACTTAAAAACATCTAGGTTCCTTCTAAACACCACAGGGGAAGTTCAAGACTTAAGCAAGGTTAAATTTGAAACTTTTATAAATGTTTGTCCTACAAATGTTAGAGGGTTTCCTTCTACTTTGAATCAAAATCATTAATGAAATAAGTAAGATTTGAAAACTTGATCTCAGGTTCTTCATTTTTATTACATAGAGATCAACATCTATAAATAGTGACTGATGTCAGTTACAATAAGACCAATGGTGGTCATAAAATAATTGATTCTTGATCAATAAAGATCAATGTTGGTTATCGATAAACCCTTAGGTAAAAAACATTCTGTCAATTTTTTTTGTTATCCCAAGGTTAGTATAAAATATCCAAAAAAGCTCTGGATCAATAATAAAATGTTCATATAGAGACTTAAAAAATAAAATATCAACTTTTAACTTTGAATAAAGCCTAAAAATCCAATTTTCCCATCAAGTTCTACCCTGTACCAGAACCAATGCTAGTTAGATAGGACTAATTCTAGTTACATATGTAATGAACCATTATACCAAAACCTTGAGGCATTAGTGAAATCTTTCCATTAGGATCATAAAATCCCAACACACTTTCAAAGCCTAAACTTTGGGCTAGATTTGTGCTTGTACACTAAGATCCCCCCATGTATGAGCCCCAGATCAACACTACCATGCCGACGTAGCCACTTGATTTATGACATGAACCTGGGTGGAGGATCTGATACTAAATGTAATGAACTATTAAATTAAAACCTTGAGGCATTAGTGAAATACGCCCATTAGGATCATAAAAACGTAGAACCAATTTGGTCATTGTGTAAATTATGTGTCAACAAAAGATAAAAAACATGGGAAAATAATGATAAAAACTTGATTTTTAAGGACTTTTTAGGAAATCTAAGATTTCCAAGTTGGTCTCCTTTCTTGAATGGGATACATGGTACCACTAGGTGTTCCAAGATGTAAATATGGAATCCAAAGATATTTAGATCAAGCATTAGTAAAAAAAACTCAAGAAAAATGCATAAGAACATAACTAGCTAAGCCACCTCCTTCGACAAGGTTTTGCAAATGATAATTAAGAGCTATTAAAATAAAGCTTAAAAAATACCTTCCAAAGAGTATCCCATCATTCATATTTAACTCAAAACTTGATTTCCCCCTTAATTTTATACTCAAGTCTTTATCAGTGATGCAAGGCAAAGCTCCTCCATCATCTCAAGTGCACCAACGAAACTAGGATCATGATATTTGAATCTATGTTGTGCCTATCTTGAATCTATCCTATTACAAATTAAGCATAATAAACACCACACACAAATGGATTGTGGAGATAATTCTACACAATAAGTTTACACAAATGAAGCTTTAAAATGGTGGTCTTTGCCCTCCTATTTATAAAATTTTGGAATTGATCAGAATTAACCATAACTATTCATCTTGAGATAAAGATGTGTGGCCATGAATTAATCCATAAATAACATCACAAATATTTGTAAGGAAGGGGAATTAAAGAGGCATGGGAGGCCTTAAACATGATATTTGTTGCATTTTTGGATTATGGATGTTACCCCATAAATGATGTCATTTGATTATATATATATATATATTAAGAATCAATTTAAATTTAAAAGATACTCAATAAATTCCATGGATTTTCCACTTAAGCTCTTAATTTGGATTTAATTTGCCTAAGTGAGATTAATAAAATTTTATGAAATTATTTGGAAATTGATTGCACACTATTAATCAAACTGGTCTGAATGCCATATTAGTGGGTCATAATTTAATTAGAGTGGAATTAGAAGGTGTCAGTTGTATATAGACCAATATCCCATTTAGGACATTGTTGACACAAAATAACACATGCACATGTTGTGTGCCTCTAGATTAGAAAAAATTAGTGATTCAGATCATCAAATTACATTTTTGTAATTTTGAATCAAAATGATTTAAGAAAAATTAATAACCACATAAAATGCATTGCCCTATTTAGGGATACATTAACCTAAATAGGCACTTGTATATGACAAGCTCAAAGCATTTAGCATTTCTACATGATTTTGGTCTAAATTATGTGTTTTCGTAAAATTTGAGTAAGATTGACAATTTTAACGTAATGGTATTAGGAATTGGATGTCTATAGTTACAAGTACAAACAAAAAATCCAAGGGGAAAATTTTCATTTCACCTCTTGTTTATTTCTCTAAAAATAAAAATAAGCTTAGATTAGTGATCTTAAGAGCATTTTTTATTTTGTTCATTCATTCTTGTAAAGGTAATTAGTTTTAATTTCTTAGATTAATTTATTTTTTGGCAAAATGAAATTTGTGTGTATGCTTCCCCCTGCCCCCTTTAGGGAACTTTAATGATAAAAAGTGCCTTGTTTTTTGCTTTATTTGGTTGAGTCTTGAGTCTTGAAAAGTGACTTGGATGACCCAAAAATGACCCTAAATTTCTTCCATTTTTTCATTTATTTATTTTTCCACATTGTCTTGTGAGTAGGAGTTCATATTCTCCTCATATGTTGTTTAGGGGAGCATTGACCTGGGGTTTCATATCCTAGCATCATTCCAACCCCACTCCATGATGGGGTATATAAATTAGGCATGTGATACTATAATTGAATAGTGGTTGAACAGTTAGCTTGAAAATTTTAATAGAAACCCAGATTAGTTCATGCTAAACATCAAACTTCACTAAATAATACATAGTTAAAATCATTATGCAAAGGACTAGACCTTTGCATAATGAGTTATCAAGTTTGAATTCAATTGACATGATATGCCTCTATGTTAGCCACACTTGGGACCATTTAGATTGTTTCAATTTTTTTAGATTTTAGTAAACCCCTCTTTACCCCAAAATACCCTATCAAATGTTGAGTGCTTTGTCAATCCAAGTTCCTTTCCATGTACTAGTTCTTGAGACATATAGGGGGATTAAAAAACACTACCTATATATGTTATTTACTTTTTAGATTAAGAGTTAATTCATTTCAAGACTAGTATATCGATAGAAAATTTGGTGTAAGCTATGCATACTTTATTAGTTTAGGTTAGGACATGCACTTAGGTGCTTTTTCTATTTATTTTACTAGCATGTATTTTTAGATCTAATTTTTTTCTGTACCAAAGTCAAAATGAGTAAAAAATTTAAAAACAAGATACGTGTTACAAACCAATTTGAATCAATAAGTGTTACATTGCCAAAATCACATAAAGAATTTGCCTTAGCTTGAGATATCAAAAACAACTTTTATACCACTTGTTCAAAGGAGTACTGTCACACTACCAATTTTATTCCAGAACACTTTCCTTATTTAAAACCAATTTCAAAGCCCATTCATACCTTTATTTCCAAAAATGTGTGGTTATGATACCCATTTGAGTCAAGCCTATTGAGCCTTAATAAACTTGAGCCTTTTATACTAATTTTGAAATTTAATCTTTCAAAGTTCAGATCCTAAATAATTAGGTCTATGCTGAAGCCTTGTCTAATTTGGGCTTATGTGGTTTAACTTTTATGTTTTTATTAGGAAATTTGGATTGATTTCTTGTTTGGTTTAAATACCTTTTCCTAGACTTACTGGTGTTTTGTTGTCACGTGCCTAGTTTAGAGTTCTTTTTATCGAGTTCAAGAATGCCATAGTTTTGTTTGCCAAGAGTCTTTTGTGTTCCTAGACTAATTTTTATAAGCCAGTTACCTTAGATTTAGATTGATTTCAAGTTATTTTTTAGACCATCTTGTTTCCAAGTCTAGATTTGTGACTTTTGACCAAATACCTAGCATTGCTTTTTGCACTTTAGACCTAGTTGAGAAATATAACTTTGTGACATTTGACCAAAGACCTATCACATTTATTTTTGTTTATAGACCTAAATCAAGATCATTTTATCTTGATCAAACACTTTTCCAAATATTTGTTTCAATTTTTCATTTTACCTTTGCTTTAGAACTAGAATAGGCATTTCACTTTTAGATCTCTTTTAAAGGGATAAAGGTTGTTTACCGTAGACCATGTTCATTTACCACATTAGACCATTTTTTAGATACCTAGTTATAAATTAAAGCATGCTTCACTATACACGTAGTGGGACCATAAATAGTCCAGGTTATGAGAATATTGTCACTTGTGATCCCTTTGTTCAAAAACCTTATGGCGATGATGTAGCATGTGAGATAGATCCATATCCATCTTACACTACCCCATATACAGAATAAGGATATGATCCACTAGTGTAATACTTAGTTAATGAACCTTATTATCTAGGATAAGAGCAAGAATAAATGACATAATACCTTGATAATATGACACCTATCGTTGAACATAGCCAAAAAAAGTATCCCTACTATGTAACCACACCAACAAGTTATGACCCATACTTGTTTGATCATCACTTATTATAAAATAAAGATGAAATTCTAGTTAGGGAGGTAGAAGTAGGAGTAAAATTCCTAAAAAACTTCCCAAATGAAAGTCTATCTAGATTGATTATAATACCTAACAATGTGCCTCATGTTCAATATTTTAAACATGTTTCAACTAGTTATAATCAAACTATAACACTAATACCTAAACATGACCTAAATATGCTTAGAAATGGAAAGGTTCCAATGTATGACCAATTAGAATAGGTACAAAAAGAATATCAAACACATTTTAACCTAGCTCAAAACTTCAATTCCATGGTCATTTCAAACCTGCCACTCATATAGTTAGCTCCCCCAATAGGGGTAAAAATTGATTCTTCTTACTATAGAAATAAGAACATATACCCCTTTGGCCAAAGAACATTGGTAGGAGACATGTTTAATGTTCCAATTATGATAGAAGAGACTATAGCTCCTATAAGAAACATCACATAAAACATAGTAGATAACATGTAAGTGAATCCAAATTTGAACCAAGGTGGGTCTAGTATACCATCAACACATAGTAGGTTCCTCTTACCAATAACTAGAGTGGATTACAATAGTAGGGGGTATGCATGCCTAGTTCCCAAACGCAACAAATAATTTTTTATCTTCAAACAATAGCTTCCTCAAACATGTAACAAGGGGAAATTAGCCAAAAATAGACCAACATTCCACTCCAATAAGTGATTAACACTATACCATCTCAACAAGTGGAAAATAATGTTTTATCAACATAAACATAGAATAATAGACCAAAACCATTATAAAAGTTGCCTAATCAAAAAAATGTTCCTATTGGTCAACAAAGAGTGTTGGTTGGTCAACAATAGATACCTAACCTCAAATACGTACCCAGTTTAAAATATGTATTTACCCAAAAATAAGGTCCCAACTTAAAATAAGTACCTGTTAGGCAATATTTACATTTTAACTAGTGAGTACCCCATATACAACATGGATCTAACATGTAACACCTTCAAAAATAAGGCTTTAACTAGAAATAGGTACCATTTATATATTAGGGTTCAACAAGTCGACAAAAAGTTCCTATCGAAACCTAAAAAACATAGTACATTCCACTTAACCAAATGCATTCACCACAATCATAATTTAAAAATCAAAGCCATATTGCAAACCCTAGATAAAATGTTTATCAACAATGATGTATACCATATAAATAGTATAATCCTAATGCACAAATACATATTCCTAGTTAGTCGACCAATCAAATGAACATTCTTTATTATGTCATTCCTCTATCATACCTTGGTAAAGGTAAAACACCTTTGATTATGCAACTCCAAACACAATATTAAACACCATCTAGCTTCCTATCCCAAGATCTATAGCAAATGAAAGATGCAACTTTAGTCATTCAAATTGGGAATCAAATAAATAAGTTCAAATTAAAAGAGATATGCTTGTATCTAATTAATATGGGTTACCTCCAAATAATTTTTATTTCAAGTTATGAGCCACCTAAATTTGATAAATATAAGGGCAAAGCTGACATAAATGAGTATCTAAAATAATTATTTTTTTCTTGAAAACTAGTGGCCTTTAGTGATATATATCTTATTCTCCTCTTTTTTATAAGTTTAGCTAGATAATCCTTGGAATGACTTCTTAAACTACCAAATAATTTTGTGTCAGACTTTGATGACCTTTCAAATAAGTTTGTACATCATTTCTCATAAATTTTTAATCATGAGATTACAGAGGTAGATTTAGGTTAGGCAAAATAGAGAAATAGTGAAAGCTTTTTTGGTTACTTGCAATGGTGGAGGGCACTCGCTATCTATTTTACTCATAATCTACTAGAAAAATAATTGGCCACAATATTTAGTTGGAGTATACATATCAAGATATCCTCTCATCTTGAGCTGGAATGTTCTCACACTTTTGAAGAAGTTATTGAGAAATGTTTACAAATTGAAAAGGCCCTTGTTAGAAAAGGGATTATCAAATTATCCTCTTCTAATCAAAACCAAAGCCAAAACTAACATCAAGGCCAATAGTAGAACCAAATCCATAATTAGAACCAACACCCCATACAAATACCAACTTGAATGCCAACTTAGGCTAATAATTGAGAAGACCATAAGACTATAATCATAACAAGAATATTATTAGAAATGGGGTCAATAAATCATAGCATGTCTAAATAGTGCAAACACTGGCTATTCATTTACCTCTACCCACTCAGTAACCACCACATCCATTCATTCATTTTAGACCTCCAAAAAATCATTCATAGTTACAAACATCTCCTCCAAGCAGAAGAACACCCATAACTAGAGTATTCAGTGACCTCAGAGAATCCATTGAGTTTGTATTCTTCAAGTTGATTAAATCCAATATGATTAGTGGGCCTGTGCCAAAAAAATTTCCTGAAGGAATTCCTTTTTCTAATTGGTATAAAGAGCATGGTTTTTGTGAGTACCATCATTTTAAGAGACACTCTATATGTCATTACATACAAAAAAACACTTGATTGAGAACATGTTTGATAATAAAGATAAATAATGGGATAACCATGTTCTACATCTAATCATAACTTGGGTATCTATCAAACCCTTTTCTTCAACATAACAACAACCAATAACAACATCAATAATAGGAAAAAAGAACATCACCATAATAAAAATAATGTCACCAATATTAACAACAAAAAATGGTCAGAACCAATGTCAAATTGACCAATAAAACCAAGGAGGCCATCATGTCATTGTATATACTTATAACAATGTTGTAAGACATGTCACAGGTAGTCATGTTACCACCATTACCATCAACCCTCAACCAAATACCAATTGACCTAGAACAATTAATAATAATACCATCAACCTCCTTATGTTGATAATATTTATTTGGACCATGTCAGTAGCCAAGTTCAACACAACCCAAAAATTACCATTCTAGGCCCTTTTACCTCTTCATCTAGTTACATAGGTGTAATAACTGATCGAGTTGCATAACTATAACTTGATAATCCAAGGTTACAATCCAAATACCAAAACTTTATACCATGAATGACACCATTCAAACCTCCATATCAATAAAGAATAATCCAATTTATTCTATTAAAGAGAAAAGTTATGACATTGTGGAACAACTAAAAAAAATACCTGCATAAATATTCATCATAGATTTATTATGCATATCTAGCATTCAAAAGAGTATACTTAATAAATAAATAATATAATAATTTATACCTAATGACATTACATCTGATAAATTCAAAGATATGGTAGGAAATTTAGACCATATCTAATGACTTACCTTTTTTCAAAGTGATATGTCATCCCTAGGCCCATTGCGTAATAACCATTTATACATCGATGTTAGTATAACTAGACATATGATTAAATGTGTCCTTGTAGACAATGGTTTAGGCATAAACATTATGTCTCTAAATTTGGAGGATCATCTTGGATACATAGTGGCCAATGGAGGTTAGATCAAGTGGTAGTCTATTAAATAATGAAATCAACACACTAACTTGCTAACATCTCTAAGCCTAGATCATAGGGGGAGATTAATGAACAAAATAAAATAAAAAACATAACTAAAATTCAAAATAACATTAATCTCTTACCTTCCTTTAATTCTCCAAATGTTTTTTTGTGTGGCTTCCTCAGTTTGTGCTCAAAGAGTCTTTGTCAATGGAGTTTTCTTTACTCCTTTTCTCCTTGGCACCATTGGCTTGATTGATATGGCTTATCCTTTCTTGATGGGGTTTGAATAAATATTTTGGAATTATAACATTATGGATATAAATCATGCTACAAAACTTGCATTATAATTCTACAATTTCCAAGCTCTCTTTTCAATAGGCAATGGCTTGTATTGATAGGCTTAATAATGAACCCCAACTCAAGGTAAGTTAAAGTTTAGTTTGAACATAGAATGGGTTCAAACCCAATATAAGTGAGTTAATTAACCCCAATAGAGTTAAAAGGTGTCAATAATTAATGATTTTTAATGAATAGGCATGGGTAATAAATTTTCAAAGGTTTGACAACTTGTAAAGGTAATCATGAAAAGCTAGGATATTTCATAGTTTTGAATTTATTTTTTTAGTAATTCATTAATTGCACATGGATAGTTCAAGTAGGAATTTAATTTGGTTTATCTTTTTAATTAATTCTACTTAGTATTTTTAACATTTCCAAGATTTGATTTTATGTGTGCACTTGTCCCATTTAATAGGTCCATAGGCCAAATTGCATGTTATGATGCTACATGTTGATTAGAGATGAATCCTTGAGAGTTTTTTTTTGCTTATGGTATGATACCCAAATTATGGATGTCTCAACATGATTATGATATTTGACGAATGATGCCCAAGTAAATTTGGGACATTTAGTGGTTCTTAGGCTTAATTTGCAATGGTTTGTAGGAATCAGTTTGAAGTCTAGTCAAAGGCCTTTGGTGGCCAATTTTTGATGTCTACATAGAAAAATACCATTATCATCAAAGTGTATGATATTGAAGAGTGATAATCAAAAGGAACTATCAGTTTTTCAATTATCATTGGGATTTTGACCCACAACACCCTTTACCATGTTCTTAACCTAGAGTTATTATACAACTTGATTTAGGGTTGACCATGGATTCATTAAATCTAGGCCATACCTTCTATGCTACATTAATGTATTAATTTTTCCCATTTAGGTATGGAAGTAACTATGATAGTTTATCTATAGCCTTACCACTTTTGTAAACATATTGAGGCATAGTATAAGAATTAAAATTACCATTTTAGCCTGTTTCCTATACCTAAAACTAATAGAGAAAAGTTGGTAAAGCAAATTCATTGAGTCAAAACCCAAAGACAATTACATCAACATTGAAATCCAAGCTTAAAATTCATCTACACCTCCACCATAGATAGTTAACCATTTTTACATATCTAACAAAGGTCTAGGAGAATACAATACTCATGACTCCTTTCATTTAGCCAAATTGCCTCAAAACCTAAAAGCCTATAGGAGACCCAAATCCAAGGATATTAACATGGAATGGAATGCTAAGAGAAAATATCATCTCACTTAACCCATTATTTTCAAAATAGCCTCTGAACAAGAACATGACCCATTAATTGAAGATGATTCATGGTTCTATAATGATAATATAGTTGATTATTACCAAAGCACTGAGTATCATATCCCTAAATGGATTATGGATAGATAATTTTATGAGGCAGAGGCCTGGGGGAAAATTATCAAGGAAAAATTGAGCCAATTTTCATGACAAGTATAAAGAAACTCATGGTATTGGATTTAAACTATGTGGGGGTGACTCTGCATAACTTATTTGAGTTCTTACACTAATGATTAATGAGGGTGATTCCAACAATGATGTAAGTTACTATTAAACAATATATGATGACCTTGATAATACTAATTTATTTGACCCCTATACCATCTGTACCATTACATTAGTCATTCACCCTTCACCACTTATCCTTCATCACCCCCAACTGATAGACTAGGACCAACAAGAGTCAACAATTCCACTTGATGAGTTTGAGAATGATGAGGTCATTTGTGACTTTTTGGGTTTGAGGGATCATATTACTCTAGGAGATCATAAACATGGTTTCTATATTAGACTGGATCTTGCTATCTATTTTAGAGAGTGGGTGAACTTCCTTGGCTAAAAAAAAGAAAATCAAACATTGAGGTTTAAAAGTGAAAACCTCTTTGAGACACTTTCAAACTAGGGAAAAAGTAAATAAAAAAGAGATTATCTTGGTGAAAAATTGTTTCAAGCTCCATTCGATGGGGATGTTCACCCCTCTTTGCATGAAATGTAAGAGACCACTAGTCCAAGGTTTATGTATGGATCCAAAATAAATACTAAAGAGAAATAAGATTTTGATCAAATTATATAAGAGTGCCCAAAAGTATTTATTACATGTCCTTTTACACCCTTGGAAGATTTAGATTCATCTTGTATAAGTGACATCAATGAACCAATTAGGCCAAAAGACTACATCATTGCCAACCAATTTACCTCTTTGCCAACTTTTTTAGAATATGGTTCTACACTGCTTGTGGAGGACACTTCTAAGGTCAACATTGGAATTCCATAGGACCCAAAATGGATTAAATTAGGTGAATCCTTCAATAAGGAGGAATTTGAATTCTTTATATTCTTTATAATGGATTTTTTTGATATATTTACATGGGCCTATTCAAATATGCTAGGTTTAGACCCCGTCTTGGTTGTACACCATTTTGTACCCTGATGCCAAACCACTTAAGTAGAAGATAATAAAAATGAATCCTCATATTATTGTATTAGTCAAGAAAAATTTGGTAAAACCGTTGGATGTAATATGCATTTGACCTATTGATTATTTATAGTGGATTTATAATACAGTACTGGTCATCAAGAAGCCATAGTTTATCATATTGTGTACTAATTTCCATGAAAATAACAAGGCCTACCCAAAAGCTGAATTTTCACTACCAAACATTGACATTATTATTGAATCAATAGATAGATATGAAATGATTTCCCATATGGATGGTTTTTCAAGATATAACCAAATCAGGATTGCACTAGAGGACCAATACAAGACAATATTTACCACTTCATGAAGAATGTTTTATTATCAGGTGATGCCATTTGGACATAAGAATATAAGATCAATGTACCAATAGGCCATGATGGTAATTTTATATGATATGATGTATGACATTGTTTAATACTATGTTGATGACATCTTGGGTAAATCTAAGCCTTGTGCTAAGCACCCACCTCTACTTTAGAGAATTTTTGAGAGACTTTGAGAGTAGAAATTTAAGCTCAACCCTAAAAAGTGTGTATTTGGTGTAAAATCTATCAAGTTTTTAGGATTTATTGACTCTCATCAAGGCATTTAAGTTGATCCTACCAAGGTTTGGTTTATTACTGAGATGTTACCACCATCTACTTTGAAACAACTATGTAGTTTGTAGGGAAAAATATAGTCAATTAGATTCTTCATTTCATAGCTAGCTAAAAATTTCCATCCTTTTACACACTTATTGAATAAGGGCACCATTTTCTCATGGAATGAATATTTATAGAAATAGTTTGACCATCTCAAAGAATACTTGGCCAATCTACCTATTTTACTATTACTTATGATCGAAAGACAATTTTTTCTTTACCTATCTACCATTGAAAATTCCTTGGGGGCACTTTTGGCATGACACAATGAATAGGGTAAATAGCATGATACCAACTACCTAACCCAAAAATTAGTCACATATGAGCATAATTATACATCGATCGAGAAAGCCTATTTAGCTATGGTTTTTATAGCCTAAAAGTTATATCACTACATGCTGAATAATAAGACTATTATAATTGCCAAAGTAGATCTGCTCAAGTATCTACTATCTAAAATAGCTTTATAGGGCCACATGGTTAAGTGTATCATGCTCTTGATCAAATATGAGATCGAGTATGTTAATCAAAAAGCCATGAAGTGATAGTTACTTACAAATCAACTTGCATAAGTTCCTCTTCCTGATACTAAACCTCTTATATTTGGGTTTCTAGATGAATCCATCATGACTACAATAGAAGTACCTTTTAAAAGAATAATGGAAAATGTACTTTGATGGTTCCTTGACAACACATGTATTAAGCACCAATATATTATTAATCACACTACAAAGGGATATTATTCCTAAGTCCTTTTGCATTGGTTTTCCATTTGATAATAATTTGACTAAGTATAAAGCACTCATCATAGGGATTCATAAAGCAATACAATAGAATATCTAACATTTGTTGGTTCATGATGATTCATAATTTATAATGAGTTAGATTATAGGCTGATATCAGATGAAGGATGAGAAGTTGGTACCTTATAAATATATGGTTAAAACCCTTAAGAAATAAATTTCCTATCTTCAATTTGAATGTATACCTAGGTAAAGTAATAGAATAACTAATTCCATGGCTACAATTGGCTCTAGGATTTAGATTATGGATGGAGCCAGAGACTATCAATTTCTTATATAACATCTCCTAGCACTAGTGCATGAACAAATAATTATCTGGATGGTTTTTGATGTTAGTGGTCCCACATATACTTGGTATTCTAAGTTATATAATTACCTCCATGATAAAATCATTCCCCTAGACCTTTCCCATAAAAAATAAAAAACCTTCATTCATAAATCCTCATGTTATACCTTACTTGGACCTACCCTATATCATATAAGCTATGATAGAGCCTTGATTTATTTTTTATCTTTGACATAATTTGGATTAAAATTGAGGGAAGTTCATAAAGGAGTGTGTGGGACACACACCAGTTAGATCCTACTTATTATTGGCCAACTATGGAAAATGACATAGATTTCTATGTGAAAAAGTGTGTGAAGTGTCAGAAGCATGATAATTTGATCCATGCTCTAGCCAAAATTATTAAACCATTGAAAAAACCATGGCCATTATTAATGTGGGGGATATAACTCATAGACAAGATAAATCCTACACCCTTAGATGGCCACAAACATGTCCTTAATACTACAAAATATTTCATTAATTGGGTGGACTCCATTCCCCTCATTTACATGATCGATAAACATATTTATAAATTCATCTTAAACCATCTCATTTGCCATTATGGTATCCTCTTTGACATATTTGATAATGGTGTTTTATTCAAAAACAAAGGTGAAAAAATACTTTGTGCCCAATACCATATCAAACAACACTTTTCCACCACCTATTACCCATAAGGAAACAACCAAGCTTAGGCATCTAACAAAACCATTATGAATATCTTCAAGAAGATTGTCAATGATGTTGGTTGTAATTATCACTTGTAGTTGTTTAATTCCCTTTTGTACTATTTTATCACTTTATATATTCCAAAATGAGCTACACCATATTCCCTTGTTTATGGAACTAATGCCATTCTTCCTATTGAGGTAAAGTTGCTTTCTCTTGAATTTCACTACAACATATTATTGATGATGATGAATACAAAGTAAATAATTTGAAAGAGTTAGATTTACTATATGGAAAGTACATGACTAACTTGAATAACCTTCAATTATACTAGATCATATTACGTGACTAATACAATTGATGTGTAAAACATAGAGAATTTGAGCTTGGTGATCCTGTACTAAAATAAAATAAGAAAAACATCAATGTTGAGACCAAAAAAAAATGAATGTTTCAACCTAAAATTTTAGGGCCTTATATGGTTGTTGCTAACTAGATCTATGGATCATATAGACTATCCATGATAGAAGGATATGAACTTGATGAATCTATGAAAATAATGCACCTCAAACATTTTTTCACTTGAGGGACTTGAATTATTATCTACAAGGATCATTTAAGTTGTGCCATAATATAACCATTATTTTTACCATACCCATATCCTTTTCCCATAATAACTTATATTATTCACCATCAATTATTTTCACTCATTTCCCTATTACTTTTGGCCTTGGTTTTGATTCATTTATACTTTAGGCACTTTCAATGGTTGATATCAGATGCAAATCTAGCAGTTGATTTAGATTCATACTTTTAAAGGCATTATTTTAATGGTAGTCTATGAAATTAGGATGATAATGGTCCTAGAAACTACATCCTTCATTTATTTCACATTATATATCACTTTACCTATGTTGTTGTTTCTCGATATACTAGGGAAAATATTTACTATTCTACCTATACCATTGTTTCCTATATCCCAAGAACAACCCCTTTACCATGATTTACTACATCATTATTCTATACATTACCATTTGCATATTCATGAAATTGTTTTTATTTAGTCAAATTCTTCACTGTATGGGGAAATATAGTGGTTTGAGGTCCATTTAGACTATGTAAGTAGTGCTCAGTGTTTTTTGAGGACAACTCAGACACCCTTATTTGAACACTCTCATCATTTTGTGAGTAATTTAAGTTAAAATGATCTTGCAATTTTTCAAGAAATTTATGATGAAATATCTCACCATTTTATGATATATCACCATTAGGAATCTCATAATTCTCAATCAAGTTGAAATTCATGAAAAACCCTAAGCATTTGAAAAGATAGGAAAATTCTAAAAATCACAAAATCATGAAAATTGGCTTAAAATTTCCATGCGATATATAAAGCCTTAAAAAAAATTATAGGATGGAATATGTTACCTATATAGCTTCATTTATATACCACTTTACCATTTTCATCCCATTTTTGAGAGAAATACATTGGCTTGAGGTCTACATGGACTATATCAAAAACACTTGGATATATGGGGTATCTCAAACTAGCTTGACCACCACTTCTTAATCACTTTGTTTCCTTTTGGCACTTCCTTTCATCTATTTTTATTATATCTATTTCACAAGTAATCACTTGTCCTTTAGTTTCTTCATCCTTATTATTTTCTTACCAATCTTAGTCGTACACTCCAACTATTTTACAAGTTACTTTTGTGAGCATTATGCTTTTAAACTTGATGCATTGATGAACATTTAGATTTTATTATGCTCTTATATTTTACATGAAACATCAACCAATGAAATCATCATTTTATGAGCTAATTCTCATTCCAAGCCATATATGTAGTAAACACTATGAATTACCAATTCAATTCATTAGTAGATACTCATCTTTCATCTTTTAGTGTGGTTTTAGACAAAACCCACACTTTCATAGCTTTGTAATTTTCCTTTACTTGAAACTTTCATGATTATAAGTGTCACCCCCTTATTTACACTATGCACTCACTATTTTATGATAAAATTCTTATATTCCTCTATAATCATTCTCTTTTCATTATCATCAATTCTATTCTATCCCATATCCTGGGAGAACTACATTTGGCCTGAGGTTCATGTTGGACCTCATTTACATGGGACTATGTAAGAAACATCCACTTTCCTAGTGCATCTAGAGTCAACTCATCTACCCCCTTCTTATTTATTATATCCCCCCTATTTGATTTTATGTCATTGTTCCTTATAGCCTACAGGTAACATTTGTCATCCTGCCTGTGTTGTTTCTCCCTATAGCCTAGGGGTAAACTTTTACCATCATAGCCTTTGTCATTATTCCCTATAGCCTAGGGGAAACCTTGTACCCAAGAATAACACCTCCATTACACATGCATGGATAATTTAATTCACCAATTCACTACTTTTTTGTATTCTATTTATTTCTAACATTGTCACTAACTCATTTGTATATTGTTATTATGTTAGCTTAGTTTGTTTTATTTAACTTTGTGTGTGTTATAATAGTATGCTCACTGAATTTATCCTTTGCCTTCATTTTTTTGTTTATTCATTTTGCTTAAGTTAAGTTGTCTATTTCTCTTGTTTGAACATAATTGTTTATTGTTTGTGCTTTAGTTTATTTATTTATTTTGTTTTAGTTGGTTAATTACCTAACTTTATTTACTTTAGTTTATTCATTCATTAAATTTGTCTATCTAGTTGGTTTGTTTATTTGTTTGGTTTTTTTAATTTGTTTTAGTTGATTGTTGACCCATTTTATTTGATTATGCATTTCTTGATTGCCATATGTCTATTACATTTTATTTACACTTGAATGTTGATTAGCTATATATTGTACTTAGGTTATGAGCATTTGTAAATAGTATTACACATTTTTCATATATTTACACTTGGGATTTGAATGTTCATGTCTTATTCTTATGTTGTTTGTATTTTCATATAACCTACGTTTTCCATGATTAGGATATATATTGTTATTATAGTTATCTATAACTATGATGCATAATATAATGAGCTACAATAAATATTAGGCCAATAGGTCTATCAAAAAAAGAAGTGGGAAGTACTTATCTTAGTTCATAACTAGCTAAATCCCATGTGTTTAAGTGAATTTTTTTATTATTATTAGAAAGAGGGAAAATAAGAAAATAAGTGTGGGTATGATTTAAAAACTTGATTAATAGTGTGAAAATTGAAATCAAAATATTGTGAAGAGCTCCTCTTTAGCCTGGGAGAATGGCTTGTAGCTAAGAAAGCACTAAAGCAAACTTGTTTGGTAGATAGATAGTTGAGTGGATTGCCTAGCAATAGCTAGATCCTACAAGTAAGAACTTCCTTAGGGGATATCAATACACATGTTTTAAAATAATTAAGTTTAAAAAACCAAAAGGAAAGTATTTACCTTAATGAATAAAAAGGTATTGAAATTGAATACAAGAGTACTTGCTAAGAAATATGCTAGAAATGATTAAATTAGTGTCAAACTAATTAACACTAGTGCTAGAGGGTTGGGGTCTACTTTAAAAAAATAGAGAGGGTCTATGAACAAGTAGGAACATAAAAGAATAGGTTTATTTAGGGGTAGGTAGGTGAAATTAGCTTGCTAGTTTTTACTACCATAGTGACTATCAATAGTTAGGATGACCATTGGTGCTTAAGATGACCATCGATAGTTGCACTAAAAATTTATGGTTAAAGTGACCATCGGTGGTCAAGGTGACTATCGATGATTGGATAGACCATAAAAATTTGAGTCAACCATCAATGGTTACTATGTCTAGATTTGGGTTGGTAAAAGTACTAATTGATGAGATCTAAAATATATATCTCAAGAGATGGGTAAGGTCTGTGTTGATTACAAAATGGAAAAAAAGTAGATGAATACTAAGAAATAAGTACTTGTCTTAAAAAAATTTGATTAGGTGGGTGGTTAAGGTAGTTGATTTGCTGATGAAATTTAGTTTAATTTTAATAGAGTAAATGGTACTTGAAGGGTTGATGGAGAGGCAGTGGTAAATTTGACTCTTTGATATGATTTTTGGATTTTTGGATTACTGATGACATTTGAATTGCAAGAAAAAAAATCTTGGATGCAAAAGCTCTTGATAAAAATTATAGATGGATTTCATTTCCCAGTGCTTCTCTTCTTATAGACACAAGCAAGAGGTGGAAGTGAAGGTTAAACTGGGCTATCTTATTATAAATTATCCATGCAAAGGCTTTTAATAGGATTTAGACAACTTATATTTAGAAAATCAAAGTAGGTCATCTACATGCTTTTGGTTAAGGAGATGTACCTTGATCATGGCAGTCAAGGTGACCATCGATGATTGAGGGTGAAGGTAAAAAGGTGGGTAAAATATAAGATAAGCTAGATGGGTAAATTGACTATAGTTAGGCTTGATTAACGATCAAAGGGGTAAAATTAGACCCAAGGGGGTCTTAGATGGTCTAGGGGTGTTTTCAATGTTTGGAATCATAGTGTGCAGATTTACAATGTCTACATTTTGCCCCTTTTTGTTATGTGGCTTTGAATTAACAAGCTATAAAATAAAAAATAGATTGTTCATCAAAGGTCTGGTTGCCCCAAGTATGGGAAGAGGTGTCCCCCTCAAACTAGGAGTCGATGAGGAAGAATATAATATGGTGTAGGTTTGATAAGTGGTACATGGTGAGTCATGAGGTGGGTGACAAAAGGGTTAGTCATTTGAAACATAAACCTACACACAAAATGTGACTAAGTATGACATTCAAGATCACACAAAGAATAAATTTACTAATATTGGTAAAAATAAAAATGGTTAGTGCTAAGAAGGATAAGTGACACGTAAACCATGTGATCACATATAGGTGTGGTGGTTGAGAACGCTCATAGATGCAAGTCTCCTAGGCAAAGTTAGTGTTTCCATAGGTATCCAAGGTATGAATTGATCCTTTGAAAAACATAAATGGGTTAAGTGTCATAGGTATGTAAGGTAGGAAGTGATCCTAAAAAGACACAAATGATTTGGGTGTGCACTAAGTGGTGTAAATGTAAATGATCAACATAGTAAGGTCAATCGGTATGATCAAAAGGACCAAGAATGGTTATCACAAAATATGTGAAAATGTGGGTAAAAAATGACCAACATTAAAGTAGATGTGGTCTAATGGTGGGATGGAGAAGGGTAATCTCCAAAAGATTAGGTGGGAAAAATATGTTCTTCAAAGGTTGGCACCTAGGTTGGGTGTTAAAAAAATCTAAAATGTGGGTTCTTGACCATTGATGGTCAGGGGTCCCAAGGTTCAACCATCAATGGTCAACCTAACCATTGATGATCAGGGTGGAACCCTAAATAAATAAATCAAAAGTGAAAATTACATTTCATTTTCACTATTTGCTATTGACCTCTAATTTTTTTGTGCATATGATGAGCTAGAGAATTTGGCATTTTACTGAGTTAAATAAGCATTCAACTGAGTTAGAGTTTTATGATTAGTGAGAGGTTTTTTTCTCAAGGTGATTTATAAGGAGCAATAATGCAGGGTAGATGAGGATGTGGTTGAGTAGTAGGATATGGGCTCCAACCTCGATAGTGCTTGAGGAATGAAGTAGGGGTCCTTTAAATTGTTAAACTAGTTGATTAGGTTTGATAATTGGTTAAATTTTATTATTTTTGGTTGGTTTGATAGGGTTTTGGGGGTTGTGACCTAGTTTTAGGTTTTGGGTGAAATCAAGAAAAATAACCGATGAAATTTATAATTAGAAGCATTTATTGGTTGAGGGTGGTGTATAAGGTTGTGTAAGATAGGTTAGATGTTAAATTTGGATGTTTGTGATAGGTTTAAGAAGAGGTAGGTCAAGGTTTTTATATCAATGATCACCATAATGACCATTGATAGTTCAACCTGATTGTTGATGGTTAAACTTGATCATCGGTAGTTGACTAATGAGAAAAAAAGATTACAAGACCATCGACAGTTCAGGTGAACTATCAACAGTTGAGTTAGTTTGTGAGGATGGGTAAATAATAAGTGTTGGGAGAAAGATTTTTAAATGTTTATTTGTTTTTGAAAAAATGTTGATAAAGGTGTTAAATGGTTAAAAAGGTTAAGTCAAGTCAAGGATAGGATGATATGTAGGATTGATAGAAAAAATGGTTATTTGGGTAGAGTGATGTATTAGGTTGATCGAGTTAGGGAAGGTGTTATAATTTTTTGGGTAGGGTAGACATTCTTTGAGTGTTAGAGATAATGTTATAGATGTAATAGGTAGAAAAAGGTGGGTGTAGGTTGATACTGATTTTGATTTGGAAAACTAAGTGTGCATGCTAACATGGTTATTTTATAGGCACGAGACTAGATCCAAATGAGGGGTCGAGTCCCTAAGATATTTGTGGAGATCCATGGAGGTATGAATAGTGATGAGTGGACACATATGGAAGAGGTCAGCTTAAGATCCATGTGACATTACCAGTGCTTATTGTGAGATGCAATGATGATTGTGGCCCTCATCAAGAGATGGGATCCAACCATAAACACCTTCTTATTTCCTACTAGAGAGATGACCATCCTTTTAGAGGATGTTCATAGGATCACATGACTACCAATTCGAGGGGATATGATTTACCACATTGAGTCTGATGAGAAAGATGAGTAAATGAAGCTACTATATGGTTAGGATCAAGCCCATACAAGGTGGCATTTAGGTAATTTTGGTTACATACCATTATACTAAAGGGATCTAAATGAGAGGAATTTAATGAAAATGATGATGATGGCCATGTCTCTATTTATACTAATAGATTCAAGTAGTGGATGATTTTTTGCTATTGGGAGTATTGGTAGAGATGTTACTAAGTAAGATAGTGTTTGGGTGGGATCTTGTGTTGTTGGTCTAGATTTATAGGGAGCTATGGGGATTTTATGCTCATCGATAATATGGGATTAGTGTGGGTTTTGTGATCTATTATTGGGCATAAAAGCACATCATAGTTTTGAGACCATTAGGGATACCATGAGAGGGGTACACCCATGTACCTTACATAGTGGGCTTTGTATAGTGGAGATAGGATTATGCATTGATAGGTGCAAGTGGAAGGGTGAGGGACATAGACTAGTTCCAAGATGTGTTGAGGGTTTGGTGGTGGGAGATGTGATTTGGAGACCATATGTGGGGTGGCCTAGGTGGGTCCATTACACATGGCACATACTATCATTATAGAGCTAGCAATGGATCTATGAGAGGTGAGATGGTGAGACCAAGATGATCCCATTTGATATAGTTCAGAGGTAGTTCGGCCTTGTACGAAGGATTTTGACTACTTTCTTAAGGTATAAGAGGGAGGATGTAGAGTTTCTACTTTTGGATTCATAGCCATAGGATGTAGTGTTGGATCATGAAGAGCTATTGGCTAGAGCAATGATAGATGATGCTAGTTTTATGGATGGATATCCAACATAGTATCAAGCCCTATATGTAGTCATTTATTTTGGATGGGATGATGGGGGTTAGTAGGTAATAGATGTAGATATAGATAGAGGGGGCCCATAGGTACAAGGATAGGATGGATAGGTAGGATCAGCACTGGTAGTTACACAAGCCTAGATTATAGGTTTATAGGGATAAGTGGCCACATTGTAAGGTCAGATTATCACTTTACAGGGTCAAGTTGCCACATTGATAGGAGAGAGAGATCATGCAAGGATCTCCCTTGGGCTAGTGACTTAGGAGAGAGATACACTAAGGCAGAGGGTAGGAGCTATGGCAACAAAAATAGAGGGACCACTTGATATGATCCTAATGACATGGTACTTAACCACAGTCAAGGAATTGAGATACTATGAGGCTATAACATTGGTGTGATGTCCATAGGAGCTGAGATATGGTGAGTATAAGGCTAGTTTGGCAGGTGTTCCAGTTGTGGCTACTCCAATATAGTAGGACTCTATAATGAGTGGACATATAGGCATCCTAGGAGGATTGACACCAGATGGTAGTGTAGGTGGAGTAGGAGGGGCCAATGGTAGTGGTGCCCTAGGGGCATGATATATGACATGATAGATGTACATGTTGATTTTTAATACTAGCCTGCATGTTGATGATGCAAGATGTACATGAAAGAGAGATGATATACATTTATTACATGTATTATATATGTGTACACATTATGATGTTTATTTGACCCATGAGTTATATGTGATCCTTTATTTATGCTCATGTTCATGGTGTATGAGTTATTGTTTGATGTTGATGTTTAATGCTTAAAATTTGATGTGTATATGTGGTCATGGATTATACTTATGCTATGGTTGTGTAGACATTGATATATGCTTAGCTAGGCATGAGATAGTTTTAGTTTATGGTTACGCTTCCTGATTGCTTATGGCATGCTAATTTTTTATGAATGTTCATTATTTTTAGACATGTGGTAGAAGATGGTTGATTGGTTTAAATGCTTATAAATGTGATTATCATGTGGTATGGTTATGCTTGTTGTTAATGTTTATGATAAAAAACATGAGGTAGTTTAATTGACAACACTAGATAGGAGAAGAAAGAATATAATCAAGAGATAATCATCATCATGAAAATATCAATGAGTCACGATAGGGGAAGAAGAGAAAAGGATGCCTCTGTATTGACAAGGACTAAAACAAAACTGAAGTTAAACCAACTTAATGAATATAAACCCTTTGAATGATTCACATTAGCATTTGGTAGTTGGTTAAAAAGGTTTGTTAACCATATAATGTCAAGTAAGCTCAAAAATCTCTTGCATGTAATGTAAAGGGGAGATGGGTGAAAATGGAACCTTCTTGTGAGACTAGCTTGCCTCTTCTCTAAGTGGCCAAAAAAATAGGGTAAACAAACCTATGCTAAAGTGTGTATACTGATCAATGCAGGAAGTCTACTTGTGAGAGATAATTGTAGCTTTCATGTTATTATGATGATTTGAGAGCTGATTGTGGCTTTCAAGATTAGTTTACTTTTGTTGTGATTTTGATAAAGGGTCTTTTGCTAAGTATGGGAAGTTGATCAATGTGGGAAGCTTCAAGAAATTGCTATGTTTTTAAAAAAATGCTTACTTAGCCATCCTTTAAGGGAGTAGTCTAATTTTATGTGCCTTTTTTAATGATTTCTATAGTTTTCCTTCGAGGGAGTAGTCCACCTTATGTTTTGGCAATTTCAAATAGATGTTCAATAATTATCCTTCAAGGGAATAGTCTGTGAATGCTAAGAATGACCCATGATTTCTAGTGATAGATTTTTTTTTATTTTGATTTGATTTTGTTTGACATAGAATTACTTAGGCCAACTTAGTAGTTCACCTTTATAAAGGCAAACCTAAGAGCAAAAGAAGGTTAATTAGGTGTGAAGAGGTTTAAGTGACAACAACCATGGGAATCCATCCTGTAAAGGTATGGAAAGTACCATGAGAACCATGCCATGGGTAGAGCCATGATACCCATTGTTTAAGATAGGGTTATGCTAATGATAGATAATCACATGATTCAATTTTAATTGATTAACCCTAAAATAGGGAGATGAGTATATGGCAAGGGATGAGCTCAAGTTAGACAAAAGGTGAACGTGATCCTTCAAAATAAAAGAATGAACATTTATGTGAAGCATCAAGGGGATCAAGTTCTAGGTGGCCTATGAGATAAGACAATTGGTAAGCTCCAGAATCATACTTATAAGTTATGATATAAGGTCTAAACCAATTGAAAGCAAACTTACCCCACTTGATTTTCTCCATATTAGTGACATGTTGGTTTTCCTTTAGGATGAGATCTCTAATATTGAATTATCATACTTTAATGTGCTTATTATAGGCATGCTTAATGCATTCTTAATAGATATGAAGATGGGTAAGGGATAATAAATGATGCTCATCAAGTAGCTTGAGCTGGGATAAATAACGTTGATGATAATTGCTCTCAAAAATGAGTTCTTACAAAGACATGAGAAGAGAGGGGATTTGGATTTCTAGAGGCAAGATAGCCTTTACTCCAAACACAAGATAAAACAAGGTATCACCCATAGGGGTTCTAATGCTAGTATGATATGCCCACAAGGCAAAAGGGATGTGAAAATGCTAATGTCGACCTAATTCATTGACCATTTTAGTTAGTATGTTTTTATTGGTTTTGTTAGATGCTTCTACCTATCCATTTACTTCAGGGTGATAGGGTGAGAACAACTTAAATTAATGAAAAATGCATCACATAGACCCTGAACTTGATTTTTTTTAAAGAATTTATAATTGTCAATGATAATATTATGAGGAACATTAAAGTGGTAGATGATATGATGGTTGATGAAGTTGACAATATTATTCACTTTGGTTAAGACTACAGGAATATCCTCTACCCATTTGGTAAAATACTTAGTCACAATGATAATAGAATGGTGTCACTATGAGGAATGGGGATTACTTTCCCCAATGAGGTCCAGACCCCACTATAAAAAAGACCAATAATCGGTAAAGATGCAAAGGCTATAGATTGGTACATGATGCAAATTGGCATGTTCTTGACACTTAAAACACTTTTTCACATAATCAAAATAGTCTTGGTCAAGGGTATGATAGTAATAACCAAGATAGAGGATGCACTTAGCTACAGTGAGACCACTGAAGTGACCCCCATAGATACCATCATGCATTTCCTTGATAACGTGAGTGGCTTTGTGACTATGTAGGAAATGGAAAAGGAGGCCATTAAAGCCATACTTATATATTATTCCTCCCATAATGGTATAGTGTGGGGTACTATAAATAAACACTCTTTGATCATTCCTTGAAAGACCAGAAGGAACTGTGCCAAGGTTAAGATAGTCAAAGGTTTGATAATACCAAATTTCAGGTTGGGTTTCCTCCATAGTGAAAATAGTGGGAGAATATAGTTTAACATAATATGGTTGGGTAAGCCTATGAATAATGATATCCAAATTAGATATCTTATAGGCAAGGGAAGCCATGGTATTGGTGAACTTATTGGTAGATCATGAGGTTGAATAGATGCAGTAATGTTTGAATGATGCTAAGAGTTCATTAATTTGTTGCTTGTACTATTGTCTAACATCATTATTACACTGGTAAGATCCATTTATTTGATATAACACAAGCTAGGAGTCACCAAATATATTGATCATTTTGACTCCAAGGGTTAAGGTAGTTTGAAGGCTTATCACTAGGGCTTCATACTCAACCATATTGTTGCTACATTCAAAATCAAGACTGAAGGACAAAGGAAGAGGTTCATTATCAAAAGGGATAAGGATGATACCTACTCCCACACCATTTTTACACTTTGATCTATCAAAGAACATGGTGACTTGATAGGTGAAATCCACTTGAGAGAGGGTCACGATGGGCTCATTTGAGAACTCAAGAGGAGGAGGTTGGTTGTCTGCTAAAGGTGCTTTAGCCAATTAGTTGGTAATGAATTTCCCATTAATTGAAATTTTTTCAAGTAAATCAAGATCAAACTCAACTAAGAGCATAATCCATTTGGACATATGCTAGTTTTGGTATGGATTGGAGTGCATGTACTTGAAAGGGTCAGTGTTGGTTATGATATAGATTTTATGGTTAAGGTAGTGGTGAAGTTTGGTGGCCATAAAGAATAAATATAATCAAAGTTTCTCAATATGGGTGTATCAAGTATCATATTCTATAAGTATGTGGCCAATGTAATAGATGGCTTGATCTTTTTGTTATTCATCTCAGTGAGCCAACATTGCCCTTAGGGAATGGTTAGTGGTATAGATATAAAGGTAAAAAGGTTGATCATACTTGAGAGGGATAAGGATAGGTGGTGATAAAAGGTACTCTTTGAGTGAATCAAAGGTCTTTTAAAAATTTATATTCCACTTGAAAGACACATCCTTCTTTAGAAGGTGGTGGAAAGGTTGGCATCGATTCAAAATCTCAAAAATGAAATGATGAATGGATTGCAACTGCCCCTACAAGCTATAGAGTTGCTTAAGGTTAGTTGAAGGAAAGATGTCAAGGATGGATTTTATATTGGTGGGATTTAATTTGATTATATGGAGGGAAATAATTAAGCCAATAAGATTTCCTGAAAAGACCCCAAAAATGCACTTCATGGGGTTAAAACAGACATTGGATAAGTCACTCAAAGATGATCTTAAGAATAACTAAGTGATATTTTCATTGTTTGGATTTTCCAAGAAGGTGATCCAAATAGTCCTCTACAATATTATGGATAAGGTCATGGAAGATATAGGTTATGGCACATTGGTAGGTTGCACCAGTGTTCTTTAGCCCAAAAGGCATGACTCTATAGTATAAGGTTCCCTAAGGGGTAGTAAAGGTGGTTTTATGTTGATCTTAGGGTGTAATTAGGATCTAATTGTAACTTGAAAACCCATCCATGAGGGATAACATATCATGTCCAATTGTAATATCAATAAGATGGCTAATGCTAGGTAGAGGAAAGTCATCCTTGGGGTTGATTCGGGCAGTAATTCAGGTGACAGTTCTACCCAAATTGATGATGAAACTTATGGGAGCCATAATTTTTGTACCATAGCTCTGATTTACTTCCCATTTAAACTATTAGAAAGATAATGAAGAGAACATAGTGATATGGCATGGAGCTATGTTCAATGGTTTTTGACCCCTAAAACCCAATAGAATTACTCCAAATTTTAATTTTAGTAGTGTAGTCTAAAAATAGTAAGTTTCTAAAAATAGTAATTCCTCGAATTCTATATTATTGTAAATCATGGAAGTATAACCACTTAATTTCCCTTGAGATTGGTAACATTACACATCCTCCTCTTACCTTCAAAATGTGTATAAATGAAGATGTAACCTGAAATGGAAATCAAACATCTCTTCCTAGAGATAAGCATATGGTTGTATTACAATATTGAGTAATAAAACATCTCTTCTTATAGAAATCATTATTAATATGTTATTTTCATGTTCTTGAAATATCTATCAATCATAACTTTTGAGTTTTGAATCAGTGGCATCAGAGCAGTTTGTCTTGAGAGTGTATGATCCGGAGGATGAGAATAGGCTATAGAAGCTTGGGTGGAAAATAATAGAGCTTCCAAACTATCCACTTATTTGCTCCTAATGACTTTAAATGGTGGATGACATTGATACATATAATCCCTTTAAGGAAATGGTGAATGAATCCTTCCAATGGCAATAAGTGTAGATGCTATAATAATTCACCCAAGCTCTCTAATAAATCTTGATGGGAAATTATGGCTCCTCGTCTGCACTTCTTAGCTCCTCATCTATGGAACACCATTTTTGTGCCTAAAAACCCTTTAAATTTTAGGTGAATTTTGATATCCCTACATTTTAAGTCAAAATCAATGCTAATGTAATAGAAAATTGGTTAGATTCATTATCTTCCTACTTTTCTATAAATAAATTCATCGATGGAGAAAATATCACTTTTGCTCTTTTGAAAGCATCATTGCTCATGAAAAATTGATGGGAAGTGTACAAAAATAGGTTCAGTAAAGATGACATTGGCCTTGAGGTGTAACTTACCTGGGATGAATTCATGGAAGTGATAAAATAAGAATACTATCCTATTGTAGCATATGACGACTATACATACGATGGCAATAACTTCACCAAGGTAGGGACCAATCTGTTCAAGATTATACTAAGATTTTTCATTCTCTATCTACAAGATTAGGCATCCAAGAAAGTGAGAAAAATAAGATTCTCAAATATCATGGTGGACTACAATGGTACATATAGGAGGAAATAGAACTCTTTAATTTGGAAACCCTCGATGATGCATACAAGTTCACAAGAATATTGAGCAGAAGCATGAAAGAAAGAATATGAAGAGTCAACCTTAAAAATGTAAAAGTGACAAGTAAGGTTAAACATGAGGCCAAAATTAAAATAAAAAAGAGTTTTAAGATAAGAAACCCCAGAATGGGAAGACTAGAAAATGTTGTGACTACCACAAAACTAGAACTCACTCCAAAGAATAATGTTGAGCCATCAAGTCACTAATTTTTGAGTCAAAATAGTCAACATCTACTACTCTATCTCATACAAAACCTACAATCAAAGAGGATAAAGAAGACATTGTAGATGTTGAGCCCGATACCATCATTGCTTCATCACAAACCTATAAGGAAACCCTAGATGATAAGGAAAGGTTGTTTCACTCCAAATTATGGGTTAAAGGTAAGCCTCTATATTTCATTCTTGATAGTGGGATTAAAATAAATTATTCTCTGATAAATTTGTGAAAAGTCTAAATCTGTCCATGAAGCCTCACCCAAAGCCATATAGTATTGAATGGTTCAGCCCAGGGAAAGACCTTTGTGTCACACATCAATGTCTTCTTTCATATGTAATAAAACCTTTCCAAGATGAAGTATTGTGTGATGTGGTTAATCTATATGTTTATGATGTACTCCTTGGTTAACCATTCATTTATGATCGACATGGAATTTATGAATCATGAACCCAAAGAATCACCCTCACTCTTTGAATGTGGTGCTACAAAGTACCAGAGGTACCACCTCCCACATCTGTCTCCTTAATTAGTGCCAAGAAATGTAAGAGATTGGTGGAGAAGACAAACTAATTCATTCTCATGGTGGTCAAACCACACAAATCCAAGAAGGCCGATGTTGTAGTCTTGACTACACAATCAACACAATAATAGAAGCAGATGGGAAAAATCATAGGAGAATATGATGACTTATTCAAGTCACCCATGGGAGTTCCACTTCATTGTTAAGTAAAACATTCTATCTATTTGATCCCAGGATCACCTTTGCCTAATAGTACTAGGTATCATATATCAATTTTGGATAATGATGAGATAAAAAGATCAATTCAAGAATTGATTCAAAAGGGTCACATCAGGCCAATCTCTTCATCCTGTGGCAGCCTAATTGTCCTAGCACCAAAGAAATATGGAACATGGAAGATTTGCATTAACTATCAAGCCCTAAATAAAATCATTGTGAAGAATTGCTACCCCCTCCATAGGATTGATGATTTGCTGGACCAACTCTATGGTGTGAAGTTCTTCACCAAAATTGATCTCAAATATGGCTATCACCAAATTACCATCGATCCCATTGATATCTAGAAGACTACATTAAAATCTAAGGAGGGGCTCTTCGAATGGTTGGTTATGACTTTTGGCTTAACTAACACACCTACAACCTTCATTAGGATGATGGATGACATCTTGCGACCCTTCACCAACTCATTCATGGTTGTCTACCTAGATGACATACTCATCTATAGTAGAACATGGGAGAAACATCTGCAACATGTTCATAAGGTGCTTCAAACTCTTTGAGAGCACAAGTTGTATGAAAATATTGATAAATGCACATTAAAAATGAAAATAATTCAGTACATAGGGTACATTGTGAATGAGGAAGGGGTCCATGTCAATCTAGAGAAGATTTAGGTTATTTGAGAATGACCTACACCAAGGACCTTCATAGAACTTCATAACTTCTTGGGTCTTGCAAATTTTTATTATAGGTTTGTTCTTGGATTATCACATGTTGTTTGGCCACTAACCCAAGTGACTAAAGGAGGAACTAAATCTATATTTTAGTGGGGTGAAATATAACAAAGGGCATTTGAGAGTTTGAAGAATAGACTTTGCTCAACCCCTATTCTTGCCTTACCAGATTTGTATCAACCATTCAAGTTGATGATAGAGTTGAAGGTGAGGTTGAGGTCATGAAAGTCCACACAAATACATAGTCCCCCTATGGATTTAGTAATATGTATGATATTCAATACCTATTGGGGGTAATGAATGGGTTAAATAAAATTAATAGATAAAAGATGTTAAAGCTCTTTTTTGATGAGAAAGGCTATGCAGGGATACATGCGATAAAGATTTTACTTGATAGGATTGGTGTTATAGTGAGTGACTATGATATGGGTAGTAATTCTAAGGTCAATTTTAGGCATATTTCTATAGGATCAAGTGAAGGCTATGTTGTGGTCTTGGAGGAAAGAGGAGAAGTCTTGAATTTCCTTGAAATTTAGTAGTTGTCCAAGTTTGACAATGCAAGGGTTATCTAGAGTACCCGAGTTGATATCCATAGTGAATTCATTCAATAGGTAAAATACTTGGGAGGAAGGGATTTATGGATTGAAGAATCTGGGGCACCAAGGTAGGTGAGAATATAATCATCATCCTAACACTGAACAATGTTAATGGTAAGAAAGTCTTCTCTTATCATCTCAAGATGGGTCAAAGGGATGGTTATGGTTACACCTCTTAATAAGTTAAGGGTTTAAGGCTAATCATGTTGATGAAAAAAAAACTAGGTGGGATGATGTCATCATCTTTACATGCAACTAGAGGCAAGGTCAGTGAGGAAGGGATATCCTCCTCAACAATGACAGTGGTGGGTTATTTGGATTGCTTCTTATTAGGAAAGATGAAACCAAGTCTATGCTTCTCATGTGGCTTCCTAGTTTTGATGGTGATCAATTCATGTGGGTCATGTTCATATCACCCAAGATTAAAGCCTTTTCAAACACACTGATGGAGGTATGCCTTGGTGAAGCTTAGTTTATCTAGGTAAGAGAAATTGATGATGAATGGTCAAGGTGGAAGAGAGGTAGTAGAAGCATTGAGGGATTTGTCAAATCTTCCATAAATGAAATGAGTCTGATGGTGGGGAGGTCCAAAAGTAATGATAGTTTAAACATTGGGGTCATATCCTAGTTGGCTGGTAAGTTTCCCATATTCATGAGGAGTAGGGAAACCATAAAGTAACAAAAGGTGGTACACTCTGAATGAAAGCTAATGGAATGTTGATTCTAAAGGGTTTGTAGTGGGGATTTAATCTAAAGGTATAAATAAAATAGTTGATGCCTCATCAATGGAAGGAGGTATGATATCTACTTTGGTGGTTGAAGGTTGGGTTTTAGTTACTACGGGTGTGCTAGATGGGGGTATGAGGACATAATTAGGGAGATAAGTCATGTTGCATGTTAAGAAAGGACTTGGGTTAGCTTGGATGGTGATGACCTGATCTTTCTACTCAAACTTAATACAATGGTGGAAGGTAGAGGGAATGTAACCCTTAGAGTGAGTTATCCTAACAAGATATTATATTGACATTCACCTTCTACAACATAGAAAATTTTAAAGAGCATGTGAGGTCCTAAATAGATATGAAGGATGATAGTTCCAAAGGTAGTGGCCATGGTATCATTGAAGGATGATCAAAGATTTAGACATGACATTATCTAAAAAGTTGAGTTGGTTGTATGCACGAGAGGAGATGATGTTGATGCTATCTCCTTATCAATCATGACCTATTTGATGTGGGTTTGGTTGATGTAAGAAGTTATAAAGAGAGGAGGATCTATGATATAGGAATTTGACTCAAGAGGGGATGGTTCGTATGGTGTTAGTTCCAAAATGAAAACAAAATGAAATAAACACACTAATAACATAACATGTCTAGGCCTAGACACTAGGGAGATCTTAGTTAACAAAAATAAAATGAAAAACACAACTAAAAAAGTAATGAATGAAAACACATGAATTCCTTCACCTTCCTTATATGCTCTAAATGCCTTTATAGTGGTGGCTTGCTTAGTTTGTGCTTCAAGAGGTCTTCTTCAATGGAGTGTGGCTACCTTCATCTCCTCTTGGCACCTAAGATTGTAGCTTGGCTTGGTTTGGAATCAATTTGGCATGGTAACTTTACATTATTAAGTCCTTTGAAGATATTTGAGCATAATAAATTTGCACCAATATAGCTTAAAAATGATGTTATGAGGCCTCCTATTTATAGATTTTTGAGAATGATTAGAATCAACCTCAACCATCCATCTCAAGATTGATATATGTGGTTGAGGATTAATTCAATTTTTAGAATTAATTTTATAATTATCCTCATCATGAAATTGGAAGAAGGGGAAATTAAGATTCATGGAGGGCATCATGGAAGGCATTGATGAGGCATGGAGGGCATGAATCCTAATATTTGTGGCATTTATGGCCTAAGAATGTCTTCTAAGATATGAAGTCACTTGATGATGTAGATATTCAATATTCATTTCCAAAAATAAGTATTCAACAAGTTTACATGGAATTTTTGATTAGGTCTTGATTTGGGTTAATTATCTCTTAGGCATGATTAAGCACTTTGTGCACAAATTACTCAAATTGATTGGAATGCTTTGTTATTGGTCCAAAATTTGACTAGATTAGAATTGGAAGGTAATGTCAAATGCATTGGAACCACATTCCCATTTAGGATGTTACCAATAAAAAATAACAAAGGCATGCTTCTTATGTAAAAGATTTGATAGGAAAGAGCAATCTAGAGCACCCAAGGGCAAAATTCTCATTTTGACTCAAAATGATCTGATCAAAGTTAGCTAGCCCATAAATTGCATTACCCTATTTAGGGATAAACTAGCCAAAATTAACACCTAAATATGTCAGTTTCACATCATTTAGTGTGTTTTAGTGTTTTTAGACCAAATTGTACATTTTGGGTGGAAATCATTCAAAATCCTGATTGGAGGTTATTAGTGGCCAATTTTAGGTATTTATAGTTTGCCCCTATTTGGGAAGGTATTTCAAGAAATAATCATAGTAACATCTTCTCAAATAATGAAAAGGCCATGTATGCCTAAAACTACAATGATGATAAACTAACTGTAAGCTGCCCCCTCGAGGGAATGATTGGCACAAGTAGGTCAAAAAATAGTCCCTCAAAAAGAAAGAAGTGAAATGAGGGGACAAAAGAAAGGAAATATGATGGGGTGAAAACACAATAATATTGAAAAAGTAGTCAAAATGATTAAGAATGCAAGTGGGATGGTGTATAATGGTTTGCCCAAAGGTGGTTATAAGAATTGTACCCCGATAGTGGCAACGTGGTATGATAACACAATGATTTGCCCAAAGGCAGTTATAATCATTGAGAAGATGGAACTGGCCTAATTAGGATAGAAAAATAAGATAATAACATGCCCCTATATAGGCAAAAAAAGTAAAGTGGTGACAACACAATGATTTTCCCATAGGTGGTTATAATCATTGAGAAATGTAGGTGGGATGGTGTGCAATGATTTTCCCATAGGCGGTTATAATCATTAGACCTCGATTATGGAAAACATGATAAGCTTGGCCAAGGATGATGATAACTTAAGATAGAGGGTAATGATGAATTGGAACAACCTACTAGTAGGGAGTGCTTATATGAACTAATAAAGGTTAAAATTCTTTCATGGTTAATTAATCTATTTGGGATATGATTAGGATTGAATTAGGATGTCAGTGCCGAAGAGATGCCACCATTGCTAAATAGACTTATTGAAGCTGAGGTTTATTTTAGTACATGTCAGTAAGCATCATGATATAACATCATGAGGACTTGGCCAAAATATGCATGAGGACTGATTCTCATAATCTAATACTCAAAAGAAAATAATGCACCAATGATAGAAACCATGATGACAATGTAAACATATGAATATGGATGGATTCAAGTGTAAGTTTGGGAAAGGAATCATTGAATGAACATACATAAACTAAATAAAGATAATAATGCTGAAAGAAAATAAATAGACTCACAAATTTAAAAAAAAAAGAAAAAATAAACAAACAAATAAACAAACAATGCAATAGAAACCCTACAAACATTACTCCTAGAAAATAGGTGAAAACTTAACAAATGAACAAAATGGGGGAATAAATGAAAAAAAAGAGGGTGGCTGAGATGTCTCCATATGCACTAAGAAATTAGACACTACCTACATAGTTCCATGGATGTGATATAAGAATAGGAATGGTCTTGTAAAATGTCAAGTGTGTAAGAGAAAAGGCCAAAAAGGATGGGGAAACTAAATGATAAGTGATTTGCAAAGAAGTGATCAATTTTTTTGTTCTTTTCTAATGATTTTTTGAAATGTTTTTAGAAGTATTTGAATTACCTCAACTCAATCAAGAATGATAGGACACTAAATGGTTCAAGCTCACAACATAGAGAGAGCATTCAAACTTAAGTTGCTCAAAAAATGGTGAGAGCATGGGGAAAAAGGTGACTGATCTGACCTCAATAAGTATCAAGCACTACCTACATAGTCCCAAAGTAGGACTTCAAGTCACTATAGTTCTGCTCTTACAATAGAGGAATTTGACTAATGTAGCAGTCAATTCAAACAAAATAGGCACAATTGATAAAAAGGCAAAGCATGGCATAAGAAGTGGCAAGTTGCTACATCAAGGCTTAATGTTACCCCTAGTTTTCCCATAGGTGGTTATAACTAAGACACAATGGTATAGATCAATGGTACTAATTTTCCCAAAGGTGGCTATAATTAGTAGTAAGATCGGTGATAAGAAATGAATAAAAATGAAGGATGTAGCTATCAAAAATTTTGTCACACTATCCCAAAATATGCTCCCTATATGAAGTAATTGAATTAAATAATGAACTGATCAGATACCTTGATGTTGAAATTGTATACGAATGATAAAAACCATGGTCAAATAGGCTAGGCTTTAGAAGACACTAGGTCTATAGAATGGAAGCAAAAAGTGGATATAATGAAGAGATGGATAGGGATGGTATTTATATAAAGAAGAATAGTGATAAAATGGAATAAATGAAATGGTCCTTATAGATAATACACTTTAGTGCTCAAGCATAGTATCACTTGAGATGAATAATATTCATTAGCTCTAGAATTTCATTGCCATTTGGTGTGGCAAGCCTGTATGCTCTTGATCCATAATTTGTAGTGATGATGAAAGGCCCTATCTAGTTTGGTTTGAATTTCCCTTTATGCTTTTTCATAGCCATGGTATTCTTTTGGTTTTATTTAAGAACAAGATAACCAAGTTCAAATGCTCTATACTTAACACACCAATTATAGTGGCCTTTGAGTCAATTTTGATATGTTTGAAGATTATTAAGCATGATCATGTATTTCTCATCAAGTAGGTCTAGCTCTTGTAGGTGAGCTACTTGAAAGTCATGATCATCCATGACATGCTTGAAAGAGATCCATAGTAAAGGTAATTCAAACTCAATGGGAAGGATGGATTCAGTACCATAAACAAGTGAGTATGGAGTGGCTCCTATGGGGGTATGATGATTGGTATGGTATGCCCAAAAGGTAGGGCATATTTGGAGGTGCCAATCATGACCGACATCATTGATAATCTTTTTGAGAATGTTGACAATGGTTTTTTTGGATGCCTCAGCTTGGATATTACCTTGAGGGTAATATGCTATAAAAAATGTTGTGTGATGTTGTATTGAGTACATAATTGTTCTACATCCTTATTCTTGAATGATCCTCCATTATCAAATATAATGTCAAAGGGGATACCATAGTGGCAAATGAGGTGGTTGAAAATGAATTTAGAAATTTGCTTTTCAGTCACATAAGTGAAGGGTATAGCTTCAACCCACTTAGTGAAATACTTGGTGGTAGTAAGGATATGTTTATAGCCATCAGATGAAGTGGGGTTAATTTTCCCAATAAGGTCAATTTCCCATGTAGAAAATGGCCATGTTGTCAACATCAATTTTAGAGTTTTTGATGGGGCATGACTTAGATTAACATGCCATTGACATTTATCAAACTTTTTACATAGGCAGTGGCATATGCATCCATTATGGGCTAATAACAACTAGTACATAAAATATTTTTGGATAAGATGGTCTTGCTAGAATGAGCTCCACACACTCCATGAACTTCTCTTAATGCTAATGTAGAATCTGTCAAGTTTAAACAATGAAGTAGAGTTCCATCAAAACTATGATGGTAAAGGGTGGATCCAAGTAGAGTATAACAAGTGGATTGATGAATGAAGGATTTGGTTTGTTTTTGAGATAGGTTAGGTGGCAGAACTTGGTCATGAATGCAATTGTAAAGGTCTGAGTACTATATATAATTAGAAATAATAATATCACAAATCATGGCAATGGTTGAAGGTTCATGAGCTGGTGCTAATAAATTCTTGATGAAGAATTAATACTCTCTAGATTTAAATATTTGTTGAATCAGAGAGCCAATAATAGCCATGGCATATACAGTTTTGTTACTAGCCCTTGGTATGTGCTCAAACTGAATATTGGCAATTTGTTGCTTAAGAGTGTCGACCATGGCTTTATATGGAACCAACTTGTCAGCTTTGGTCTAAAAATGATCTATAACTTGATTGATGATTAATTGAGAATCACCATAAACTTGGAGATGAGATATATTCTAATGCACTGCTTGGCAAATTTTTGTAACAAGTGCTTCATACTCAGCCATGTTGTCTGTACAAAAAAGCTAATTTTGAATGATTTAGGGATTATATCCCCCTATGGTGTAATAAATAATAAGCCTACCCCCAATCCATGTGTAGTGAATGAACCATCAAAATATAGCTTCCAAGGCTACTCCTCAAGGGGTGTGTCAATGACAATCATTATGGATTCATTTATAAATTGAAATGTGAGTGGCTATGTGTTTATGAGAGGCAATTTAACAAGTTGATCTAAAAGAACTTATCCCTTAATTGCCTTCTGATTGAAATAATCTATGTCAAACTCACTGAGAAGCATTATCCATTTAGCCATTCTTCCTTACAAAGCTATTTTAGATAGTAGATACTTGAGTGGATCTACCTTTGAAATGGCCATGGATTATTATTCAATATGTAATGGTGCAGTTTTTGAGTTATGAAAACCGTGACCAGATAAGATTTTTCAATAGGTGCATAGTTATGATCATATGTAACTAAGGTATGGCTTAAGTATTACACAACATTATCTTTTCCATTTTCATCATGTTGAGCCAAGAGTGCCCCCAATGCATGGTCAATAGCTAATAAGTATAACAAGAATGGCTTTCCTGGCATATGAGGTAATAAAATAGGTAGATTAATAAGATAGTCTTTGAGTTGTTGAAAAGTTATTTGATAGTGATCATCCTAGTGAAATGCAACTCCCTTTTTGAAAAGGTGTGTAAATGGATGATGCTTGTCTACTAACTGAGAGATGAAGCATCAGATTGACTGGATCTTACCCTATAAACCATGGAGTTGCTTTAAATTAGTTGGTGGCATCATCTTGGTTATAACATGGACTTTATCTAGATTGAATTCAATACCTCTATGAGACACGATGAATCTAAGTAGTTTTCTTGAAGCTACACTAAACACACATTTCTTTGGATTGAGTCTAACTTTGTACTCCCATAATGTTTCAAATATCTTATGCAACACTACTGGATGGTCAACCCTAGTTTTGGATTTTACTAATATTTCATCGACATAGTCTTCAATAGTATCATTTATCATATCATGAAATATGATAGTCATGGCCCTTTGATATGTAGCTCTAGAATTCTTAAGGCCAAATGACATTACTTGATAACAAAATATTCCCCATGGAGTGGTGAATGTTATTTTATTTTGGTCTTCTGGTGTTATTCTGATTTGGTTGTATCCTGAAAAGCCATCTATGAGTGAAAGAATTTCATAACTAGTCATGGAGTCAATGATCATGTCGATATTAGGCAAGGAAAAATCATCTTTAGGATAAGCTTTATTGATGTCTTAAAAATTAGTACAAATTCTAATCCCTTCAGGATTTTTACTAATAAGTACAACATTAGAGATCTATTCAAAGTAGTCAATGGATTGGATACATCCTTCTTCTAAGATTTTTTCCAACTCTTTCTTTACCAATACAAAAATGTGAGGATGCATCTTACATAACTTTTGTTTTACTGATTTGGCATCATGATTAACCATAAGGTGGTGTAGAACTAAGGCAAGGTCTAAACCTAACATGTTAGAGTAGGTCCATGCAAAGATATCTACAAATTCTCTTAACATAGCTGTAAAGACATCATGTTCCTTTGCAGTGAGGGATGTGCCTAATTTTATCCATTTTAGGTCTAATGGAGTCTTGATATTTACCTCTATTGTAGATTTGACTAGAAGGGTTGAACCATATTCTAGGATAGTAGGTAGTGACTTGAATTATTGAATTATGTTAGGGTCCTCTGTTAGGACTTACTCTTCAACTTCTCCTAGGCATGATGAATTTGAGTCCCCTAATGGAAGATCTAGCCATGTGGCAAAAACAATAAAAAAATATTCAAGAATTTGATTAAATACTTATTGTTTCTCAAATATGAACTCTGATCCATAGGAAAATTCATCATTGGTGGTCTCCTAGTCTAAATTCAAAGAAGAATGAACACCCTCATCTAATGGCACTTGAAATAGGTTTTAACGACTAGAATAGCCTTTAACTTTACCTTTTCCTTGGTCAGAAAACACCTCAAAGAGGTTTTCACTTTGGGACCTCAATGGTTTACTTATTTGTTATTGGCTAAGGGTGTTCATTCACTCTCCAAAATAGGCTACAAGATCTAATGTGATTGAGAATCTTGATTTATGATCTCCCAATGGAATATTGTCTCTAAGGCCTAAGAAATCACAGAATGCCTCATCATTCTAGAACTCATCAATTGACATACTAGATTCTTGTTGGTCCCAATCTATTAGTTGGGGATAATATAATGGTAAAGGGTTGTGATGAATGTGATGAATGACCAAGGTAAGGGTAAAAATGGCATTGTTATCAAATATGTTGGTTTTAGCTAGGTTATCAAAGGTGAGGCTATGATCAGACTCTACTTTGTTGTCAGCATCATCATCACTAGTCATTGGTGATGAAATTTGAATAAGATATGTGGGATCATTTCCAGGTGGTTTAAATCCAAGTCCATAAGGTATTTTATACTTAGTCATGGAAATTACCTCAATGGTCCCTTATTGATTTGGTTTGAGGTCTATTCCTTCATAATTGTGACACTCCATGATCTTATTAGGAATAAGATACTTGGCATTTTTATAACAATCAGTTTGGTTATCATTGTATAACCATGATTCATCCCCTTCAAGAGGGTCAGATCCTAGGCTAGATGTTGGTACAAATGTGATAGGTCCCTTATCTTTGTTCTTTTATTTCCAATGCATATGTAGGATGACTTTAGGTCACCCAAAAGTTTTCAGATTTTGAGGAAGATTGACAATATGAAATGTATCATGGGTCACATATTCTCCTAGTCCATTATCTGAAATGGTGAAATGATTAAAAGCTTCAAGAGGTAGCATGTGGAAAATGTAATATCCCTTACCAATAGAGATATATGAAAGACATAAAACTATGATACCAGAGACCAAAGCTCTGATACCACTGTGATATCCCCTTCAAACAGGGAATATAGAAACTCATAAAGCTCGGATCACAGATACAAACTTGCAGAATAGATTCAAATAAGCATACACAAATCACAGTATAATCTCTCAATAGCAAATAAAGATCTCATTACTTATTCTTCTGGACGATTACATAATTGAGTCTCTGTTATACAAAATAAAGAATATTAAAATCTGATCTTAAAACCCTGACTTAGCAAAATTTGGCAATGAAAACTGGATCTGGAAGGGTCTTGACCTTTCTGTGTCGACACACAGACGCCGTCGTCGGTCGATATATCGCCGACGTCGGTCGATGTTGGTCAGATTTCTGTCGACGTCAGTCTTCAGTCGACCGATGTCAGTCACTGGAAGCCCTTTCTCTGCCGAGGTCGGTGCCTGAACAGCTTTGAACGGACCTGTACGGATGTGGTACAGCCGCCAACCTGTCTCTTCTTAACCCCTGATTGTTGAACAACCTGATCTCGCGAATATAGATTCTAACACAAGATCTATCTTTGTATAACTTATTGGATCAAAACTAAATAAAGAAAATACCTAGAAAGCTCTGTGATAAACTTCTATGTGAAGTTATCTCTCAACCCTAGAATTTTGTGATAACTTTTGGGTGAAGCTATCTCTCAGATCTGTATCTCTGTGATAACTTATGGATGAAGCTATCTCTCAATTTGGCAATAAATCAGTTGATATCTCACAGCCTCTAAATCACACACAATGAAGAGGGAACGTTCTTCACTGCAATGGAATCCTGGAACCCTTGGCTCAGTCTTCACAGAATAATTTCTTCAATTTTCAATAATCAATAATCTATGCATACCTGAATAATGGCCTCCATGAGAAACCCTTATACCCTCAAAAAGATGTGCTTGCCCTAATTAGGGTTTCTTAAATTAGAATTAGGGTTTCTAATTAAAAATAGGCTAAATAATTAATATTTGATTAAATCAATCAAATATTAATATCTCCCTCAATACATGTCGGATCGATGAACCGATCGAAGCTAGTGAATCAGGGAGTGATTCTGCACATGATCATACAAAAATAAAGGCGCTCCACTGCATATCAAATATCCCTAAAAAGTAGGAGCCCAGGCCAAATATGTCCGAAAGAGCTCGAATGAAAACCAAATGTAGAAATCCTATGAATCAAAGTCAATCCAAGCTCCATTATGACCCTCTATCCATCCTATCAGCCTATGAAGGTCGTATAATAGGCTAATCATCAAGACTGTCAATGTCCAGGAAAAAGGGGACATGACAATCTGCCCCTCCAAAAATTGCTTGTCCCCAAGCAATCTCGAAACAATGAACTACTCGATCCACCTGGATCCCAAGGAAAAAATTGTGTGACATCCATCATGTCACCAATCAACCCATGTGAATAAATCATCAACATCAATAGCATCGACAGTATCAAAATCAACAACTGAAAAACTGCACTCGACACCCAAACAACTATCTGAAGACCAACTGTAGATGCCGGTAGAAGAAACCACTCTGAGGGACTCAAGCCAACTAAAATGTCAACTCTGTCAAAATTCAAGTCCCTATCTAACTAATACTCACATCTAACTGGACTGTGGATATGACAATTATTGGTATCTGAATCACTGACACCAAAACTAATCTCTAGATGCAAAGAAAAATAAGGAGCATACCTCACCGTATGATGCTGGTAAGAACCCCCAAACTCTGCTACTGGCACACTATTGCCAAACTGGGACTCAATGGATGGCTCCAATCTCGGCTCAACAAACATCACCTCAACATCCCTGTAAGGTAACATAGTAGAAAGGGTTCGTAAAATCTCCTCACCCAATCTGCTAATAGCACTAGAACCTCAGACCAGAACACCTTCTGTCATCTTATGTGAGTCCAGACGAACACCTGCACTATCCAACAAATACTCCATGAATGGTTCAGTGCAGTAGAAATTATATGTGGAAGCGTCAACATACTCCCCCACACACTCCAACTGATCTCTCTATAAAGGTGGCACAACCAACTGTACCACACTGTCATCTATGTGAGAATAATCAATTTGGAGAGTCGACTCCACTGGTATCTCAAGCTCATCAGAATCAGGTACTCCCAAATCTTGAATATGTGTATCAGCCTCAACAACATGCTCATCAGCAATAACTGTAGGAAGGTACTCATCACCAACCACCTCAATATACAAATGATCATCCACACTCTGTAAATCAACGCCAAAGGTCATATCAACAGACGGAGTATCAACAACTATAGCATCACTGTCTAACTCTTTCATACAGAAAGAAACAACCGGTGAAACTAAGTTCTCAAAATTGTCCACTGCATTCTCCTGAGTGTCATCTGTAATAATAGGATCCTGGGACTCTACTACAATCTCTGCCATAGTTGAGAGATCATCAACCCTCAGTGCACTAACATATGAGCCCACCTGTACACTCTGAGTGCAAGCATCTAACTCATCATCATCTTCACTATATCCTATCTCATAATCATAATAACTATGGGACATGCTGCTCTCTCGTCTAAGTGATCTGTAGTGCTCTCTCCTCAGCTTGACAAAATGATCAAAGGTCATCCTCTCTTGAACATGAGGAGGTAATAAGTCCCACTCATCATTCATTGTCCTATACCTTGCGGGTTTGTTTTTGGATGTAGAATATGAAAGAATTTCCTTCATCCTCCTCTGGGTTTCATCCAACTGCTTCAAACTATGTTCCAGCTTCTTCATATCATTGTCCCACTGTTTCTGAGTATATGAAGGCATCATGATACTCTGCTGATTCGATCTACCCAAGCTACCCAACAGGATGGCAAGACATTAGCTCTGATGTGCCCAACAGGATGGCAGGAATTTAGCTCTGATACCACTGTAATATCCCTTACCAATAGAGATATATGAAAGACACAAAACTATGATACCAAAGACCAAAGCTCTGATACCACTGTGATATCCCCTTCAAACAGGGAATATAGAAACTCATAAAGCTCATATCACAGATACAAACTTGCAAAATAGATTCAAATAAGCATACACAAATCATAGTATAATCTCTCAATAGCAAATAAAGATCTCATTACTTGTTCTTCTGGACGATTACACAATTGAGTCTCTGTTATACAAAATAAAGAATATTAAAATCTGATCTTAAAACCCTGACTTAGCCAAATCTGGCAATGAAAACTGGATCTGGAAGGGTCTCGGCCTTTCTGTGTCGACACACAGACGCCGTCGTCGGTCGATATATCGCCGATGTCGGTCACTATCGGTCAGCTTTCTGCCGACATCGGTCTTTAGTCGACTGATGTCGGTCACTAAAATCCCTTTCTCTGCCGAGGTCGGTGCCTGAACAGCTCTGGACGGACCTGTACGGACGTGGTACGGCCACCAACCTGTCTCTTCTTAACCCCTGATTGCTGAACAGCCTGATCTCACGAATATAGATTCTAACACAAGATCTATCTCTATATAACTTATTGGATCAAAACTAAATAAAGAAAATACCTGGAAAGCTCTGTGATAAACTTCTGTGTGAAGTTATCTCTCAACCCTGGAATTCTATGATAACTTCTGGGTGAAGCTATCTCTCAGATCTGTATCTCTGTGATAACTTCTGGATGAAGCTATCTCTCAATTTGGCAATAAATTAGCTGATATCTCACAGCCTCTAAATCACACACAATGAAGAGGGAACGTTCTTCACTGCAATGGAATCTTGGAACCCTTGGCTCAGTCTTCACAGAATAATTTCTTCAATTTTCAATAATCAATAATCTATGCATACCTAAATAATGGCCTCCATGAGAAACCCTTATACCCTCAAAAAGATGTGCTTGCCCTAATTAGGGTTTCTTAAATTAGAATTAGGGTTTCTAATAAAAAATAGGCTAAATAATTAATATTTGATTAAATCAATCAAATATTAATATCTCCCTCAATACATGTCGGATCGACGAACTGATCGAAGCTAGTGAATCAGGGAGTGATTCCGCACATGATCATACCAAAATAAAGGCACTCCGCTGTATATCAAATATCCCTAAAAAGTAGGAGCCCAGGCCAAAAATGTCTGAAAGAGCCTGAATGAAAACCAAATGTAGAAATCCTATGAATCAAAGTCAATCCAAGCTCCATTATGACCCTCTATCCATCCTATTAGCCTACGAAGGTCGTATAATAGGCTAATCATCAAGACTATCAATGTCCAGGAAAAAGGGGACATGACAATCTACCCCTCCAAAAATTGCTTGTCCCCAAGCAATCTCGAAACAATGAACTACTCGATCCACCTGGATCCCAAGGAAAAAATTGTGTAACATCCATCATGTCACCAATCAACCCATGTGAATAAATCATCAACATCAATACCATCAACAGTATCAAAATCAACAACTGAAAAACTGCACTCGACACCCAAACAACTATCTAAAGACCAACTGTAGATGACGGTAGAAGAAACCACTCTGAGGGACTCAAGCCAACTAAAATGTCAACTCTATCAAAATTCAAGTCCCTATCTAACTGATACTCACATCCAACTAGACCGTGGATATGACAATTATTGGTATCTGAATCACTGACACCAAAACTAATCTCTAGATGCAAAGAAAAATAAGGAGCATACCTCACCGTATGATGCTGGTAAGAACCCCCAAACTCTGCTATTGGCACACTATTGCCAAACTGGGACTCAATGGATGGCTCCAATCTCGGCTCAACAAACATCACCTCAACATCCCTGTAAGGTAACATAGTAGAAAGGGTTCGTAAAATCTCCTCACCCAATCTGCTAATAGCACTAGAACCTCAGACCAGAACACCTTCTGTCATCTTATGTGAGTCCAGAGGAACACCTGCACTATCCAGCAAATACTCCATGAATGGTTTAGTGCAGTAGAAATTATATGTGGAAGCGTCAAAATACTCCCCCACACACTCCAACTGATCTCTCTGTAAAGGTGGCACAACCAACTGTACCACACTATCATCTGTGTGAGAATAATTAATTTGGAGACTCGACTCCACTGGTATCTCAAGCTCATCAGAATCAGGTACTTCCAAATCTTGAATATGTGTATCAACCTCAACAACATGCTCATCAGCAATAACTGTAGGAAGGTACTCATCACCAACCACCTCAATATACAAATGATCATCCACACTCTGTAAATCAACGCCAAAGGTCATATCAACAGATGGAGTATCAACAACTATAGCATCACTGTCTAACTCTTTCATACAGAAAGAAACAATCGGTGAAACTAAGTTCTCAAAATTGTCCACTGCATTCTCTTGAGTGTCATCTGTAATAATAGGATCCTAGGACTCTACTACAATCTCTGCCATAGTTGAGAGATCATCAACCCTCAGTGCACTAACATCTGAGCCCACCTGTACACTCTGAGTGCAAGCATCTAACTCATCATCATCTTCACTATATCCTATCTCATAATCATAATAATTATGGGACATGCTGCTCTCTCGTCTAAGTGATCTGTAGTGCTCTCTCCTCAGCTTGACAAAATGATCAAAGGTCATCCTCTCTTGAACATGAGGAGGTAATAAGTCCCACTCATCATTCGCTGTCCTATACCTTGCGGGTTTGTTTTTGGATGTAGAATATGAAAGAATTTCCTTCATCCTCCTCTGGATTTCATCCAACTGCTTCAAACTATGTTCCAGCTTCTTCATATCATTGTCCCACTGTTTCTGAGTATATGAAGGCATCATGATACTCTGCTGATTCGATCTACCCAAGCTACCCAACAGGATGGCAAGACATTAGCTCTGATGTGCCCAACAGGATGGCAGGAATTTAGCTCTGATACCACTGTAATATCCCTTACCAATAGAGATATATGAAAGACACAAAACTATGATACCAAAGACCAAAGCTCTGATACCACTGTGATATCCCCTTCAAACAGGGAATATAGAAACTCATAAAGCTCGGATCACAGATACAAACTTGCAGAATAGATTCAAATAAGCATACACAAATCACAGTATAATCTCTCAATAGCAAATAAAGATCTCAATACTTGTTCTTCTGGATGATTACACAATTGAGTCTCTGTTATACAAAATAAAGAATATTAAAATCTGATCTTAAAACCCTGACTTAGCCAAATCTGGCAATAAAAACTGGATCTAGAAGGGTCTCGGCCTTTCTGTGTCGACACACAGACGCCATCGTCGGTTGATATATCGCCGACGTCGGTCGCTGTCGGTCGGCTTTCTGCCGACGTCGGTCTTCAGTCGACCGATGTCGGTCACTGGAAGCCCTTTCTCTGCCGTGGTCGGTGCCTGAACAGCTCTGAACGGACCTGTATGGACGTGGTATGGCCGCCAACCTGTCTCTTCTTAACCCCTGATTGCTGAATAGCCTGATCTCACGAATATAGATTCTAACACAAGATCTATCTCTGTATAACTTATTAGATCAAAACTAAATAAAGAAAATACCTGGAAAGCTCTGTGATAAACTTCTGTGTGAAGTTATCTCTCAACCCTAGAATTCTGTGATAACTTCTGGGTGAAGCTATCTCTCAGATCTGTATCTCTGTGATAACTTCTGGATGAAGCTATTTCTCAATTTGGCAATAAATCAGCTGATATCTCATAGCCTCTAAATCACACACAATGAAGAGGGAACGTTCTTCACTGTAATGGAATCCTGGAACCCTTGGCTCAGTCTTCACAGAAGAATTTCTTCAATTTTCAATAATCAATAATCTATGCATACCTGAATAATGGCCTCCATGAGAAACCCTTATACCCTCAAAAAGATGTGCTTGCCCTAATTAGGGTTTCTTAAATTAGAATTAGGGTTTCTAATAAAAAATAGGCTAAATAATTAATATTTGATTAAATCAATCAAATATTAATATCTCCCTCAATACATGTCGGATCGACGAACCGATCGAAGCTAGTGAATCAGGGAGTGATTCCGCACATGATCATACCAAAATAAAGGCGCTCTACTACATATCAAATATCCCTAAAAAGTAGGAGCCCAGGCCAAATATGTTCGAAAGAGCCCGAATGAAAACCAAATGTATAAATCTTGTGAATCAAAGTCAATCCAAGCTCCATTATGACCCTCTATCCATCCTATTAGCCTACGAAGGTCGTATAATAGGCTAATCATCAAGACTGTCAATGTCCAGGAAAAAGGGGACATGACAAAAAAGGGAATCCAAGGTATTGGGATCTATGTAATTATTTGGTGAAGGATCAATAAGTATAGCTTTTATTTTATCCTGCTTAGAACTTGGATTCATATCATATTGATAATTATAGCTTTTAAATTTAGCCTCAAGATGCTTATAGTGTTTATATGGGTGTAAATATCCTAGAATATTCACTTCCATCCCTGTTGATGATTTAAAATTACACTTGATTCTAATTAACAACAATGGGGAGTTTCAAGATATGGGACTTGCATCTTGAAACAACCTCCAGATTTTTGAGAAGCTGGTTCTTCTTTAAATTGAGTAGATACTGGGAAAAGGGATAGGAATTTAAATAAAAAACACAAATGCAAGAAAGGAAATCTAATCTATGGTGATGCACCTGAATGTAATTCAACCTTAATCCTAATCATAGTGAGACTATATGTAGGATTCATTTACATTTAAGAGCAAACAAGTGCATGATCAATGTAAAAGATGGAAACAATAAAAACAAAGGCTCACAATATAGACTACTTTTGCTGTGATATAGAAAATGTCAACAAAGGCATAGGGTTCAATCTTCTTATTTGAATGTTCCAGTCATATAAAAGGAGAAGAAACACGTATAGTTATATAAACCTTTCAACTCAAGAAAACAAGACAAAAATAAATGGCATTCCTAATCATAGTTCTAGAAAGTCTATAGCCTAAACTACTTTTGCAAATGACACAGAAAATATCAACAAAGGCATAGGGTTCAATCTTCTTATTTGAATTTTCTAGTCATATAAGAGGCATAAAAACATGTACAGTTATATAAACCTTTCAACTCAATAAAATGAGACAAAAGCAAATGATATTACTTAGTCACAGCTCTAGAAAGTTTAGACTCTTTACAATAATTCTCTCTCAAAAATTCTCTTTGATAATTGATGATGATGATCCCTCTAGTGATCTTTGCACCCTTATTTATAGCCTTGGATCCCTCCAGATTGTCTGCTTATTCCCAATCTAATGGCCCAAATGAAATCTTCCCCAACTGAAAGTGTCTAATAGAAGATATCTTATAGATTCTAAAATGCTGTCTTTTGGTAGTTCATTAGTTAAAACAGATTGTAAGACGCTCCCTTCTCTTAAAATGCTATGTAACACTTAGCCAATTTCTTGAAAAGCTTAGGAAACACTAGAGGAGACACTTGTCATGTTCCACAGTGCCTTTTGAAGACATATGACACTTTCCACATAACTTATACTCTTTTGCGTCTTTGCTCCAGAGAGTTTCACCTTTGACACTTATCGCTATTTGCTTCCTCAAAACTTCAACAACTTAAAAGAAAATAAAACCCACAACATTTCTTACCTAAGCAACTTGAAAAGGAGCATAGGGATAGGTGTCAATCTCTGCTATTTCATTAAAGGACACATGGCAATCTCTGCTTTACTCATCTAGGGTTATGTGGTGGTCTCCACTCCATTTAGCTACCTTTTTAGAAACTTGCGGAAGATGACACTTGGTGGTCTCTGCTTACTCTATTTATACCATAGAAATAAATGGGTCTCATTTCTCATTTACAAAGATAGTGACACTTGGCAGCTTCCACTTACTTTAGACATAAAACTGAGACCTTCTGTGGTCTTTGCTATATCAGTGAAGCAAAGATGAAGATAATTTAGACCACGACACATGGTGGCTTCTGCTTTCTTTTGCTGGAGTATGTGGCAACTTTCGTCACTTTTAGAAAAGCAAAATTGAGACCTTCTGTGACTGCCACTTGACACTTTTTGCTTGATCTTGATACTCAGCTTAAAAGAAAATACCTTTCACTGAAAAGAGATGAAACATGGGTGCTGATATGAAACCACGGATGGTGACACTTGGTGCATTCCATTGAGTTGCTATGAGATACATGGCACATTTTGACCAACTCATAGAAAATATAAAAGGTTCCTCAGATGATGACACTTGGTAGTTTCCACTGAGAAGGATGCCTTAGATGGTGACACTTGTCGACTTCTGCTTGATTTCAACACTTAGACAAAAATGTATCAAAGAGGAAAATAGAGTCCATGCTCTATTTCAAAACTCTGCCATCTCAAACCAAAGTATACGAAGACAAAATTTCATGACATGTGACTAAAAAATAGAATGAACCATAGGGTAAATTTTTATTCTATAGTTACTGGAGACCCCAAGGACTTTTGAGCCTACTCGAAAAGAAACCACAACTCCTGCTAGATCAAAATTTCAAAATCACAGCTTCAACAATGTTGTCTAGTAGGTAGACCACTCTTCATCAGATAACCCTTGCTTACTCTAAAATTCATTGAAGGATAAATCAAGGTTAATAATATCCTTGTGTGAAAAATGTTGCAAAATTTGAACCGTAGCCTTCAATTTGAATTTGAGCTAGGAAATAGGAACCAAGATAGCTTTTACTTCAGGGACTGATGAATCATCGCTTAGATCCTAGAAAACTATTTGATCCTTCTATTTAGACAAAAACAAAGGTTTAATTTATTCTACCATTAGCATGGTGTTGTCATCAGGAAATGGAGAAGGAAAATCTAGTTATACTAGATCTTCAACATGCTGCTTCATTTCATTGATTCCTTCCTTCATGACATCTAGAAGCTCCCTATAACTAGTGGCTGCAAAATTGCAACTGAGAACCTCATTTACTCATTTGGTAGTGACCATTATGTCATTGATTCCTACTGATGATAGTGTTGCATCTGTTGTATCATAAAACTTTTGTAGCAATGTTTGTGAGTCCATTACTGTCTTAGAGACTATAGCCAGAGTATTCACAACTACACTCTCCACCTTTTTGCACAATTTATATGCATTTAGTAGGAAGGTGAGAGATGGCCTGAGCTGAATAATCTCTAAAGATATTCTCTTCCACATGGATTTGTATAGCTCTTTTACTAGACTTAACACTCTAACACTCTTTGGCCTATCGACCAGCTCTAGTGTCAATTGTGCTGCTCTCTATCGCTTTAGTTGAAATTGGGCTATTATGACCACAACATTATTTTGTTCAGCCAAAAGACTTTTGTTGCAATTGGGTAACTTGCAACAGGTGTCCCTCACATTTTTCTTGCAACACTACTTTTTCGCACCTCAGGGTTGTCACCACATCCTTTACCTGTGTGAGCCCTACCTTTAAAGAATCATTTTGGGCCTGAACTGCCTAGTGAGTTTGAAGAGAAATAGTATCTTGCAATTATTTATTCAGATTCTCTATTTCATTGTTTTTATTATTGATCTCTGAGGTTAAACTATTATAGTTTGCCTTTTCCTTGGCTAGCTCAGCTTCCATCTTCTATAGCCTTCTTGATATCTTCAAGTAGTCTTCAATAACTACATAAGTGGATTCAGTCAACAACTCAATTTTGTTTTGTGGCTTGAAGAGGGACATGTCGATGGCCACTGCATTCATCGTGTAATCTTCCAGATGCATCTGTTCAATTGGCTTTCTTACATTTGGCAATAAATGAGTCACCATTAATTACTGCTAGATGGGGTCAAATTGTGACTGCAAATGGGGTGTAGCCAAAGTTTTATTCTCCTTAATCTTCTTTTTCTCTCTTTGGGCTTCCCTTGCCTTCTTAGCATCATCTACTTGGGTCTGGAAGGTGGAAGGAGAGGCAATATACCCACCCATAAAAGGATGTCCTTCTGGTAGACCATATTGAATAGCCAATTATTGGCTATGGGTAATCTGAGGGGAAAGCTTCTTGGGAACAAAGGGAGAGAAATGAGGTAATTTTAAGGCTAGAGGTGGCATAGATGGGGCAAAGTGGGAAAGGGGAATGACAAAAGTGGTAGAGGATGTCATCTAGCTAGATGAAATCATCATGCCAATAGGAGAAGAAATAGACTGAGAAGGAGAGGGAGGAATAATACTTACTTGAGGAGTGATTACAGTACCCTATAATTGGTGCTGTGTAGTGTCCATCTCCTCTTCTGAATCAAGTTGAAACTACACCCTCTTTCATTTCTTGGGTGTCTCTTCTTCTTGCTGCATCCTTTTTCCTTCCACATCTAATTCTTGTGGAGAATTGGGAATATCTATAATTGGGGCCGATGGAGAAGCTTGTGATGATGAAGGCACCACACTTTTCTACATTTCTATGGCGCTAAGATATTGAGGCTAGACTAATATAGTTACTCCAATTGCAGTTTTCTCTAAGGCTTGTCCTAGCCCTAGCTTCCTGCTCTAAACCCGGTGTTGGGAAATTACTTGTCTCTAGGCTAGATACAGGGGAGAGATGACACTCATCCCATAATTCTTCCCATCTTTCATCTATGTCTACATTTCCAAAAGAATGGGTTGTTTAACAAATTTCTTGCCTATATTTCAAATAGGCCTCTATCTTCTCTGCATCCTAATCTTTATTCTTTAATGTTCTTCTTAAGCCAGATGTCATTCTAACTTTAGGATCATAATCTCTTTGTTTGACATAGAATGTCTCCCATGTCCTATTTTGTGGAAGTGGCAAGTCTATTAACTCAACATAAAATCTAGGAATGTCTTCCCTAGGATTTTTCCTAGTTTCCCAAAAGGGGTGGCCCTCATGTGCAATTCTGATTGCGACTCTATTAGTTCTTATCTAGGAGGCTATGAAATCATTTGGGTCATAAACCCATTTGTCCTCTATTAAAAGGAAACCCATAAAGGCTAGCTTTCTGAGCAACATAACTTTAGCATCTCTAGTTTCCAAAACCATGCTGGTTGTCATCCATGGTAGATTATATATTTTTATTTTTCTCTTCCTAGAACCAAACTCATTGTCAACTATGGATTCTTGCCTGGTGACCTCTAGGAATGCTAACCTAAGAGTCAAAATCTTAGGTAACAATATTAGTTCCCCAAAAAAACCATGGACTCTTATAATGGTATGGTGGGATCCAAAATAAAAATCACAAGGAATGGGGCAACTGGATAAAAAATTTGAAACACTTGGGAATAATCTATTCATAACTGGTTCAGGGCTGAGGTGGGAAAAAATAGGGGTAACAAATAATTCCTAGAATTCATATGGGTCACTAGTCTTTGACAAAATGTGTGTCCATGCAGACACAGGAATGGTCCTTTGGAGATCAAAATCTGGGTCATACATATTAAGATACATATGTTGGGCAAAGACGTCAAAATTCTATAAAAGCATGAGGTGGAACAAATAGGAAGAATACCTGAACACTCCTTTTGATCTGAAATGGGCCAGTTGTTCTACCATTGAGAAAGCAATTTGCTTTGGAAAAAAAAGCCGATACTCTTGGGTTTTATCCATGGTCTTCACCCTAAAGAGAATAGCCATTTTTTCACATAAACTACCATATCATCTTTCATGCCAAAGATGAAATCCATCATTTGAAATGCGTCTTGACTAGCCTGGGTGAATTGAGCTCTTGGTGTAGGGAGTGTGGGCACTATAGTGTCATCATCACCCATTTGTAATTCGGATCTCAGGAACCTTAACTGAGTGTTGATGTTTGCCCACATTATTTGCATTTTAGCAATAGTGGGAAATGTAGCTATACTATCATGATGTAGGGCTAACATATCCCTGATAGTTTGTAGTGTGATTTGCACCGTGAATGGGCCTCGTTGAATGGTGCATGAGGATGCATGGAGCAAGTTTGCACATAATTATCTGGTGAAGGATCAATAAGTATAGCTTTTATTTTATCCTACTTACAACTTCGATTCATATCATACTGATAATTATAGATTTTAAATTTAGCCTCAAGATGCTTATACTATTTATATGGGTGTAAATATCCTAGAATATTCACTTCCATCCCTGAGTGGGAAAACTTGATATATTGGTGTAGCATTGATGGGAGTGCATGAATCTCATGTAACCAAGGCCTACCTAGAAGCATGTTGTATGATAACTAAAGATCAAGCACATGATAAAGTGTATCATGGGTTAAAGGCCCAATGATAACTGGCAAACTAATGGTGCCTTGTGATTCTCTTTCTTGATTATCATAAGCTTTGATGGTTATTATTTCTGGTTGGAGATTTGCCATTGTCCACCCAAGAAGTTTGATGAGCTTTAGAGACACTATGTTGAGGCCTAATCCATTGTCTATAAGGACACATTTCACTTTATGTCACTTTATATAAACTTCTATGTATAATGGATTATTATGGAGTGGGCCAAAGGAAAACATATCACTTTGGTTGAATGTGACTTGTTGGGTTGGAGTTAGGTGTCTAGCCAAATCTTGAAAGTTATTAGGGGATATGTCACTAGCAATAGAGGATTGGGTCAAAAACTCATTCAAATTTTTTTGTGGATTATTGACATTCAAAATAAATATAAAATAGAAATTTGTGCTAGTGTTTTTTTAATTGTTACACAATATCAAACTTCTTATCTTGGTTAATAGTGAATGGTTTATTCTGAGGCTGAATGGTTGGTTGGATGATAGGCAAAGTGGCAAATGGTTGTGGTCTTGGGATAGTAATCTTTGACCTTTGAGTTGTGATTACATAATAAAGATTAAATACAAGACCATTATTGTTAATCAATGTTAGAAATGGTGTGAGACCAGATAGGACAAGTCTCAATTACCAGTGCACTTGCATGTGGTCACATGGCAAGAACGAGTTGTTACTATAAGATCAAAAGGGGAAGTCCTAGTTTTATGGTTTGCTTGTATCTACTCTTAGGTAAAAGAAGGATTATCCTTATAATTTGGTTGAATGTTGTTTAGTATTGATCTAGATTGATTATTGTTTAGTTTAGGATTAATGGAGATGGTATTAATGCTACCCCCTGCAATATGATCTATAACCCTATTGTAGTCATGTGCAACTACATGGTAAGTTTGTTGGTTATTACCATTTTGACTTTAGTTTTGTCCATTGTTCTATCATTATGGGTTTTACTATTAATTTTATTGATTCTACCAGTTTGGCCTTTGATTTTGATACTGTTGATTTTGTTGTTGCACTGGTTGTTGTTGTTATTACTAATTATTCTACTATTATTGATTATTATGTTAGGGAAAGGGGTTTTGGTAGATCCCAAGAGTTTGATTAGAAGTGGAAGCACTATTATCCAATTTTATCTCCCTGTTATCTAAAATATTCTCAATTAAATGCTTGATTTGGACATATCTTCATAAATTATGCTCATTGACCTGATGATAGTCACATAATTCATTTTCATGTTACCAATCAATATAAGGAATGCCTTACAGATAATGATTTGGTATAGGCCAAATAATAAAATTAGTGGTAGAAATATTATGAAATATAGACTCAATAGGTTTTCCTAGGTTACTAATGACATGATGTGTAGGTATGATTCTTCTAAGAGGAGGGGTTTGCAATGGTAATAACTACTGTATTTGTTGTGTAGGTTTTGGTTATTGTGCTTATGATACTAGTTAAGTAGGATTAAGTTGAAGAGGTGGTGTATATGATGTTTTAACCATTTTCACATGATGTGACTTGGTTACTCCATTTCCCACACCATTCTTATTGTGGTTGAAATGTTTTGGTCTTTCATGGTTATTGGCCTATGTCGATTGTGATGCTTGCACTTGGATAGAATGTTGGTCATTTCCTTGATTGGTACCTTGATTTTGATTATTTGAATTAATCTTGATGACTCTTTTATTGATGAGTGCCCTCTCGATTAACAAACCTTTATCAATGATCTCCTTGAACGTATGTGCACATTGTAGTTCTAAATGATAAGCTATCTCACTACGAAAATTTTTGGTAAACATAGTGGCTAATTGTTTATCTAGTAAATTATGGGTGAAATGACTTGCAAGGGCTCTCCACCATTGTAAATAAATTGCAAAACTCTCACCAACTTTTTGGTTTTCTTGTTTTAAGTCCACTAATGAAATCTCATGCTCAAGATTATAGGAAAAGTGCTACACAAACTTATCAAAAAGATCATCAAAATCTATTACTAAATTTTTGGTCAACTTCAAAAACCACTCCAAGGCTTGTCTATCCAAGCTCCTTGGAAAAAAAAAACAAAAGGTATATGTCACTATATGCCACTGGTTGACATGCGATAAAGAATTCAGTCAAATAAGCCTTCGAATCACCTTTCCCTTTGTATTTGTCAAATTTGGGTAGTTCGTATCCTAGAGCAAATGGTATCTAAAAATACTCCATGTTGAATGGATAATAATATACATCATCTAATTTTAACTTTTTATTTTGTTTACCAGATTGAATGGTAGTAATTTCATCCTTAATCTATTGTAATTCTTAAGATAGGAAACTGGAAGGAATATTAGTTTGAAGGAGAATTTGGGTTTGGATAGATGGTTAGGAGGTCACAAGTGGAGCACTTTGACCAAGGTATGATGGAGCCACCTATTGAGGTACATTGGCTTAGTTGGGGAATGGGCTAGGAGTATGCATATGTGGATTACGATGTACTTGAAATTACACACTTAGTTATGTGATATTCTAGTTTGGGTTGGTGATAAAGTTTGACTTAGAATATTTTATGGTTGGGATGGAGGGATGTAACTATAATATGCCTATGTGGTTAAAAAAAGACATGGTGTAAGTTAATCAAACCTTGCTATTGAGTAGGAACTTGTGGACCAAGACCCCGTCTCTAGGTTTGTGGCATATTTTGAACCAATGGTTGTCTAATAGGTACTTGAAAAATAGGGAGACCTCCTTATTACATGAATATTTATGAGGAAGTGAAAGTGAGTTGAATATTTGGCATTTGTCATTGACAAATATTTTCACATTGTTAACTAGTCATTGCTTGGTTTTGGATTGGAATATTAGTCTATGACTGAAGAGGTATGTTCATCGTTACCTAGTGAGATGGAACATTTGTTTCTCCTAATTGAGGTGGTAATGCATTTGTCCTCTATTACATTGATACACTAGATTATGCATGTTATTGTGGAATACTACTTGTTACTTATTGAGGAGGATTAGGATTCATCAAATTCTATCATTGAGGCATGATATTGGTCATTGTTTGATTACCTAATCTCATAGGTTGTACATTTGAGGAAGCAGTCCGTTGAGGTTGGGGTGTATAAACTCTCACTTCTTAGTATGATGACCTATTCATAGGATTAACTACAAGCACATGTTTTTGGATAGTTGTTTGTGCATTAGTATCACTTTGATAAGGTCTAGATGTTGTTTACACATTGTCTACTATGTTTAGCTCACTATTCAGTATAGAGGCTGAAGACACTTCTTTAATAATAGGCATATACATCAAGCTATCTATTGAAATGGTTTGTATGAATGGGTTAGAATTTAGATTCTCTTGTCTATTTAACTCTATCAACACTCCTATTGAAACAACTAGGTCAATGAGAGGCTTACTTACCATGTTCATCTGATTAAAATCATGTGCTAGATTCAGATATGTTTGACATGTTGTCTGCATTTGGTTAAAATACTCTTACATGATGTTTTGGCCTCAATTAGATATATTAGGATCTTGGTACATTGTTTGGACTACAACCATAAGATTTATAGAATAATCTTGTTGATCGTAAATGATATTGTGGGGAACTCTTACTAGACTTGGTAAATTTTCATGGGGGATGTCTGCTAAAAAGTTAGACCCTACCTCTATGGATCTAACCAAAATCTCATCTTTGTTTTATAAAAAATGTTTCTCAAATAAAAATGGATCATACGTGGAAGATATATTATTAAAATATGACTATTAAAGTACTGGTTCATCCACTATAGGTATTATAGATATGTATTACATGGTTTGCTCTTAGTCTTGTTCTGAATAAGGTGGTGTGTTAACTAGATAGTTGGCCAATGGATCTTGGCTTTGTGCCCCTGATTAAGTATTATAAGAGGGATAAGAATCCATATCATAAGTAATATTATCTAATAGGGGTATTGCACCATTTATTCTTGTGCAACCATACTACTAATCCCTAGATTATACATGAGTCCACTAGGAGTGTAGGAGTACATGTTGGGATCCATAGTCAATGCTTTTGTGATAAAATCTCAAAGAGTTCTAAAAAATATAAAAAGGATAGAATCCAAAAAAAATGATGTTACAACTTGGTCTATATTTTTCAAAAGGATTAATAGGTTTATGCAAAGGTTTATGAGGAAATAAGCTAGCATGAAGTATCTAACATTTCACTATTCACACAAAGGTAAGCAAGTAAATGGTCTTAAAAATCAAAATGACAAACTCTACAATTGAAGTGTTTCAAATCAGTTTAATCTAAGAAATTAAAATTTTGCTAGGTCTTTTGGCCAAATGTGGCATCAAAAGATAGGCTCAAACAAGGCACATGTTAGGACTCTTGGCCAAATGATGTCAAAAGCTAGACTTTGAAAATAGATGAAAGTATTAATCTAATGGATTTTAAACACTCATAACAATGGTATAAAACTTCTAAAAATGGTATAAAACTTGGTTCTTTTGACAAATAAGCTAGACAAAGGTGATCAGTATAACTGTACTTTAGACAAAGGATCACAAAAGTACACTTAGATTGGTCTAAAAATGTAGGAACAAATTTAAACCCTATGTAAGAGGATATATGAAACAATATTTAAAATGTTTTGGGCAGCATAATGATGCTATACTACCTAAAAAGGTGTGACAAAAAGGTTTGCTTCAAAAAATCTCTAAGGCAAAGATGTTTTTCTATAATTTTGATAACATACCACTATTTTTATTGACTCAAAAATGTTGTGGTGCATAGACTTAAAGTGCAAGTGTTTATCACAAAATGGCTTAAGTCTATTAAGTGATGATAATGATTATGAGTCTTAAATGGCCTTCAACCTAAATTGGAAATTAAACCTAAGCTCCCTCAAGTTTAGTGCAAATGGTGAACTCACTTAAAACATCAATCTTATGAACTTATAAAGGTGTAATTTCAAATTTAGATTATAAGTGAAGGACTTTAAACAAATTTGGTAAAGGTCTAGACTCAATTGGGTAGCATAACTATGACAAATTGGATGATATGACTCTCAAGATTTTGATGAACTTTGAACAAGGCAAATTGATGATCTCATGTAGGCATCATAACACCTCTTTGTTCAAAGGAAAATTTGGACTATGTGTTTGGTTTGGATCATTCGTTTACACCAAGTTTTGACTCCAAACAAGAATTTAATATAGGAAATGACCAACTAATTAATCATTCTTAGATCCTAAACTAAAAAGGTTTCTTAGTATTGCTGGGATCTATCAATATACATAATTTGAGAGGTTTTAAAGTGTTTATCTAAAAGTATATACACATTATATAGTAGGGTTTTTACACCCCATTCTCTCAAATGATAGTACTATGACATAGACCTTGAGGTGCACCTTGCAATAATAATAATTTTGTGGAAAGTGGGGATTTGTCTAAGATCTAACAAGTTTTGAATGATCTAGGGGAATCAATTACACAATGATTTTTATGCCAAACAATTCAAAAGAAAATCATGGATTTTCAGTCTGTATCACTTGGCTTGTTGCAAAAAGGTCTAGTCCTTTTTTTAACCACTACATCCTACTATTCACTCAATATAGTGTGATGTCTAAAGTGCCACTATGTCCCATGTGAAACTATAAAGGAGATAAATGAAGTCAATACCATGAGATGAAACCCTGGGTCAAATCTTCCCTAAAGAACTTGTGGGAGGTGATGAAGTCCCCCTTGTAAGCCATGTTTGCATAAAAATAAAGAAAGCATGAAAGTAGAAAGACTTTAGGGTTATTTTCAAGGTCACCCAAACTTTGATGAGTTTTCGGGGAGTAATTTAGATGAATTTTTTTAAGCTTTGGACTAGGCTACCTGTAATAGAAATGGCACTTTTAATTCCAAGGGTTCCCTATAAGGGATAAATGGAAGAGCATACCCACAACATTCCTCTTTTTACCAAACAAAGATTTGATTAAACAACTATTTCAAACACAAATTGATAAGTTTGTTCAATTTTAATCCCAAAATAAATATTTGGTGGTGTTCATTTAACCCCTTGGTCTTAGTTGTAAACTTTCAAAAAATTCACCAAAACATCTATATTCTTTGTTAAACACCAAAACAAGGTTTCAAATTGATTTTTAAGCATGCAAAGGTGATTTAAACATGTTTTAAACAAATATAAAGCTTGGTCCTATATAAAAATTGTTAGCATGTCCTTTAGCTTTGAAGCTCTTTTTAGCTTGAAATAATGAACTTTGAAAAAGTAGCTCTTGGTTCTATGTTTTTGGAAAAATATAGTGACCAATGTCAGTTATTACAACCAATGATGGTTACCTTGGCTAACTAAAATCTAATCGATGTCAGTTTTGCTAATCGATGTTAATTAAGCAAGTAATCGATGTCAGTATTACTTGTCAACATTGGTTATTATGTAAAATTATGAAAAATAAAAATGGTAAAATAAAGTTAAAAAATCAATTTGCAAGAGTTTTAAAGGCTAAAATAAATATTTTAGCATTGGAAAATGATCTCCTTCAAGTATGAGACGTGTTTAGTCCCACCAGGAGTACCATTATGTGACCTAGGAATTTGACTCAAGAGAGGATGGTTAGTATAGTGTTAGTTCCAAAATGAAATCAAAACGAAATAAACACACTAATAACATAACATGTCTAGGCCTAGACACTAGGGAGAGCTTAGTTAAAAAAAATCAAATAACAAACACAACTAAAAAATTAAGGAATGAAAATAAAAGAAGTCCTTCACCTTCCTTGGATGCTCCAAATGCCTTCGTAGTGGTGGCTTGCTTCGCTTATGCTTCAAGAGGTCGTCTTCAATGGAGTGTGGCTACCTTCATCTCATTATCAAGTCCTTTGAAGATATTAGCTTGGATAGGCTTGGAATCAATTTGGCATGGTAACTTTGCATTATCAAGTCCTTTGAAGATATTTGAGGATAATAAATTTGCACCAAAATAGCTTAGAAATGATGTTGTGAGGCCTCCTATTTATAGATTTTTGAGAATGATCAGAATCAACCTCAACCATCCATCTCAAGATTGAGATGTGTGGTTGAGGATTAATTTAATTTTTAGAATTAAGTTTATAATTATCCTCATCATGACATTGGAAGAAGGGTCAATTAAGAGGCATGGAGGGCATCATGGAAGACATTGATAAGGCATGGAGGGCATGAATCCTGATATTTATGGCATTTATGGCCTTGGGATGTCTTCCTAGGAAATGAGGTCACCTGATGATGCAAATATTCAATATTAAATTTCCAAAACTAAGTATTCAACAAGTTTCCATGGAATTTTTGATAGGCCTTGATTTGGGTTATTTAGCTCTTAAGCATGATTAAGCACTTTGTACACAAATTACTCAAATTGATTAGAATGCCTTGTTATTGGTCTAAAATTTGACTGGATTAGAATTGGAAGGTGATGTCAGGAATTGTATTCATATTTAGGATGTTACCAATAAAAAATAATAAAGGCATGCATCTTGTATAAAAAATTTGATAGGAAAGATCAATCTAGAGCACCCAAGGGCAAAATCAGCATTTTGACTTGAAATGATTTGATCAAAGTTAGATAGCCCATAAATTACATTGCCCCATTTAGGGATACTCTATCCAAAATTGACACCTGAATATGTTAGTTTCACATCATTTAGTGTGCTTTAGTGTTTTTAGGCCAAATTGTGTATTTTGGGTGGAAATTGGCCAAAAAACTAATTGGAGGTTATCGATGGCCATTTTTAGGTGTCTACAGGATCTAGGTTCTCAAAATGGATGGAGGGTATTTCTAAATCCTTGAAGGTAATAAGGTTAGAAATATTAAAGGCACTAATAAAGGTGGATTGAGGTTGGGGGTATTTCAATTGGACCTCAATGGATTGTAAAGCCTCTATTAGTGCTTGGTGATGATTGGGAGAGATAAAGATAAACTCATACAAGCTCATATTCACTAGGGTCTGATGGAGTTATTTGAGGATAACTCTCCTAATGGATTGTAAGGGGTTATATTATGAATAAGCTAAGATATACACCTTAGGTTTGGTAAAAAATGGAGATGGTTGGGTGTAGGTTGGTTGGGATTTTAAGGAGGGGTATTTCTAAAGAATGGACACCTTAGCCTTCCCCTTGTCCTTCTATTGTGATCTTGTGACCACATTGATAGTATGGATAGAAGGAGAGGTTGAGCTAGAGGATTGGTTAGATTTATCTTCACTCCAAGGTGTGAGTAAAGGAGTAGGTGAATGTTGGGTAGGTATGGTTGGTGGTTAGATTGGTATGGGGCTCATAAGAGTTTCATCTGTTAACATATCATCCTCATCATAAAGTTGATGGATGATGGTTTAGAGAGATTTATAGTTTTACGTATCATGGTCAGGTGTATATGATAAGAACACATGTGGTGTTCATTATACCATTCAAGTTTAGATATTAGAGGGTCAAATGTTTGATTGGAGGTAGGGCTAAATAAGAGGTCTATAATAACCTATGGAAAATGGTCAAATAAGATTAAGCCAAAGATGGTAGAGTTTTAGTGCTCTTTGCTTTGGTGGTTGAAGTAAGAGGTTGCTTAGAAATAGGTTTGGTGTTAGGTATTTTATATAGTGTGGTGCACTTGGTTAATTGATTTGGTTTAGGTAAGGAGGTCGATGAGCTAGAGTTGAATATCACAAGGTAGGTACTTTAGGTATTGTTAGCATAGTGAAAAGAGGTATATCAGAGAAAAACTGTGAAAATGTAACCAAAAAAGGTGGTGGGGTTTTAGTAAATTAAATTAGATTCCTACTCAAGGTAGAGGGATGAGGCTCCAAAATGGAGGCAAAGGTTGAGGGAGGCAAAATTTAGGCCTTATGACCTTTGTGTGGTTTTTCCAATTTGGTTGCTTTAGTTTGGTGTTTAGTTGGTGGGTTTAGATAGGTTAGGTCTAATTTTATATATGGGTGACTAAGGCTTGGTATAGGGAGGATACTAAGGTTTTTGATTGGTTTGGTAGGTTGATTGGAGAAGGTGACTCGATTGATTGGGTTCTAGGTATTTTAGATGATTGAGGGATTATTGGATTGATAAAAGTAGTTGATAGGGTACAAGCTCAAATGGTGGAAGTGATAGATTGTTCTACTAAAGGTATGGTTTGGGGTGCTTTCTTGGTGATATAAGTTAGTCCTATTTTTTTCTAAAAGGTGGCTTGATCCATGTCAGGGTTGGAGATAAATTCCGATTTCTTCACTAGCCTAGAGAATTTTTTATAGGTTAGTTTGATTCCTTGAATAATGGACCTAAAAGATAAGCCCCTAGGTAGAGACATAGGGATGGTAACCTCATCATCTTCCTTAATCAAAGGATGTGGGGTTGAAATAGGTGTCTCATCTATAAAAGGAGTGGAAATGGGAATTTTCTCATTGAGAATGATTTTTGAAGGGGGAATGGGTTATTGGTAGTCAAAGGTAAAGACAAGGTGGAAATGACTAGTTTTTTTGATATATCAGCTAAAAGGGTGGCTAGTGGCTCCACTACCTCAATAAGTGGAGGGAGAGGATATGTTATCTCCTGAATTTGGGTATCTAAAAGAAGGGAAGGTAACTCTTCTACCTCAATAAGTAGAGAGGGTGAGAGATAAATGTGTTGGTCAATAGGCTCTTTAGCAATGAATGTGTCAAGAACCATATTCACTATATGGGTATCATGAGAACCCTCATGTTGTTTCTCTTATTCTTGGTAGGAGCATGGTTTGGGAAAGGTTTCCTAAATATATCAAGGGATTGGTTTGATGGTGCGTTAGGATTATCAAATGTAGGCTCCCCCTTGTCAATGAGGGATTGGACAAGGCTCTTGAAAGTGTTGCACCTACTGACATCATGTATTATCACTTGGTGGAAGGCACATAGATCATTCTCATTGTACCAACTAGGTGTGCGATGGGAGGATTCAAATTATTGCGGTGGATTGATATGAGGAAGTTGAATGATATTAGATTTTAATAACTTCTCCAAGATGGAAGCATAAGATTCTCCAAGTGGAGTGAATTACTTTTAGTTGTTTTGAGTTTGGCTCCTCATGTTTTATTTTGAGGAACTAGAGGAACTATATTGGTTAACAAAAGGTGGAGGAGTGGCTTTTAGGATAACCCCATTCATGATTCCCTTTCTCTTGGTGTTAGTATTGGACTAGTTGCTTAACTTGGAGGAAGAGGCCTCATTAGTTTTATGGGTTAAGTTCTTGTTCTTAAGATTTAACTTTCCTTTGTCAATGGCTTGGTTCTTTAACTTACTCACCATGGTAAAAGTTTCATTGAAGGTTTGGAAGATTTGGACACATATTGTGGAAGAGATATGCTTGGCACATGCCTAAGTAAAGAGCTATATGATTTTGGGTTTAGGAAAATAAAATGAAAGTTGGCTAATTAGGCTCCTCCAAGGGGCCATATAATTGGTAATGGATTCATCCTCAAACTAACAGATAGAGTAGAGGTTGGTGATAAAAAATTTCTTGAAGATATTTATCAAAAAGTGATTTAAGAAGGTTTGAGCCAATTGGGTGAAGGAGAAAAGGGAGTGCTTAGGTATGGCACTATACCAACCCAATGCTAGACCAGCTAGAGACATGTGGAAGGTGTAGAGAAGAAGGGCATAATAATTAGTAATTAGATAAAAACTATGCCTAAATGCCCTAAGTTGTTGTTGGGGATCTTACTTGCTTTGAAATTTAAAGAACTCAGAAAGTTCCCATTGGGGAGGATATGTATTGATAGGTACAGATGGATGGATGGGCTCATTATAGATTTGGTCATATAACAAGATGTTGTGATCACCTAAAATGGATGACTCCAAGGTGGTCATATTATCCATAAGCATATTCAATAGGTCTAATTTGGTTTGTACACCTAGAAGGTTATAAGATGCATACAATTTTAGTGGTTGGAGACATGTTGATAGTGGGTAGAAGGTTAGGAGGCTACCACATATGGGTATGTGGATGTTAATGGTTGGGTTGAGGATACATAAGGGTAGGTATTTGGGTAATGGGTACATGCCCTTGTATATTAGGGATGTATACAAAGATTTGTCCAAGGGGTGCTTGTTGGATAGGAGTGGTAATTGTATTGGTGATTGATGGAAGGGTGGTGACCCTTGTACTAATCGGTAGCAAGGTAGAGGGTATGGACACCATAATAATTTAAAGTGGAGTAGTATTTGATATATTGGAGGTAGATAAAGGAATGATGGTAGTTATATATGTAGGCCCTCCTATTGTAGAGGAGTGTTTTTTAGGAGTAGAAGGTATAAGGATAGTGATAGTTTGAGTTGGTTGGTTTTCAATAATAGTCTCAAAGGGGTTGTTGGTTGATGAGGAAGCTTGGGTAGTCAATGGTTGGGTAGTAACCATGGAAATTGGAGTAGTCCATATATATATATATATGGAGCCAAAGATAGGATATGGTAAGATGTGGTTGTAAGGTAATGTTGTAAAGCCACAAGATTGTTATCTAGGTAAGTAGAAAAATCTGCATCTCCTTGAGAAACCTCTCAAGGGAAGGTAGGAATTCTTGAGGGGTGAGGAGAGTATAATAGTTTAGAAACATAGTCCATGGATGAATAGGTAGAAGAGGTAGGTTGGCTTGGTGATGGGTTTTGATCTGCAAGGTCTCTTCACTATTGGCGAGTGAGAACCATATGAGAAAGGGGAGATAAAAAGTACAACAATGTTACTACTCAAATAAAGAGAAGATAATAAAATACCAAAGAAATCAAATCAAACTATAAAATATGTGTTATGCCATAGAGTTTTAATTAATCTCAATTTTGGCTTATGCCTTAAGAAGATATGTGACTAAAATTGGTTTGTAGATTGAGTATTAAAAATGAAGTCTTTTGTTGGTTTTAGGCTGTGTTTAGGCACTCAAAAGGAGTCTATATTGGAATCAATACATGACTTGGTATTGGGGCCTACCCCATCACTTCACAAATTTTAATGATAAGGGTGTTAGGTGCTTACCGAATATATATTGATATCTAAAGATTATACTAAACCAGAGAGCTGAGTTGG
>JARHVA010000056.1:7945000-8045000 GCA_037957365.1 Torreya grandis
TGGTGCAAGCTGGTAAACTAAATAACCTATATAGATCTCTAGGAACCCATAATGTCCCTAAGCCTTTTACCCTTTTAGGTGTTTACTTAAGTACCCTGTGTACCCCCTACCAAACACTAGTGGTTCCATTCAAATTCTTAGAGATACATTTTGACATGCCTAATGGGACCTCACATTCAGTCTCATTCTATTTCTATCCCATTTAGAACTCTCTTAGCCAATTCTACTATATTATCTATTTGGACTTGCTTTCAATTGTGTTTTGGCTCTTTCCTTAGTTATTTTATCTTGCTTTTGTTGTGTGTTATTCTCCCTACTAGTTTGCCTTCTATTTACCTTTTCTATTGTCTCCAATCATGCTATTGACTCATTACATCCATGGCAATCGTCCCACCCTTGGGATGTTAATCCTATTAGATTCAGGGCCTTATCCCTGAGCTCATTTATGAACATGCTAAGACTACAATGGAATGCCATAGACAGTATAGGACCTAAGAGGTTCCCTTAACCCAACATAATGACCTTGACCCTCTCATGTTATATAGGGAACAAGATTGGTAGATATATAACCAAAAAAATTAGTCTCCTTTCCATCAGTCTAAGTCTAATCATTTGAGATTCAATTCCCTCAACCTCACACCATGATTAATTCACATGTTTGAGGTGATGAGGATCCCATTTCATGATTAAGACCTGATGAGCTATGTAAAATTATTGATGATTACCATAGATGTATTTAGGTGAATGAAGTTCACCCTTATACCCCTAGGAGTAGGCGACGTGCTTCCTCTAGAGACATAGATCACACTCGCTCCATTTCAAGTGCCTTGACTAGTTCTCCTATGAGTTCCCTACCCCTTTCTTGGTATGAGACTCTCCAAAAATAACCACCTCATGTCCATGTTTTAAGACATAGGCACTTTGACTCAATGAGGCATCCACATCATGTGGAGTCCTCCCATCCTCCTATTCCCTCCTTTATATTCTCAGATGAGAGTGTTAATTTTGATCACCACTTGAAAATTAGAGATATATGTGATGCTTATTTTGAACATCAATACACTGATGTAAACCCTCTTATTTTTACACATGGTCAGCATCATGGAGGCCTAGGTCACTATGAAAATTTCTATGGTCATGCCATGTCATCCCATCATCCCCATAGGGAAAGATACCTTGATCATGGTCATTTCCAACCCCATGATAGGGATGATTTCCATCATGAGAATATCCCACACTAGGAGCCACCTCAGCATCATCCCTTTCATGACCAGGGTTATGATGAGGCTTATTGGCATAGGAAACATGATAACATCCACAAGCCTCCTCAAGAATATCATCACCAACCTACTATCAACCATTCCTATGAGGATCTCTATAAAAATCCTCTAGCCCCTTAGGTGCATGTTATTCCCCTTCCTAATCCTATCCTTGAACTACCCAAATTTAATGGGACTCAAGACACTAGTCTCACAGAGCATATTACAAAATTTATGATGATGTGTATGGATTTAGAACAAGATGAATACATGATGTTGAATCTCTTCATTCACTCCATATGAGATGAAGCTCTTTTTTGGTTTTATAATCTACATCTATATTCTCTAGATAGCTTCCATTTCCTTTTAGATGGCTTCTTCTAGTAATTCAATATTTCCAGACCAATTAACCTCATCATCCAATCACTTCCCTCCATGGCACAAGAAAAGGGTGAGTCGATCTTTGATTTTGTATGTAGGTGGTGTTTAAAATTCCATATATGTAGGAAAAGGTTATCAAATGATCAAATTTATGATATGTTTATATGAGTATTGAATTAGCTCATTTACCTTGAGGTCCTCAAGTGTAAACCCACAGCATATGATGAATTTATTAATGATTGTATGAATATCAAAGTATTTGAGGTGTGTGTGGGCATTTTACCTGTACCAACCCAAAATTCATCCTCTTTGTGTGATTGTAACCAAAATATGACCAATGATGGTGTTATTGATTCTCTTCCTAAGAAGAAGGACAATAAATATAGCCATGAGGTAAATTCTTTGAGTAAGAGACTAGTTAAAAATAAGGCCTCTAAAATGAGCACCAAAAAACCATAAATGTTTTTCCCTTATAACCCTTCCAAGTTTTACAACTTTCATCAAATGAAAGGCCATGATGATGAAAATAATGTCACCCAAAAGTCTAGTGTACAAGCCTCACCTTTGACTTAGAGTTATCTACTTGCATAACCCAACCTTAAATTGGATGTGTTTAAGGAGACTCTACCTGACACACAATAAATAAAAGAAGAAGAATAAGTACAAGGCTAAGGTCCATCATTCCCCTTCTTTCTCTTCTACCACTTATGACTCCTCTTCCTAGGAGACCTGAGAGGGAAATACAAGCATGATAATAGCAACATTATTTCTTCCATCGACATAGACTATACTAGGTATGAGTGTTTTTACAACACATGCTTGGGTTAGTTCACCGATCCCATTAGAGATGATAGCGGCACAAGGCCTCCTGCCCAACCCATAGGGGTAGGGAATCCTAAAGTCATATTCAAATTTTAATGTAACATCCCTCCCTATGATTGACAATGTTGGTATTCCATCATAAAGGATTTATAGGGCTTCTCAACTGGGATCTCCATTTGGGACCTTCTTTGCCTTTTCCCTGAGTAAAGGGATCTCATCTTTGAAAAGATTGGTCTCTCTCATGAGGGTCTATTATGGGATAATGTCAAGGCTTTATTCAACTTCAACATTTATGATCATCCTCATCCTCCCACATTATCTTGTAACCCTACCTTAGTACTATATGCTTTGGTTCTTGTAAATAGGGTTAGGTTATTTCTCTACATTAAGACCTCCATTGATGACTATCATGTTAATAGATGTATTGTTGATGAAGGGGCATATTTAAAAATAATACACCTTCATGTATTCAATGAGTTTGGGATTAGTCAAAAAAATCTCTGTGATTCTTCCCATAATTATGTTGATTTCAACAACACAGTTATATCGATGGGAAACATGAAGCTTGGGGTCAATTTCAGTCCCAAGATAGTCAGGATCTAATTTTATGTGTTATAATTATAGCTCTCATACAAAATGATCCTCAACCATCCCTAGAACACCTCCATGCAATTTGAAGCATCAACCACATTTTTCATGGTCTAGTTCATACATGAAGGTGAGGTTCATACCATGAAGGTTGACCTAGATCCTTGGGCATTACTTTACAAAAAAAAAAGACTTCAAGTGAGGCTTTAGTTGTCTTCTCATGGGTATTTTTGGAATACCACATGACCCCCACCTCTAAGTCTCACTTTCTCAAGGATGAATGTTGTGATCCAATTGAGTATCGATCAACATTCACTCCTTTAGAGTTTGGCATACATCAGCCAACTTCCTCTTTAGGTCCATAATGCTAGGTTGGATCTTCATTTCTTAGAGACATATTTTAAGACATCTCCCTAAATTTTGAGTATCCCCTCACATTGCACTTCTCCAATCAAATTATTTAATCTCTCAATGTGTCTCCCATAGAGGCCACTAGAGTGGCCAAGTCCAATCTCAAGTGATATTTTATTCATGTTAAAATACACAACCTATTTAAGGAGAGAAAGACATATGTCAAGATCATGAAATATTTACATAAGTATTGCTATCCCCTGATTGGTTAGATTTGGATATTTCTCTCTTTGATGGCCTAACCCCTGACATCCCTATAGTGCACATCATGATGGTTGATCTTGAAGATTTAGACCAATCACTCCCTCCTGTGCCTAAGTGTTTCAAGGAATGAAATACTATGGATGTTAAATTATATACAAACATAAACCTTGGAACCTCTATAAGGCTAAATATTTTTAACATCAGTGCTAGCCTTACTCTAGAGGAATGAGATGTCTTTATTGCCTATTCACAAGAATTTTTGGATGCATTCATTCGGGAATATGCCAATATGAAGGGAATTTACCCCAAAGTCATTATACATAACCTCATTATGGATGATGGGGCCAATCCCATTTACTAAAAGCAATGACAAATGGTGGTAAAAGTCTCCCAATTAGTCAAGGTAAAAATTGAAAAGCTCATTCAATTTGGTTTAATCACCACTATTGACTACTCGTAAAGGGTTGCCAACATCATCCCTATTCTCAAGAAGAATGGATATGTTCACATCTACATTGACTTTCAAGACCTTAATTTGGCTTGTCCAAAGGATAATTTTCCCACTCCTTTGATTGACCAAATTGTGGACTCCATAATTGGCTTCGAGACCATTTCTTTCATGGATGGATTTTTAAGGTACAATCAAATCTAGAATGTACCCAAAGACCAACATAAGATGGAATTCACTAACCCATGGGGTATCTTATGTTATTCCATCATGAATTTTGGTCTAAATAATGTTGGGGCCATGTATCAACATTCTATCACTAACATTTTTTATGACCTCATCCACAAGATTGTGAAATGCTATGTTGATGACCTCCTCAATAAATATTGTAAGTAGGATGAGCATGTGTGAGACCTTAGGATCATCTTTGAGAATCTTAGGGAGTATCACATCAATTTCAACCTCAAGAATTGTATTTTTGGAATCTCTATCCAAATGCTTCTTGGCTTCCTCATCTCACAATGAGGCATCAAGGTGGATCTTGAGAAGATCAAATTGATCCTAGAGATGCCTCACCTATGAAATATCATATAGTTGTAGTCTTTCCTAAAAAAATTCAACTTCCTTAGATGTTTCATCAAGGAGTATGCATATAAATACATACTCCTGATGCATTTGTTATGCAAGAACACCCCATTATTATGGTCCCTTGAAGTCCAGGTGGATTTTAAATAATTAAAGCACATGTTTAATAAACCTCTCATCTTAATAGAACCCATCAAGGGTTATGAGTTCATCTTGTATATCTTTATCATTGATATTTTTAATGGGGGAATGCTATGTCAAAAGGATGATACTGGTAGAGAGAGAGATGTCTACTACATATCTCGCATGCTAGTTGGCCTTTAGATCAACTACTTTACTATTAAGAGGCAATGACTCTCCCTCATCTTTACCACAAAGAATTTATGACACTACATGTTGGGTCAAACTACTAATGTGATTATAAAATCTGATCCACTTTGATATTTTCTTATCAAGACACATATTTCCAACTAAATTAAAAAGTGGATCATGCTTCTTTAGGAGTTCAACATCCACCTCATTAACTAAAATTCCACCAAGGGTTTAGCTATAGTTGAACAACTTGATAAATGCCCAATACCTAAACCTAGTGAGGAGTTGGTTGATGATGCCTTCCCTAATGAGATGGTTTACTTAGTTGAATTAAATGAGGTCTTTGAGTTTGATGGTATCAAGACATTTTCTATTACCTTGAGACCCAATCTTATCACATCGATGCCCCTTCATAATAATGCTATCATATCCACAAGCTTTCCAATTGTTACATCATCATAGGTGGTGTCTTATTTAAGAGAGGTGTGGAAGGAATATTTACATAATACCTACCCTTGAGGACACCTCTCTCACATTATAAGAGTCTCATGGGAGTTTTTATGGTGGCCACTCAGGATAGAATGCCACCGCTCATCATATCATCAGGATAGGTTATTATTGGCCCACTCTTATTAAGGATGCCATCCAATATGCCAAGACATGAGAAATGTTCCAATTCATTGGGGATGATATAAATTCCCTTACAAGCCTCATAAATTCTATCTTAGCCCTTGGCCTTTCTAAATTTTGGCTCTTAACTTTGTCAGTGATTTTAAAATTGCCTCTTCTGATGGCCATTGTTGGTTCATCACTACCAATGATTATTTCATAAAGTGGGTTGAGGTCATACCCCTTATCATCATGTGTGAGAAGACTATGTCCAATTTTATCTTAAACCAAATCATTTTTAGGTTTGGTTTCCCCATCATGATCATGGCCAATAATGCCTTGGGATTTCAAAGCCCCAAAATGTGTGAGCTTGCTAAACACTTCAGCTTCAAGCTCCATTTATCCTCTACCCATTAACCCAAGGAATTAGGGAAGCTAAATATTCAAACAATAATTTGAATAATATGTTTATTCACACTATTTCTTAGTCCAAACTTTACTAACACCTCATGCTCTAACCTACCCTTTGGGCCTATCAAACTAGCTTCTAGATGGTCATGAGGGTAACCCTATATGCACTTGTATATGGGTTTGAGGCCATTATCCCTATAGAGGTATTAATACCTTCATTGTGGGTTAATAAATTTAGATTAATATATAATAAATAAGAATGGGCCACTCACCTCACTAAGCTTGTGTAATTAGATGAATATTGTATTGATTCTTTAGAGCACAACCATGCTTACCAATGCTATCAATACCACTAAATCAAGAAATTGGTGCATCCACATCCATTCAAGGTAGGTGATATTGTAATCATATTTGATAAGAAGCATCATAATAAGGGAAAATTCATGCATAAGTGGTTTTAACCCTTTATTATCACCACCTCATTATAAAATGGGGCCTATCATCTATTAACTCTCGAAGGCAATCCCCTGTGGTACTCAATCAATAGGTTCTACCTCAAGACATTTCATGTCTAGAACCTATGTGGCCTTTTAAGAAAGTAGCCTATGGTGGTATGGAAGATCTTTGCCCCCTTATCTCACCACTAACTCCCATAACACTTGTATATGTGTGTGCACATGGGTTCTTTATTATCAATTACTACTATCTAATCACATATATTTGGTAGTCTATCTTAGATGAAGTATACACATCACACACAAAATAATATACACATGTGCTAACAATAACAAATGACTATATATATATATTGAAAAAAACACATGATTTTTATCTAAGTAAATCACTTGGATTTCATTAAGCATAGGCTCATAGTCCCCAAAATTCCCACATGTGTGGTTACATATATGATACCTCTTAGTCAATCTATGACTATGATCTATCTATGGTAGTCCTACTCTAAGTAGAGATCTTGATCACTACCTCTTGACTAGTTGAGCCATAGTCTCCTCTAGGGCAGTTAACCATTCTTCCCTCTCTCTAGGTGCCTATATTATATTTTCCTACTCTCAAGATATCTTAGCCTATAACCAATCAATCTCAGCCTTTGCTCGCACTAGTTATGCCTCAACCCATGCAATAGTTATCTTGTGTCATGTTATATCTACCTCATGCCATGTTGAATATGACTTTAGCCATTGTATTTTGTACCACACTCTTGCCAACTTGAGTGATGATCATGTACCTACCTACCAAAAGTGAGTATGTGGATCTACTCCCATCGGTAGGTGTGACACTCTCTCTATGAATGGTGCTACTACCACATCAAAGAATAATTCCCTCATCAGTAGGTCTACCTTGGGTCTAATCTAGCTAGGTTGGTCTCTTGAAAAAACACATAGATTAAATATGTTAGTCACATATTATCTCTTGATAAAGGAAGAGTACTAAAGACAAGTGTTATCTAAAAAATACACTTTTCTTATCTGGTCATGATAATGGTCTCTGCAGAATTTAGGTAAGTCATACTCCTCTTGGTGGTAGTGGACCTAATCATAGATGCCTCTCTCCACCATTGTTTCCCTTTCCTTATCTTGGATGTACTCCCTTCTCAACCCTAGCCTACATGGGCTATGCCCATCTCTCATACTATTAGAGCCTATCTCCCTTGATGATGATATGGCCCTTGTGGACCTCATAACTCCTCTTGTCCCACATGGATCTCCACTCTAGCATCTTCTAGCCATACCACTAATCTATATTGATCTCAGATGTAACTATCCAATACAGTCTGATCTAAGGTAGTTCACATAAGCCCATTCCTATCTGCAACCCATGTGGCCCATACAACACCCTCCTCTAGTGTAGGGTATGCCTTATTTTCCCACAATGTCCTTGATCATGTCAATGGGTGTCTCTCATAAGCCAAAGATATAAGTAAGTTAGGATTTGTTAATATTCCTAACCCTATGTGATGGATGTGATCCAACTACTAGTATAATCCTTCCAAGATGTACTAGCCCCTAATATATCTCTATCCTCCCTTTGCTCTCTGGAAAACTCCTATCTAGGATAGTGGTAGTCTCCTTATACTCTGGTTGATGTAGTGCCTCCCAACCATAGTACCTACTATAACCATATGTAATGGTGGAACCCTTGGTGATAACTATGTGATCTTCACTCCATGGTTATTTTTCTCTTGATGAGGTCCCACTAGATAGAGCTTGACTATGGTTATGTCTTGCACCTATGGTAGCTTTATCTCCCTCCTTATAGGCTCTACCTTGTAGAGCTGATAGATGTCCTTAATGATCCAAAAAAACTCTAGTTTAGGTCCTAAATTTAACACATGCCTCTAAGGTACCCATGTGGTCACCAATGCATTCAAAATATCCTTGGAGTATTGTAGTGATGGTATTGTTGGGTGAATATTTTGTCATCAACTAACTGATGGAAAAATAGGTATATCAACCACAACACAATGAGATTTATATAGAAAAATGGGTGTGGTTACCACAACATAATGAGATAAATCTCTCCTCTCAGCAAGGGGAAGTTCCCTATAAACTATAATATACTAATATAAGCTGAAAATAGACTCAGGGGTGAAATCATACCATCCATCTCTCTTTTTTCAGAGATGATGTTCACAAAATAAAGGAGAATTCTTATGTAATTATTGAAGGCATTTCTCTTCTTTCAGAAATGATGTTCAACAAACAACAGGGATTCTTCTTGGGTAGTAACTGGATCCACAAGAAACCTATGAAAGCACAAAGTCTTTCATTATTTCTCCTACTGATTTAAGACAAAGTAACATAGTAGAATGAAGTTCAGCACAAAGTCTCCATCAAAAACTACAATAGAGTAAAAGATTATGAAGGATAAGGGGAGCTCAAAGTCTCTCCAATATCCTGAAACATAAAACACACAGACTAAAGACAATTATGGTAGCACAAAGTCTCCCACAATTGACTTTAGGGCATCTTTCAGATTATTTCCACTTGTTATACTTATTTGATTAAATGGACAAGACTATATTTAGGAAAAAGACATAAGAATGATTTCTTAGATAACACAAGCTGTTTCAACACAAAGTCTAAAAGGTCACTTGATTTCTCATTCACTTGATAAAATATGATTAACAGTCTAAGCTTAAAGTCTCAAGATTGGGTAAAGTTTCACTTATAATAATAGAGATATCTCATATAGCATCTAAAGAAAGACTTTGGTGCTTGTTTTCACAAAATGGCCCATACTGCATTGAATACATTGGGAGTTATATGAAGGGTCCATGCTGGAACAAGTTATCAACCTTAACTTTTGGCATTCTAAATCATCTCAAATGTCTCCTCTAAAGCATGGGTCACCTGATCTTCTAAAAGGTAAGGCTGCTCCTCTTTATGATACTTACATGACTATCCACTCATATTTTCTCAAATGAAGAAAAATAGGCCATGCCATTGAATTCTTGCACTCTCTGATATACACCTGGTGGACTACTCCACCTACTATAATAACTCTCCTATAGATATTTTGGATTTCCCCATAACTTTCCCTCTTTCCTTACTACTTTTTGTCTCTTCTTGGTGATCCGACCTCTTAGGGCTATCTTCTCACCTTCTACTGGCTTCTTCAGCTCCTTCCTTGGTTGGTCACTGAGTTTGTTCTCAGGTCTGTGTTATTCAAAAATCAATAGTTATTTCATTACTCTAAATTTGACATCTATGGGGATGTCACTAGTCACTTGAACCATTTTGAACCTTGAACCCTTTTAGATTTTAATGGTTTAAGGTTCAATGGTTCAAAGTTCAATGGTTTGGTAGTTCAACAATTTGATGTTTTGTAAAGAGCTGTGTTCACTTAGTCTTCTTTAGGAGTTTAATGTATCATTGAACTAATTATTTGAACCATTTGGTTAAACCATTTAGTTGAACCTTTTTTTGGAATCTTCTATTTGAACCATTCACTTGAACTTTGAATTTTGAATCTTTAAACCCTTTAAATGTGTTAAAGTTTTGAACTCATTGAACCTTTTCGAGGTAGAGTTCAATGATTCAATGGTTCAATGGCTGCCATTTAACCTTTGATTAAACCTTGGCATTGAACCATCCTTACAATTTTTTAGGAAATGCCTTAAGTGTTTTGATATTTTTCCTTGCAAAGGCCCACCTTTTGAACCTGTGATTTCCTTAGCTGAAAAGGCTTATGCAATTGAATAACTTGATTGCTCAGAACATTTTGAGAAAGAAAGAGACCATTTTGGCATGTAGGACTGAAATGGTCAACATGTTATCCACAAAAACAACTGACAAATTTTGAGAATAACAGCTGGCTCCAGTTGGGGAACTTCCATCGATTGTATTTTGAAATAATCAAAGGGAGTAGAATCCAAACTCTAAGTACCTTCATCTATGCCATTGGGCTATAGATTCATGCCATCCAAAAATAAAAAAATTCCAAAAACCAAATGAACAACATGAACTAAATAAATACTATACAAATGTACAACTAGACTTATTTGATACTTCAAGGATTGAAGTGCTTCAGATGCTACCCACTGTGAGGTAGTAAAAATGGCATTCTATCTTGATATTTTAGCAAAAACTATTTTCACCATTTAATCGATGAATGGAAAATGGACCTCTCCATAAGGAATCTAATTTTCCATGCATTCCTTTTGGTTCTCTTCTCTTATCCCACAACAAGACTTGATCTCTAATCTAAAAATCATGAATCTTTGATTTTTGGTCAAAGAGTTTCTTTACCAGACTTTGATGTGTAGCAATATGGTCCACCACCATAGTTCATTGCTCATTTAGTTCAGTTAAGCACATGATCCTCTTATCGATAGAATCTTTAAATGTTTGATCTTTGACTGCCTTTGCCAACTTCAATGCTAGTAGTTCTAGGGTGATTGGTATCTCTGCATTCAAACCATACATAAGTTGAAATAGTGACATACCTATCACCCTTTTGGGTGTAATCTTGTCTACCCATAAAGCGTCAAATAATGCTTTATGCTAGGTTCTCTAATTGTCATCTACCAGCTTCTTGATAATGGTCAGCAGGTTCTTGTTTCTTGATTCTACTTGACCATTTCCTTCCAGATAATAGTTAGAAGAGTGGGAAAGGATAATCCCATAATAATAGTAGAATTGGGTAACCTCATGAGAAGAGAAACATGCTACATTGTCTGTTACAATCTTGGTTGGGACTCCAAACTGGGAAATAATATTTTCCTTGAGAAAATTACATACCGCTTTTGAAGTAGTATGCTTGACTGAAATGGCTTCCACCCACTTGGTAAAATAGTTTGTGGCTATGAGAACATAGTCATGTCTAGCACTCAAGGATGGGTTTACAATGCTAATGAAATCAATACCCCATTATTGAAATATCTCCTCGATTACCATCTACTTGAGAGGTAACATAGCCAAATTTGGTTTCTCGACGAACTATTGACACAGCTCGCATCTACGCACCCAAATATATGAATCTCAAAATAGAGTAGGCCAATAGTACCTAGCTCATAAAATCTTATGGGTAGTCATAGGTACAAAAAAATGTCCTCTACAAGGCAAATTGTAGAAAGACTCCAAAAGTTTGCTTTATTGCACTTTATCCATGCAATAAAGAAATACCCCATCAAGGCTCCTCTTGTACAAACTGTTGTCCCATAGGACAAAATTAGCATCTTTCAACTTAACAGTCCTCTTTTATTTATGAGACAGGTGGGCAGGACACTCACCATAGGTAAGGAAATGAGCGATATTGGAATACCACTCATTCATAGTGGTGACAAAGAGAACTATAGGCATGTCTTCAACCTCTATTTCTTCTTGTATATTATCAACAATTAATTGGCAGAGACCTCTTCCCCACACAAGCTTCATAGGTTTGATAACAAGATCAAACTCTTGGATTTTAGAAATCCAATTGCCCCTTTTAGTTCCAAACTCTTGTTGAGTTAGAATGAACTTTACTGTTGTATCAGGAACTAGAGCAATAGTGTGTGAGTTTAGGATGTAAAAATGGAAGTGTTTTACCACCTTAACCACAACATAAGCATGCTTATCCATGTTTGAATATTTTAGCTCATGAGCTTTGAGAGGAAAACTCATGAAAGATATGGAGGAATCTATACCTTATTTATTCTACTGAACCAAAATGGATAAAAGAATGTGTTTAGAAGCATAGCTATATATTACGAAGTCTTTGGTATAATCTGGACAAACTAGGATTGGGGCATGGGCGATAGTTTCCTTGATCTCTTGAAATGTAGACTTTTCTTCTTCAGTCCAGTGGAAAGTAGCTTTACCCTTCATCATGTTGACAATGTGGTGAGTCTTCTCTACAAATTTAGGGATGAACCTTTGTAGAAAATTCACCTTTCCAAAGAAAGAATGGACTGCAGTCTTACTAATGAGAAGAGTAAGCTCTTGGATGGATTTGACTCTTTTTAGGTCGATCTTTATACCTACTAGGGATATAGTGTGACCAAGAAGTTTTCCTTCTGTAACCCCAAAAACTAATTTATTAGGATTGAGAGAAATGCCATTTTCTTGACATCATTCTAGCACTCATTGTAAATGATGCAAATGATTAGGATGATGTTTGGAAAAGATGATCAAGTCATCCAAATATACCACAATGAACTTCCCCATTTCATTTTTGAAGGCAAGATCCATCGCTCTCTAGAAGGTGACACTAGCATTGATCAAACCAAAAGGCATTTTATGATATGCAAAAGTGCCCCAAGGTGTAGTGAAAGTGGTCTTATGTTGGTCTACTTCACCAACTTCCATTTGATTATATCCCAAAAAACCATCTAACATTGATAACATCTCTGAGCCAGTCACTGTTTGCAGAAGCTGATCCATGATGGGCAGGGCGTAGTTGTCTTTTAAAGAGGATTGATTTAGATTTCTAAAATAAAGACAAAGGAAAATTTCTCCATTCTTTTTTCTCATAGGGAATATGTTTTCAAGCCAATTGGAATGATGGACTGGAAAAATTATCCTTGCATTTAACATTTTCTAGATCTCAAAAAGAATAGTACCTGATATCTTGGGGTTGTACAGCCTTTGTTTCTGCTTGTGAGGTAATGACCCAACTTTGAGAGGAATTTCATGCTAAATTTATGTAAGCCTGAGATATTTTAGATCATCATAAGAGTACACCAAAACATCACTGTAATGGTGAAGCAGATTAATGAATTTGAGTTTTTCATTAGGAGTGTAACAATTTCCAATGTTGACCATTTTAGGATTATCTTCTGTACTCAAATTTATTTGATCAAAATATTTGGAGGAAATTGAATCCATTGGTCACTTATTGATAAACCTATCATGCTTATCAAATATATTTTCAAGAGAAACTAATCCTTTGGGAATTTTATTCCCTTTGAGTTGAAGGAACTCTTCACCAATTTTTAAATTTGTTTTGGGAGTTGATTCCCACGGTGGAGATTCACTGTCTTCAAAATAAATTTCCTCAAGGCTATCCATCTATTCTAAAAAATAAATGATTTGGTTGTCCTCATTAAACACTTGCTAATGGTTGGCATTATCAATTACACTTGGTTGAAAGACCAGTTCAATAGTGTACTTATGCCCTTTAAAATCTTGGTGAGGAACTATGAGAGTTGTAGAGATGACCAAGGAATCTACTCAATTTTTGAATTCTCTAAGCACCATAGAAATACTGAAAGCCTAAAAAATTTCAAGGCAATCCCAAACCAAATTGTGATAATGTCACAATCTTTCATTCTTAGTTTGATACAGGTTCTTCACCTGACAAACCACCAATTCAACATCTCTTCGAGTGTGAAGAAGCTTAACATCTTTAGCTTGAGAAGCTTTCAATCCAAGTAACAAAGATTCATACTCGGTGGTGTTGTTGGTATTTATAAACTTTAACTTATATGAATAGATGAAAATATTTCCTTGTAGAGATATCAAAATAATTTGAGCTCCAGAACTGGTAGAAGAATTGCTGCCATCAAATTCTAGAATCTAAACATCATTAGGATCTGATCTCCTTTCAGACTTCTCTTCATTAGAAAGGGAAGATCTTTTTTTATCTAAACTATGCTCCACCAATTATTCTAATTTTATATCTAAATTTTTTGGATTTTCACTTATATAGATTTCATCTGATGAAATAGAAACATCTTCTGTGGACAGAAAATAGTTACCCATTCCTGAGGATTCAAACATAATTTGAGCTTCAGGGGCTGATGTTTGGGTGACAATGTATTTTGACTCCTTCTCAAGAAGTAGCCTTTGCATGATACCTTTGATAGGTATCATCACCTTAGATAGGTCCATGTTCAATTATCCACCAATATCCTTGCAAAAATTTCATCCAAGCAGAATGCCATAGGAAGCTAAAACGTCAACCACCAAGATTGTCATTTTAATCCTTTTTTCTAAGAAGGCCATGAATGCAAATTGGGCATCTTTGATCTATCCCAAAAGTGGCACTTGTTTTTTTTCCATGGAGAAACATTTCCTAAAAGTTTTAGTCAGAGTGAGATTGAGAGAGTCTGCCACCTTGGCGAGCATCACATTGTCAGAGGTGCCAGAGTCTATTATGTAGTTATTCAGCTTATGACCATTTATCAATAGGAAAACATAGAAAGGTTCTATCTTCCCTGGGGAAATAGGAGTAATGACAAGATTTTTTTAGGTGGATGTGTTCTTTGGGGGATCATGATTTACCTTTGAAACATTTTGTCCTGCAGAGATGGTTTTGTTCTTGATGTATTCAACTAGCCTATCCAACTGCTTAAGGTTGGCTTGTAAGTATTCAAACTCAGACATTTGGATCTTGGTCTTCCTATTATGGTCAATTATATCAAATGAATAAAAAGAAATAAGAAAATAGGAAGGAAGTCCATCATTCTAGGTTTGGATGGGTGTGGTACTGGTCTGAGAAATTAAAGTAAAAGGTGTAGAGTTGTTTGAGGCACTTACTTTTTTATTGATCATCAGGTCCTTTGATTGGAAAGGTAGTGAAGTCCCCCATTTAGCAGTTGAAGTTATTGGTTGATATTATTCCCTTATTTTTCCCTTATTAGCTTATTGAGTTGACTGGTTCTGGGATTTAGTAAAAATAGCGTATGATCTATCAAACATTTCTCTCTTCTAGCTTCATCCTGGTAATTCAGGAAACCAATGTTGGAGTCACCAGCTAATTATTCTTCACCTTCTACAAAGAGATAAACATCATATTCTTAGTCTAACTCAAGTTGTAAAGAGAAGTCATGTTTAGCTTCATGATAACCAACTATTGAGCTAGCTAGTGTTGCTTCAATGGCAAGCTTCCCCTGTGGGGGAGGGAGACAATTTAGTTGCCCTTGATTTCTAGCAGCATTGCCTTGGTATGACTGGTTGGAAAACATCCTCCTTGGTATATATTGATAAGAAGGAGGGGTAGACATCCCTTGTGCCATTTTATTTTTTAGAGATAACAATTGATTTGCTAGCTTTTGCACCATAAGATCAGTGGTGCCTATAGAGAAATTTTTAGAAGATGAAGAAGATTTATTTTTGTTAGGATCTATTTTTATCTTTCTTCCCAAGATAAGATCATCTTCAACCTCAGTGGCCAAAATATAAGCTGAAGCAAGATCTATGTGGCCAACCCACCTCAATAGGAAACTCACTTCAGGAAGCTGAGAATTGATGAAGAAGCACTTAAGATTTTCTGGTGTCAACTGAGCAATTATAATAATCCTATTCCTCAGCTTGTCAAATTTAACAATGAAGTCTCACATGGGTTCATGAGGCTCCTTCTTCATTTTTGTAAGCTAGGCTAATAAAGCATATGCATCTTCTACAGATTTGAACCTAGACTCAAACTTGGCCTTGAGAGTGTTCCAATCAGTTATTGTTTATGCTTGTAGATGATAAAACCAGTTTGTGGCAATACCTTGCAATGTTTCCACAAATAGTCTGATTGCTATATCTTCAAATTCAACACCTATCACACCATAGGCTATGCAGAAAGCTACAATATGCTCATTAGGATGAACTCTCTCATCACCATAGAACTTGGGAAAATTCTTTCTTGAATTACAAGGTAGTTCATGTAAAGGTGGGGTTAGATTCAGAGGGCCAAAATTGTTACCCTAAAGGCCTTGGGCTGCCATGATATGATGATTGAAAGGAAGGATAATGAATCTTGGTGGGGTACGTATAGACAACGCTCTACTAACAGAGGAAAGAGAAGCTTTGCCTGGTATTGGGGACCTGATGTCTATAGGAGGAAAACTCCTGGTTCATTGAAGGTGAGATTATGGAGGAGAAAGGTCAAAATTATTTTTCTACACAAACTCAAACATAGGATCAACAATACCTTGAGATCTCTGGCTTCATGTATACCATGGATCTACCAGAGTGTAGAATGGAAAAGAATAAGAAATGCTTCAATTTGAAGCTAGAGATCTCAAGGTAAATCAAAATGGGTATATCAACCAATACAAAATGAGATTTATACGGAAAAATGGGTGTGCTTACCAAAACATAATGAGATAAATCTCTCCTCTCAGTAAGGGGAGGTTCCCTATAAACTATAATATACTAATATAAGCTAAAAATAAACTCAGGGGTGAAATCATACCATTAATCTCTCTTTTTTTAGAGACGATGTTCAAAAAATAAAGGAGAATTCTTATGTAATTACTGAAGGCATTTCTCTTCTTTCAGAAATGATGTTTAGCAAACAATAGGGATTCTTCTTGGGTAGTAACTGGATCCACAAGAAACCTATGAAAGCATAAATTCTTTTGTTGTTTCTCCTACTAATTAAAGACAAAGTAACACAATAGAATGAAGTGTAGCACAAAGTCTCCACTAAAAAATATAACAGAGTAAAATATTATGAAGGATAAAGGGAGCTTAAAGTCTCTCCAATATCTTGAAACATAAAACACACAAACTAAAGACAATTATGGCAGCACAAAGTCCCCCACAATTGACTTCAGGACATCTTTCAGATCATTTCCACTTGTTCTGCTTATTTGATTTAATGGACAAGACTGTATTTAATAAAAAGACATAAGAATGATTTCTTAGATAACACAAGCTGTTTTAACACAAAGTCTGAAAGGTCACTTGCTTTCTCATTCACTTGATAAAATATGATTAACAGTCTGAGCTCAAAGTCTTAAGAATGCCTTTCAATTTGGGTAGAGTTTCACTTCCAATAACAGAGAGATCTCACTTTTACAAACTAAGAGATTATAATATATATCCTCCAAAGAAGGACTTTGGTGCTTGTTTTCACAAAATGGCCCATGATGCATTGAATGCATTGGGAGTTCTATGAAGGGGCCATGCTAGAACATGTTATCAGACTTAACTTTTGGTGTTCTAAATCATTTCAAATGTCTCCTCCAAGGCATGGGTCACCTAATCCTCTGAAAGGTAAGGCTATTCCTCTTTATGATACTTACATGACTGTCCACTCATCTTTACTCAAACAAAGAAAAATAGGTCGTGCCATTGAATGCTTGCACTCTTTGATATACACCTGGTGGACTGTTTCACCTAATGGAATAACTCTCCTATAGATATTTTGGATTTCTCTATAACTTTCCCTCTTTCCTTGCTACCTTTTGTCTCTTCTTAGTGATCTGAGCTCTTGGGGCTATCTTCTCACCTTCTTCTGGCTCCTTCAGCTCCTTCCTTGGTTGGTCACTGAGTTTATTCTCAGGTCTGTGTTATTCAAAAATCAATAGTTATTTCATTACCCTAAATTTGAAATCTATAGGGACATCACCAATCACTTGAACCATTTTGAACCTTGAACCCTTTCAGAATTTAATGGTTCAAAGTTCAATGGTTCGACAGTTTGGTGGTTCGATGTTTTGTAAAGAGCCGCATTCACTTAGTCTTCTTTAGGAGTTCATTGTATCATTGAACCAATTATTTAAACCATTTAGTTAAACCATTTGGTTGAACCTTATTATAGAATCTACCATTTGAACCATTCACTCAAACTTTGAACTTTGAATCTTTAAACCCTTTGAACGTGTTGAAGCTTTGAACTCATTAAACCTTTGAACTCTTTGAACCTTTCAGAGGCGGAGTTCAATGGTTCAACGATTCAATAGTTCGTTCCATATTTTTGGATCCCACCATTGAACCTTTGATTTAAGCTTGGCATTAAACCATACTTATAATTTTTTAGGAAATGCCTTAAGTGTTTTGAGATTTTTCCTTGCAAAAGCCCACCGTTTGAACCTGTAATTTCCTTAGCTAAAAAGGCTTGTGCGATTGAATAACTTGACTGATCAGAACATTTTAAGAAATAAAGAGACCATTTTGGCCTATAAGAATGAAATGGTTGACATGTTGTCGACAAAAACAAGTGACAGATTTTGGGAACAGTAGGTATGTGCACTAGTCTCCATATCCTTGCACTTTATAGGCAATCCTGGTCCTTTACAAGTAGAGAGTTGGCCTCTTCAACTAACCATCATGTAACTCTCTCTCGGTTGGTCATCTCATAGGGTCTCTCTCTCTATGTTGGTTTCTCCCCTTCCTCTGATGACTCTCCCTCCTCTAGTACAGTGATTCCTCTACATGTCTGTAAAACTAGGAAATAAGCAAATTTATTAGTTGTATTAGCCATGAAAAGGATAAGTTAATTTAAAAACAAGTTGTTTAAACTATTTATCTATTTTACCCTCCTTAAAATATCTTATAGCCTACTATAGAATCTCCTAGGCTCCCCAAAGCCTAATTTGGGCCCTTGTTGGCCTAGACCATGAGTTTGCCTAGCTAGGTCATGGCCCTTTGGGAAGCTGCTTCCCAAATCTCCTGTCTCGAGCCTCCATTTAGCCTCTCACTAGGATCATAGTGTGGCTCTTTACCTAGTCATTTTGACTAGTTAAACCACATGATTCATCCACTAAATCATCTAGATTCTATTAAAATTCCCTTTGGACCTCCTAAACCCCTAAACTATAAAAATTTGACAAATTTTTCTTTAGAGGACTTATCTGAACCATCATGTGTCCATGTGGTGTGATCTTCACATCCTTGTATGCTCTGTTTGGGATTTGGTGGTGGTTTTTCTCTCCTTAGAGTCTCTTAGAGTAAAAATGAGTGTGAAAATAGATTCTTTTTCACCCTTTTTTTCTCTTTTTTGGCTCTCTTTTTTGCTTTTAGGGGGCCTTTTTTTAGGTTTTCACCCTCCATTGCATCCCATACCATAAAACCTTCATCTTAGGGGTTTTGGTCCATTTTGAGTGTAACAAAAGCCTCCATTTTTTAATATTAGGCATCTTTGGGCCGGATCTCACCCTTTTTAGGTCTTTAGGACCCCTTTTAGGTCTCTATTGACCTCCCAGGATAGTGCCCCATCTTGTGGGCACCCAGGGATAAAAGTTGCTTGATATGCTTCTTTTAATTAGTCATTTCTTTGTAGATTTGCAGTTAATACATTTTAACTCCCATTTATCTCTTTTATATTGGTTCTTTTAGGTAGTTTTGGTTATTGATTTAGGTGGTTTGAGATTTGATCTGGTCTATACTGACCATTATTTATCTTCTATGAACTTCCTATCACCTTTCATTGTTACCTCTTTTTGTGTTTAGTATTGGTGAATCACTTTAATTGTGGCTCAATTTCATTATCTAATTCCCTTATGTAGCTCACTTACCATGCCTTACATTGAGATAGTCAATCTACATCTACTAGTCCTACATCCTTAACCCCCATCATGGTGCACCTCTTAGTGGTGATCCAAACAGATGGTGGTAGTCATGGAAACCCATGACCTACTATTATGACTTGGGTCATCAATGATCCATGGGGACATGAGCTTGCTGTAATTGGTTTCTTCCTTACCAATGAGATGAATAACATCACCATGTATCATATAATCATTGGTGCCTTGATTGATACCCTTGGGTTAGGTGCATGTTATGTGCAATTATTCTCTAACTCACTCTTAGCCATGTCTCAACTCATTGATGCCTAAGCCATCCTTAGCTCTGAGTTTTTCCCCTATTCAAAGTGGTACATGATTTACTCTCCTCCTTCGAGGATGTCCAGGTCACCCATATCCCTCACAGGGAGAACACTAACACTGATGCCCTAGTGAATGTCATTCTAGACTGTATGATTTGATTTGATATCACTTATGTCCTTTATTTGTAAGAGATGGAACTAGAGCTAGATTTGGATTTGGATTATGTAACATTTGCACTCTCACTCATGGATCATGCCATTGAATTATTCCATCACCATATTTATTTGGTAAGTGTAAGTAATGTTCTCTGTTATCATTTTAGTTCTTGATTTCCTCTAATTTTAAGTGGCTTCTAGGTACTATACATCATTTGTTATTCATTGAAACACTGACTATTTATACCTCGAGGGCATATATAATCATACTTCTCATGACCCTAATCTTTCTTATGATTACACATCATCTCATGTGTAAACTAACAACCCTATTTATACTACTTTGAGACATTTTCCACTTGTATAGACCCTTTATGTATCATATATCTATCCCGTAGACATCCTTAACACCTCACTAAACCTTTTGCTCATTGACAAGCCTTTTAGATGCCTCTTGAGGTTTTTTTGGAAGCCTGTTGACCACCCAGGATGGGCTTTTGACTAGGTCATGGCTTAGGGAGGAAACCCATGGCTTAAGCCACATGTTTCCTTCACCAAAGTTGTGGCATAGGCTGTAGCCTAGGTAGAATATGAGAAAAGGCCTTGTTTGGTCTCAATGGCTAAAAATGACTAGTTTTTGGCTTTTATTAGATTAGGGTTGCCATATATTACTAAATATCATTAATTTTTACCTCTCTATCTTATATTTTGGCTCTGATCTTCCCTCTTTATCATCACTCTCTAAATTCTTGTGCCTTCTTGAATCTCACTTGGTTCATTCTTGGCATACTTAGCTTTCATTATGACATGTGATGCCCTACTTCTCTAAAACTTATTTTGGTGGTTCACCTTGCTCTCTATAGTGTTCCTAAAGTTTGTTTCTTGATCCTATAGTCTTCAAGATCCATTTCACTTTTTCTTGTGCTCTACAAATTGGCTTTCTCATAGTTAGCATCTTATCCTTCATCTCTTCCATTACTTTTGGTTCCTAGTTTAGACTTAAATCACACACAAATTAATCTTCCTCCTTTATCACTTCCTATCTTGGATTCTTGGTTGGTAAAATGTATGCACAATGTATTTGAGATTGATATTATATACACATAATATTTTCAACCTTTCATCAATTACTGATGCTTTACATCTTATAGGAACCCATTGAGTCTCCATCTCTCTAAGTGCATGCCCTAAAGGGTACATAGGGAAAGGGGTGGTAAAACCTTTGGTGCTTTATAGGATTTTTATCCCTTATTACCACATTATTACTAATCTAAATAGATCTTAAAACCATTCCTAATATATTAATCCTCCCTTGCACACTCCTCCAATATTTTTCCTCTTTTCATCCCTCTTTTCCTCACCTTGATCCCCTTTAGCTAGTTGATTGTACTAGGTTGATTAGGTCAACCTTTTATAGTTTTTAGCCTCTAATTACTGTATAGGTTTGAATGGGTAGAACCTATATTATTTAGGAGATTTTTTCACTTAAATTTTCATTATCCCTTTGACTGACTTAGCTCAGGACCTAGTGATTTATCTCCCAAAAACATATAGGGTCAACTGGGTCAACCTTGTACAACCAAAATATTTATAAGGATTTAGGGTGAGATCTACTTATAAATATAATATCATTTCATCATTATTTTAATATGAAGTCAAGAGTTATTATTTTCTCATGTTTCTTTACAATCTGCTCTTCCAACATTCTACTTAAGAAGTCTTATCTTAGGAGTTCTACTTGGAGAACATAGTCTTGTGGATAAGTCTTGGATGATTTGGACTTTCTTAGTTATCCTTATAAACCAAAAAAATCTCTTGAAAATCCCCTTTGGCAAAGGGAGAGATTGAGTCTTGATGGGTTCACATTTAGGTAAATATATTCTAACTTTGTTCTCCTCTCTTTAGTAGATAGAAGTAGCATGAGTATTGGATTCAAATAATATTACTCTTCATATTCCACATATTTGGGTCTTACTCATACTTCTCTTAATTGAGATTATATTATACATGTTTTGATTGATTTACTAACTCCTTTATTTTGTCACAATCTTTGGTGTGCACTATATTAGATGTACTTTCTTATTATTAGAATAGAGTGAACATTAAACCTAGGACTCTTTTAGGGTTGTTACATGATTGTGTTAGACTATAGGATTTGGAACCCTTCCTATAATGGTGTATTAGGATAAGTGATCCCCTAATCAGGTCTAGCATATCCCATATTGATCATGTTCTTGCTTAACAAATGTATTCCCAATCAGAAGTGTAGGTATGCTCTATCTTCTCTGAGCTATGATTAATTTATAGACATGATGCATTTTTTATTGCATACATTTTGGATAACCCAACGTGAACTAACCCTTGTAGGATTTTTTCACCTTATTTCATTCTTTTTATCATATATTTTACATACTGAATCAAATTTGTCAACCCAATTCTAATTTATGTGCACAAGATCTTAGGTACATGCTACTAGATCTACCCTATCAACCCAATACAATTTTTAAGAATTTTAGACATCCAATATAGACTAATAGATCAACCCAATTAACTATGTACATTTTTAGGTACTCAAAAATAAGTTTTTGTAAAGCTTGATTGACCCAGTCAACCTAGTTAGTAGAATTTATAAGTATATATCAATGTTATTGAACAACAATCTTCATTATCTACATTTATGATCCACCAAGATTCATTTCTATCTCTCTATCTCTTTATTTATAGTCTTTCCTTTTACAATTTTCAATCTTCAAAATTACCCTTCCACAGTCAATTGGATCAACCATGCTGACCTAGTTTTATGTGTTATTTGGATAACTAGGTCAACTCTACTGACCTTATTTATTTTGAGACCTTGATTTCATAGTACAAGTTTGACCCTGTCAACCCTGTTCTATATTTTGTGCATACACTATTGACTATATCAACATTTTACCTTATTTCAAATTTATAATTAACCTTATATGCTATTAATTAGTTCACACTTTCTTTTCTTATTTCTTTTATGCTTAAAATAGATCACATAGTCTAATTAAGTGTTTTTTAAATTAATCATTTAGTTTCACTATTTTATATTTTATTTACACATGACCAAGTCATAAAATATAAACAAGCATTTTAAAAATTTTCTACCCAAGGCTAACATACTTACATTTCATCACCAAGGGGGAAGCTGACTTAATATTATGGTCAAGTATAAAGTGTGGTTAATAGTATATTCTAGATAAGCACCCAACACCCTTATCACTATAGTGTGTGAAGTGAGGGGGTAGGCCCAAATACCAAGCCTATATCATTTCCAGTGTAGTCCCTTTCAACCCAAACTACTTGAAACCATCCTTACATTGCCATTCTAGTTCCTTGCTTATATCCAACTTCCCATCACATTTAAAATCATATATTAATAATATAATAAACATATAAGTTAAATAATTAGTTAGTTATTTAATTTACAAGTTGATTTATTGATCTTTTCTCAATTATATTTTGTATTTCAAAAACTTTCATTAACTAATGTTGGTACAAGGTTTTATGCTATGTGCTTCAATTAGATTAGCCAACATTAATCCAATTGACTATTTATTTCCTTTCAACTATTTCTTTCAAATTGCTTTCTTAAAGTAATCTTGTTTCATTTCAAAACCTATTATAGGCTTCTTAATTTACCCTATTTTGTGTATTGGGTTGACTTAGTCGACCCTATACCTTTTTTCAACCCCTATTCACTATATTGGATTGACCCAATCAACCCTATACTATTTTCAGGCCCTGCTTTCTATGTTAGGTTGACCCAATTGACCCTATAATACTTTTTTCCTTCCTTATTTGTCAATTTTGTTATCTATTTTTCCTTGTTTATATTATGCTCATTTCTCTTTTGTCATAATGAAGTTTCCTATCATAGTCTTCTTGGATAGCTTGAATCCATTTAAATACTATATGGGATGTTCATTTATTCCTCTCTTTTCCTCCCAAGAGCACCATCACTCTTGGGGCACCTCTTCCCCTCCTTCATCTATGACCTATAATATGGTGCAAATAACACTTCAAGATGAATTTAATGGATTTAATCATTTCTATACTTACCAAAAAACTTCTCATCTTCATAATCTTTAAACTAATGTGGGAGTAATTGATACAATTTTACTTAACAATCCCACTAATAATCCTTTTTCTAGTAATCCTCCCCCTAACACCAATTTGGGGAGTGATCCTATCAACACCAACCCACATCTTGATAAAAATCAACATTTAGCCCAAGTTATCTAATAAATGGACATAATGCAAAATTCTAACAACAAAAAAATGATGCAAATTCAATAACATTTAATCAATGTGGCTAATCAAGCTCTAACTATGCATCCTCAAACTAATCCTAATTTCATTCCTATACCTTTTTGGAATGCCTCAACTGATGTCATTCCTCAACCTATAATGAATAACAAGATGGTTCAAACTATTCAAAATGAATATTTGACCCCCTTCATTATTTCCATTGATATTGGTAACATATCTCCAACTATCAAATATGATGGGACTAAATACCCTACCTCATTTCTTAAAGCCTTTGGAAACCTTTATAAAGAGTGAATCCAAACTAATACCTTCACCATAACTAAAATATTAGTGAAAAACTTAAATGGTGATGTATTAGAATGGTATAATCAACTTCCCCCACATTCTACTTGGAAACTTGAAGATTTGTAAATCCTTTAGTTAAAGAGTTTCAACACAATGATCTTCCCAAAAATTGTCTTAACCACTTCATAAATGCTAAGAAATATCCCACTAAATCAGCTCATGAATTTATAAAAAGATGCAAATCTTTATCTTATAAAATAGACCATAACATGACTAATGATAACTTATTCAATATTTTAATCACCACTTTAACTCCCACTCTTTAATATAAGGTTTGAACCTTTGCTCCCTGAATACTTAATGAAGATCTTGATCAAACTAAACATCAAGACTTTATCATGAAGAAATTATAACATAATCCTAAACTTATTAAAGGTTATTTCCAAACATCTAATGCTATCACTAGTAATACTCCACAAACCAAACTAGGAGCTACCAAAATCAATGTTCATTCACCTTCTCATACACCTCTTTTAGTTCAACAAATGGAACAATTTTTACTTCCCTCAAAACCTTTCATCTATCCAAATTCTCCTCTTAATTGGTATGGTCCAATTTTTTTTTTGATTCCATGCCAACATTGGGAATTATCATTGATCTTATATAGGTCTCAATAAATTTGTTGTATCCTATATGCTTGGTGATTCATTCAATCATAAATCTATGATCAATCTTCATCATTGAAAATACATTGCTACTTTTCAAAAATGATAAACTTCTAAAGCTTATATTTCAAATAACCAAAAATATTATTCAAATAATAAACCAAATATGAAGGATGTTTATGCCATTGATGTTGATTATGACCAATATTTCAAAAATTCTCAATATGTCAATACTGCTAAGGTCAATTATCATCACAAACTGGTTCACAAAGATCCCATTACCAAGCCTAAGAAGCCATATTTATGGGAACAACTTATTAAAGATACTACCACTACTAATAATTCTTTAGAAGCCCAAGAGGAACCATATCCTCCTTTCAATCTTCCAACCAAATCTATTCCTCCAAAATATAATTTACCTCCTAAAACTTATGCTGGTTATTTGAAGTATCATTAGAATTTTCTTGAAGAACTCAAATCTATGCCTTGTAATATTTCACTTATGGAGTTGGTTCTTACTTCACCCTATCATTATAAATTCCTTATGTAACAACTTCAGAAATTGAAGATCCATCCTCCATACATTAATAACCACATTCTATTGAATCTCAACCTACCAACGTAAATACCATTGAAAATATGTGTCTTTCTTCCAAGACCTCTATTGGATTCCTTCATGAGGACATGATCAATGATCAAATTATTTTTCATGCTGATGATCCACCACTTTTCATCAAAGTAGCCATTAATACCACTCTTATAAAAAAAATCTAGTTGATAAAGGTTCTATTATTAATGTGACATCTTTATGGCTCATCCAACAACTTAGTTATTATAAATATCATCTCAAGAAAACTCATCTTACTTAGTATGGTTTTGACAAGACTAATCAAAATCCACTTGTTTGTACTTGGAGTCCTTTAACCATTGGACATAAGACTATTCAAACCAAGCTTATGGTCCTTCATCTTCCTTGATATTGTAACATACTCCTTTGTCATCTATGGACTCATCGAATGAGGGCCATTGCTTCTTTTAGTAGTTAATGCATTAATTTCTTACATAATAGAAAATGGTATAATCATTAAGCCGATCCCAATCCATGGAGTATTCAAATTCCTAATCCTTAATAACAATATCATATTCCTACCATTCCTAAGATTAATAGTGATCCTTTACCTAAGTTCATCAACATGAATCCTGATCCTTATTGCAAATTTTGATGATGATGAGCCCAATGATTTGTAACATACTTGTAATACTACTAAGTTACCTCCATATAATTTGAAATAGCTTCCTCCTTCTCTATTACTCAAGGATCGTACTATTCCTCTTATTGATGAGATTACGAATTTCCCCCCTCTATGTAATGCTCAAGAGATTTCTTTACCTGAAGATGCCTTCACTTACAATGATTTTGGAATGGCTAAATTATTTCAAGATCTTCTCATCATGTCTCCTCGTACATTCAATAATATTAGTATTTCACCCTCTGAAATGCCCCCTGATTCTTAAGCATGTGAAATTTATCCAACACATGATGATAACTATATAATGTCCCAAGCTCAATCTAGATACTTGGATGTCCAACATTGTTAGAAACCTTTATCCCAAATTCATGATTTTAATCAAGATGTTCATACCATTTTTGTGGATCATACCTTAGATCCTGAGGGTCATGTGTCTCCTACTAATTCTCCTCTTATCGATACTCCTTGGATGGTAGAGTAAATTATACCTTCCAAACCTCAAGAAATTTCTACATATCCTTTACCACCTATGGATCCAATAATTAGCTCTAATCCTTCTCCCATCATTGAAACCACTGATATTCTAACCCCTTCTATGCCACCAACCTCTTCTACTCCTAAAATTACACTAGATGCCAAGGCAACCAATGTTTGTCAGATCAATTTTGAGTATGATTACCATGGTAATAAAATTATATATCTTGAAGTAGATGTCAAATATTATGTTCCTCTTCCTACTGTACCTAGTGATGAAGCTATCCTTGAGTTACTTTATGCCTGAGAACCTCAACTTCCTTGGTAACATCATAAACTTGGAAATTTTAAGACTAAAGCTCCTTTCTTCAACTTCATTGATAAAATTGATCGTAAAACAAATATAATTTTTGCCTTACCTAATGCACCATACAAATTCAAGATGATAATGTCATTCTTATCAAATAAACCACTCACATTCAATATGGTACACCATCTTATCCTCAACCAATTATTATCTCTCGAGAGTTCTCACCTATTGAACATGATAATTTTAGCTTATTCTTTGATAAATATCATGAGGCTTTCGATTGGTCCTACGAGGACATGCTTGACATTGACCCTAGAATTATGGTGCATAATATCATTACTTATCTTAATGCCAATCTTGTGCATAAAAAATAAATAAAATTTCTACCTGAAGTTTCCACTTTATGTCATAAGGAAATCATCAAATTAATCGATGATAAATTTATTAAACTAGTGGATTATTTTGAATGGGTTTCCAACATTGTCCTTTTTTAAAAGAATGTCACTATGGTTATTTACATTTGTATTGATTTATATAATCTTAATCTTACTTATCCTAAGGACAACTTCCATTTACCTTCAATAAATGCCATTTTTGATTCCATATCTAGTTAAAAAATGTTATCTCTTATTAACAAATTCTTGGGATATAATCAGATTCATATCACTCTCAAGGACCAACATAAGACTAATTTTACCATAGAATGGGGAACCTTATTATGTCAAAATGACCTTCAGCCTCCAAAATGCTAGAGTCACTTACCAACAATCAATGAACCACATCTTTCATGATCTCATTCACAAAATTGTTGAAACCTATGTGGGTGATCATTTCGATAAATCCAAACATCGTAAGAATCATCTTTCTAATCTTGATATCATCTTTGACCATCTCATTAAATATAAAGTTAGAGTTAATATTTACAAATGTGACTTTGGAGTCACATTTATAAAATTGTTTGTATTCTTAGTCTCTCTCTACAACATCAATTTTGACCCTACCAAAATTAGTGCTATCATTAACATGCTCATTCCTCATTCTTTCCTGACATTCATACTTATTTAGGCGAATTTGGGGTAATTAGTTGATTTGTCCCTGAAATGGCATATCAAATTCACTCCATCAATTCACTTCTTAAGAAAGGTACCGCCTTAAAATGGATAGATCCATGTCAAAAATCCTTTGATAACATGAAAGAGTCATTGCTTCATCCACCTACACTTCATCCTCCTTCTAATGATAAGCCTTTAATTCTATATACTTCTTACACACCTATTCAGTTGGGGTAATGCTTTCCCAACAAGATGATATGAGAAGAGAGTATCTTATCTACTACATTAGGTGAGGCCTCATCAATTATGAAAAACCTTTAATTCTATATACTTCTTACACACCTATTCAGTTGGGGTAATGCTTTCCCAACAAGATGATATGAGGAGTATATTATCTACCAAAATTGAGTATGATTGCCTTGCCATCTATTTCATAGCTGAAAATATTCATCATTATATGTTTTACCAAACTACTTATGTCATTATTTATATTGACCCCTTCATCATTCCTTCTTCAAAGTATTTCTTCTTGGAGATAGAGTTGGTAAGTGGATGATCCTCCTTATGGAATTTGATCTCTGCATTATCACTCAAAAGGCTATCAAAAGGCAAATCATAGTTGATCAACTTACTATAGCTTCTATTCCAACTACTTCTTCTCTTCAATATAATCTTCTAGATGACAATATCCTTTACATAAAAAGTCTTAATCAAGATATTTCTCTCAAAGATTATTTTCATAGCTTTATTACCAATCTTGAAGCTAATAATCTTGATGAATCCACTACTCCCTCCATTACTACTAAACTAAAAGTTGTTATCGAGGAGCTTCCTAAAATTAATGTTGACTTGTATGAGGGTACTTGGAACCTTTACTTTGATGGTAATAAATGCCTTCAAGGAGTTGGGTTAGGTTGCATTCTCAAAATTCCTCTTGGAAAGATTATTATTTTAAATTTTGTCTTCACCTTTGATTTCACTAATAATATGGCTAAATATGAAGCTCTTATCTTTGGCATGAGAGTTTCTCTTAATTTAGACATTCAATACCTTCATGATCTAGGTGATTCTTATCTTATTTGTTATCAATTCAATGGTGATTATCAAATTAAAAGTGAGAAACCCATCACATATCATCAAATTAAAACCACTCTTGCTAAGGATTTCATCTCTTTCACTATTAAGCCTATTCCTAAAGATCAAAATTCTATTGTTGATTCTCTTTCCTCTTTAGATTCTCTCTTTCATCTATACCAAGTCCTTTCCAATCCTAATTTTCTTATACAAATAAGAAAATATCCATCTTTGACTCAGCCACTAAATTCACTTATCTATCATATCAAGGTTGTTACCATTCAACAAATCCCATGGTACCAAGACATCATTTAATTCCTATAACATCAAACTTATCCTCCTAATTTAGACTCTTATGAAAAGACACATTTGTAAACAAGATTTCAAGTATGTATTTTGACACAACATCCTTGATTATCACAATGATGAATTTACCTTACTTCATTGTGTTATGAAAGATGAGGCCCCTCCTCTTCTTGAACAAGCAAATATGGGAATTTATAGTGGCCATTATAGTGAACATGTTACATCTTGCAAATGCTGATGTATGGGTTACTTTTAGCCTACTCTTGAAAATGATGTAATTGAGTATGCTAAAAAGTGTAATCCTTGTCAAATTCATAATGATCTAATCTATTCACCTCCATCTAAACTTAAAACCATAAAATCTCCTTAGCCATTTTACATATGGGGATTCAATCTCATTGGCAAACTACCTCGATCCCAAGATGGGCACATATTTATCATCACTGGTACTAAATATTTTACCAAGTGGGTAGAAGCCATGCCCTTTATTAACTTAATTATTCCTACCATTTCCAAATTTATTCTTAATTAAATAATTTTCCATTTTGGTGTTCCCCATACCATCATTTTTGACAATGGTGGTAATGTCAAAAATAAATTTTTTAAACAACTTCGAAATAAATTCTAGATTAAATATAAGTTTTTCATGGCTTATAATCTATAATATAATGGCCAAGATGAGGCCAATAATAAAATTATTAAAAAAATTATCCTCAAGACAATCCATGAAACCCATATATATTGGCATATTCATCCTTACCCTATACTTTGGGCCTATCAAATACGTATTACGACTGGGGCAACTCCATTATCTCTAGTCTATGGTTCTGAGTTAGTTCTTACTTTAGAAGTTGAGCTTCCATATCTTCATATATCTCTTCATGGTATTATTCCCAATGAATAATTACATAAATATAATATTCATTCCCTTGATATACTTAATGAATTTCATCTTTCCACATTACAACATAACCGCCAATACAAGTCTCACATTACTAAACAACATAACAAACATGGTAAAATTTGCACATTTGATGTTGGTGATCTTGTCCTTAAATTAGACTACACCCATGATAAAGAATTTAAATATGCCCAAAAATGGTGGGACACATATTTATTCAAATATATTATTGGTCCAATCACCTATCACCTTCAAACTAATGAAGGCTATGTTTTTAAAGAGCCCACCAATGTACAGTTCCTCAAAAATTAGTTTTCCTAAACATTCCCTTCTTTTCATGCTTTTTATATATATCTATCTAACACTTTGTTTATGTTACTTACAAGAGTCTCTCCCTCTTTAGAAAGTATATTCCTTTCAAAAAACCTTAGTCCACCCTTTTGGTCTTTTGATTTCTTGATGTATCATAGTCTTTTTTGTCTTCTTGCATTTTATCTTTTTTGGACACCCCTTAGGTTTTTATTTTGTGATTTGCTTTGTAATACCATGGATATGATCTAACATTCTCACAAAAATATAATCTTTTACTTATTTTTCTACCTAATGTTTTCCAGTTTAATTTTTGATGCCCCTTGGGTTTTTTCTTTTATGAGCTAATTTGTAAGACCGTAGATAAGATCTGACACTCCTCACAAAACTATCATCTTTTTGCTTACCTCACTTTATATTTCACTTACTTTTTGTCACCCCTTGAGTTGTTATTTTATGAAGTTGTAGTATAAGACCATGGATAAGACCCGACCCTCATAAAATTACCATATTTCCATTTTATATTACATCCTTGATTCTCAAACTTTAGCTTTTGCTTATTTTTTTAGATGTAATTTATGAAAATAATCCATGGTAGCATGTTTTCCTCCATTTCTCTCATTTTTATGATAATGAATCATGATTTTCTATCAATGTATCCACTTTTACCCTTTGTTACACTTTTTTACGATTTGAAGTAATTCAAATTATTCCATGTGTCACTCCTCTTGATTTCTTTCACTCCACATTGGATAAAACAAGGTCAAAGTCAAGATATCACTTTTATTTCACCTATATTTATGAGACTCTTAGACCCTATGCTCTTTGAAGTTTCTCTCTCTTAGTAACCTTATCCCAAGTATTTAAATGAAAGTTGTCTTTAGCACTCATGTTTGGTTTTCCAAATCTATATGGAGGAGGAATAGAAAAAGCCATCAAAAAATTTAAAATCCAAATCATTTGAATAAAAAAGTAACAACATCTAAAAGGAAACATACAAATCTCAAAATTTAACATCACACCAAAATATGTGATTACAAATACATATCCTATCTCTAATCAGATCTTAAAATCCATAGTTGGCCTCACATAGAGTTGAGGTCCTTTGGGGTAAAGTAGGTTATTAGATTTGAATAGGGTATTTCAACAAACTCTATGGTACTACCTACTTTCTCACGTAAGTACCTAATATTCCTAGTATATTGATGACTCTATAAGGGGTCCTGAGGAATGGGGAACATGTTATGAGAAGGTAGGTACATTTTACTTTTCATGAATATAGCCTTTATGGTATGATCTATATACTTCATTTATTTACTTAATAATTATGTGTCTAAGATAAGTTTTTCATAGTCCTTAAGGTTGAAAGTCCTCTTGTTTTGACAAACCTAATTTGAGTATCTTAAATTTGATAAAGAGTTCCTCTACCTTGGTTTTTCCTTCATTATCCCCTCCACCCCTTTCATTTCCCCCCTTGATAGATAAATTATGATTCCAAATATATTTTCCCTTCTTATTTAATTACTTCATCTTCACCTTTTAAAAACATGCTAGTAGTACTTTATTTTAGTTTTATCTATCTTTAGAGCAAAACAACATGTTTGAGTAACTATGGATTACTTATTTCTTTGCACCATGATTTACATTTCTAGACTTGTCTTATCATTTGTTCAACTATCTTACTATTATAGACACCTAAGTTTGTACCCCATTTTTCCATTATTGAGTGAGGTTGGCTTGTTATTTTTTACTCACCAATGTTGTTTTTCCTTTTTATGCACCTTTTTCCATTGTTCAATGAGATCAGGATTGTTACTGCTCACTCATCAATGTTGCTTTACCTTTTTGTTTTTGCTTTGAATTTTTATCTTTTATTACCATCTTGTTTGACATGTATCCTTGGTTTTACTTGGTGAGTTTTCCTTTCTTACTTAAGGATAGCTTGTTTGAGTTTTTCGGTCTTTAGTAGCCTTGGCTTTCTAGTTACCTATTTTACTCTTGTTATTTGACTTGGTCATTTAGTCTAGCATACCACCTATCAAATTTCCAAGGTTTGTCCCATCCTCATAGCACTAGTTATCTTATATTTCTTTCATCTATTTGTTTTTTCTCTTTATTTTTATATTCTTAGGTTTTTTGAAAGTAGTCTCTGCACCCTACACAATCAAAACTAACAACATAGTAGACAACCATTCAGTAATAAAGGTAAGTCAAGGTATGCATTGCATTTAATTTTTAGTTATTTACTTTTAGTTATTTTTCTTTAAAATACTACAATTTTTTTTAGCATCAGTGTTGTGTGGTACTATGTTCTTTCTCGAAGCACCATCCCCTGTTACACCTTAGTGACATGTGATGAGCTTCGAGTGAGGAATATGTATACACATACTATTTTCAATCTTTTATCAATTAATAATGCTTAACATGTTGTAGGAACCTATTGAGTCTCAATATCTCTAAGTGCACACCCTAAGGGGTGCATCGAGAAAGGGGTGGGTAGACCTTTGGTGCTTCACAAGATTATTGTCCCTTATTGCCACATTATTACCAATCCAACGAACTATTAAAACCATTACCTAAGCTATTACTCCTCACTTGGACACTCCTCTAGTCTTTCTCCTCACCTTGATCCCCTTTAGCCAGTTGATTATACTAGGTCAACTGGGTTGATCCTATATAGTTTTCAACCTCTAACTATTGTACAAGGTCAACTAGGTCAACCCTATATTATTTAGGGGCATTTTCAATTAGATTTTTATTATCCCTTTGACTGACCTAGCTTGGGACCTAGAAATTTATCTCCTAAAAACATACAGGGTCAATTGGGTTGACCCCGTATAATTGACATATTCAAAAGGATTTAGGGTGAGATCTGCTTATAAATATAAGATCATTTCATCATTATTTTAATATGCAATAAGAGTTATAATTCACTCGTGCTTCTTTATAATATGTTTTTCCACCATTCTACTTGAGGAGTCTTAGCTTAAGGTTTATACTTGGAAAATCTAGTCTTGTGGATAATTATTAGATGTTTTAGCCTTTCTTAGTTATCCTTATAAACCATAACAACCTCTTGTTTATCCCCTTTGGCCAAGGGAGAGATTGAGTCTCAATGGGTTCACATTCAAGTAAGTATATTCTAACTTTGTTCTCCTCCCTTTACTAGATAAAAATATCATAAGTATTGGATTGAATAATATTACTCTTCATATTCCATGTATTAGGGTCTTATTCATAATTATCTTAATTGATATTATCTTATACATGTTTTGATTGCTTTACTAAATCTTTTATTATGCCACAAGCTTTGGTGTGCACTAAATTAGATTTAGTTTCTTGTTATTATTATAGAGTGAACATTAAACTCGGGAATATTTTATGGTTTTTTCATTATTGTGTTAGATAGTAGGCTTTAGAACCTTTCCTAACATAGTGTATTGTGATAAGTGATCCCCTAATCAAGTCTAGTGGATCCCCATAATGGTCATGCTCCCACTTAACAAATGTATTCCGAATAGAAAGTGTAGGTATGCTCTGTTTTCTTAGAGCCAAGATTGATTTTTATAAGCATGATACATTTCTAATTGCATATAGATATGAAGGAACTTTGATATGCAAATTAAAATTCCTATTTTTTTGCATTAGTCTATTTTCTAGATTTTCATTAATTTTAGTGATTTAGTTTTTTCAGGGCATTATCTAGGGTGGTTTTTGAAGACTTCAAATTTGTAGGTGGTTAAGAATACCTTTCATTTATTTAATCTTTTTCCATAATATGATATGATTGTGTTAGAAACATCTCTCATTACATAGTAGAATCCTAATTACTCAAAGTATTTTATTCATTTGCATAAACAATTTCCTTTTTGATAAACTAGAAATTTGCATTATTTGGAAATAATAATATTGAGAACAAAAAATTAACTTAGGATTACATTAGGCATTCTCTTGCACCCTTGATTGAAAATGTATTTCATTTGGACTAAAAGTGCTTCTCTCTTAAGCTTATGGATCACTTGATAGTTCTGTCAATTCAACATTGTCATTTTTGTAATTTTTATGAAAGTAGATTTCTTATTTCAATTGCTTGATTTATTATGGTTATACCTATTAGAGATAGTTGCATCCTTTGTGTGCTTGATCATGTTATCGCTAACTTGGTTTATGAGTCTTTCTATATCTTAGTGCAATTTGATAAATTAGATAGCCTCTATAAATCTCTAGTAGTTCATAGTATCCTTGAGCCTTTTAGCCTTTTAGGTGTTTACTTAAGTAAATTGTGTACCCCATTGACAAACATTAGTGGTTTCATTCAGATTCTTGGAGCCATAGGATCTACTATAATATCTTGCATCATATTAAACTATTGAAACACTTTTTTAGGCTTTCACTCTTAGATGATGTGAGACTAAATCCATGTAATAAAGCATCTAGATATAATAAACGACATGCAAAATGCATTTTGAGGCTAGTGAAATTGATATAGATTATAAGGCTATTAGATAAATAATTGGGTTGTCAGCTCATCAAACATATGTAGGTAAAAGTAAATCTCCCTATGATGTCCTTTATGATTGGTGCCTATCTCCACCTAACCATAGGCCAATGGCTCATTCGGGTCCCTGACCCATCTCTGGACCACTAGACACTCTATGCATATGTGATCCCATCTCCAAATCATGAGTAATGTGTAAGCCCCAATGATCTATCCTCCTCAATAAGCCATAATTTTCAAATCCATGTACATTTAGGCTAATATTTTTGGCCCCCATACAAATTTTGTAACATCATCCATTATGGTATAAATCACTCTTCCCATGCCCATGTGGAAGAAATGATCACTCTTGTTAGGTAGAAATATGCCACTAAAAATAACCATTAGCATAATAAACTCCTAGTTAATCAACACTGGTGGTGATGGATCCTTTGAGGCTAGGTCATATGGCCACAAATTAGTATATGTCTCTAGTAAGTAAATGTCCATCTTACATAAACCATGGGAATATCTAAACATTTGATCAAGTTATCGAACATTGACTGATCCCATGCTAGATTTGTTGAAAATAATTTGTGGCCTCTCATGGGTAGCTTGAGGATATACCATGTAACTTCAAGTGTAACCATGGCCTCCCCTGTCAACAAGTGAAATGTCAAATTATTAGTGTGTCATCACTCTACTAGGGTACTCATACATGCTTGGTCTACTTGAATCACATGCATTTGTGCAATTTCATATAAGTCTAGGGCTTGGAGGAATGCAAACATATCCATTTTCCATAGTATCCATAAATATGGGAACATAAATCTCATGCCATCAATAACATAATATGCTCCTTCACCCACAACAAGATTAATGTTAGCCTACATTAGTATCTAAATAAGTGAAAGTGTCTACCCATAGAAAATTGAGTCACCACATGCTAGTTTATCTTACCAATGCCTTAGTCCAAGGTTTTTGGAGAAGTCACCATTTTCCTTTAACCCTAAATAATGACTTCACCTATTTTGGAGAAATCACCGATTAGGAATTTTTAACATTTTTCAATGAAGTCTTTGATTTAGTGAATTACATCAATTTTAAGTGAAATCACCATTTTGGGTAACCCACAAAAATGGAAACTTTATATGTTTTCATGAAATTTACAAATATGTGAAATCTATCACTTTAGGAATAAATCATCAATAATTTTTGGTAAAGTCACCATTTACCTTGGTCATAGCTATCATTTTTCCTTCCATAAAAATGGTGACTTCACCATTTTCCTAACTAGGACAAGCATTAAATGAGTAATAAATGCACTTAAGGTCAAGGGTGAGGTCACTTACCATAAGCATATCATGTGGAGGTTTTTTATGCTCCCTCAATTGCTAATGTGTCTCCATCCTCATCCACATGCCATTTCTTATCAATGACTCTCACAAAAAACCAAAGCTCAAGTTTACAAAGGGATTGGGTGAAAAATGAACCATTTTCACCCTATGGGATGAATATATAGCTTGAAATTTTGAATTTTACACCCCTAGTGCCTAAGGTTCCTTCTGCTTAATCTAAGAGGTTTATTTTTTACCTCTAGGATTTATTTTACATATTATTTGATCCTATGTTCCTTATTTCTTGGTCATTTTATCACGAGACCATCTTAATGGGCCTCTTTAGAGACTCATTTAACAACATTATTTTTATACCTATGCCTTGTGTTAGTTTGAATGTGTATCTTTGTACTCAAACTTAGACTATATTCATGTAATTATTCTTTATCAACTCAATGTAGATCCATTTTATGGGTTTCTTGCATAAGCTCCCTTTACCAATTTTACTAGATGTAACAAATTATTTTCCTTCTAATCAGTGATATATTTTACCGTCTTGGGGTATACTCATTTTCAATCATGTAATCCACACGCGCCTTATCAAGGAAAATACATGTGCTAATGATTATAGCTACCTTTGGGCAAATCATTCTTTTTTGACCTATTTCCTCTACCAAGGCAAATCCCTGTGTAAATGATTATAACTGACTTTTGGTAAATCATTATTTGTTATCGTATTTTCCTTACTAAGGAAATTACTATGGAAAATACTTGTGCTAATGATTATAACTACCTTTGGGTAGATCATTATTTTTCACTTTACCTACCCTATAGGGGAACATACATATGCCACTAGTTATAATCACCTTTGGGAAAATCAATGTTTCATCCTACATTTCCACTAGATCATGCCATTTTATTCATTTTGATGGAACATTCAACTCTATTTATTGCCTAATCCATCAAGGGGCATCTAGGGATAATTGACCACCCTTTGGGGTATGAACCTTTCATCTTTATGGACTTTGCATTATTTGAAAAGTTGTTATTATGACTATGCCTCATAATGCCTTTTCAAATAGGGGAAAATTTTAGAAACTCATTTTTGGCCACATTTTGTGTCTATAGTAGACTTTTGATTGATTTCTATAAAATCATGTGAATTAAGCCTAAAAGTCACTAGATTACCCAAATTATTTCATGCATGGGATATACTTGCCTAGAATCATGTCGAGGCTTCCTTATTTGGGGTATTACCCTATATTAAATGATAACCTATCTTGGATTCAACCCTAGTCAAATTACAACCTATAAAATTGTCAAATTGACCTTTTAATCTATTAATGCAAAACACTAAAACAATTCCTAAATGTCAAAAACCCTAAACATGATTGATTAAAAAGAAACTTCAATTAACTTATTTATTAAAAATTTGAAGTTAAATTAAGGAATTACATTTAAAATAAAAGCATTTTTTCAATAAAGATGAGGTCAAAGTCAAAATAATTAATAATATCTTTTATAAATGCCTAAAATTCCAAGAAAATGTGAGTCACACATAAATATCTTCTATGAGTTGTCAATCCTCATAAATATCTTCTATGAGTTATCAAGCCTTCATAATTACTTCAACCCAACTCAAGGTTAATCCAAAGTTGACTAAAACTAAACCTAACTACACTTGAGTTAGAGTTAGTTTTAGAACCTATAAATACAAATGCCATTTCCCCTATCTAAACAAGCTCTCAAGACAATGTTATAATGCTAAATTTATTAAGGATAAGCTTCACCAAGATAAGACAAGCCTCAAGTGCTCCTAGAGAAGTGTTTCTTAATTAGAAAATTCATTTATGAAAGTCTTTATTTCCCACAATCCGAATATGAACATACTCTATGCCAATGAATGAGCACTAGTTAGATAAGGGAGGCAACATAGTCTTGTGTTTTATCTTATATTTATAATTTTGTTCATTACATTAAGCTCAACCAAGTACATAGGCAAGATTAGTTTAGTTTCTATTATATTTTTGTTTGGAATTTTATTTTGATTTCAATAATATGAAACTAATCAAATTTGGCTCCTTGAATTCCTAATGATATAGTCTCTTGCTTATTTCTTGCACACTCAGTTTGTGATGTCATGAGTGTTCTCATGAATCTATCCTTCCTTATTTGGTACCTTGATGGACATCATTCCTCTTCCCCCATGTAGTTTACACAGATTATTTTTAGATTATGTAGTTCATACACATGCTTAAATTGTTATATCTATCTTGAAAACCTTGTGAATGTTAAATCTAACATACATCATACATTACCAACTTATGTTGAATTTAGTTTATATTCCAATGTAATGAAAACACATTATACTAGTTAATCATGTATATATCATATGTTTTTATCCTAATACACATCATGTAGAGCATTTAATTTAAGGATAGTTATTACACATGTTCAACAAATCCCCTTAAAAGAGGGGGCATTCACAAGGGTTTATCATAGAGAACAGGCCATTTGAGTGCACTCAGAGTATAATTTTAAACATATAAACATAGAAATATAGAGATCATAATCAAGAAATATAGTGGAAAATAGCTAGATAGAGACCAAAGTCAATTTGGTTCAAAATAACATAGAGGACATTAGTGTGCCACATAAGACATTAGCATGATATGCTATTATCCAAGAGATTGTGCTACTATACAATAGCCCCATAAATAGGAAAATTTAGATTTCACAAAAGAACACAATAATTAATCTCCATATTTGCATAGTTTTAGTCATAAAATATTATATTTGATTAGTTTATGCTCAAATTTTCATAAAATCATATCAGGTTTACTCAGATTGGGGGAGTCATGCATGACATGATCATGTTAGGTTGTGGAGCTAAAAGCTTCACTGATGCAAACAGGGAAGGATGTTGCTGAGAGGTTGCTGAGTGTCACAGTCACCAGCGTCGGTTAGGCCGACCGACGTCAGCCAGTGGTGGACAGGAATGCAACTGACGTTGGTAGGAGTCTGCTGACATCGGTCACCTCCAGGTAGACAGGGACTGATGTTGATCGCCTGTGCATTTCCAGAATTGTCGATTGCATGAACAGTTTGTTAACAAACTGAGTGTTTGCATGTTAAGAGCCAATTTTAGACTTGAAGCTGTGAATCTAATTATTGTAATTAGGTGTCTAATTATTGTTTGCATGAGATCTATATAATAGACTCATGGGCTGTATTGTAATTTGTGTTAGAGAGTAAGAGAGCAAATATTAGCTCCTTATGTGTGTGAAGAGAGCAAGGTGTGTTCTTCCTAGTGCCATAGTGCCAAGTGTGGGTACTGGTTTGGAGAATCATAAGGATTCTTCATGTATGTAGGATCTTGGTCAGTAGGTGTGCAAGGCCATGTTTGGAGATCTACATGGTAAGTAAGATCACTGATCTGTAGGTGTATGTGTGTGCAAGATCTAGGTTTGTAGGTGTGCATAACTAGATTGATTTGTAGGTGTGTAAGATTAGGGAGGACAACAACACAATAGGTAGCAAGATCAGGATAGATCTACTTGGATTATGGTGTGTACTTGGTTATTGAGCAAAGATGAAGGCAAGGTAGATCCTTCCATAAGTAAGATCATTTGAGTTGTAGGTTGCTGCAAGTTTAGGGGAGATATACTTAGAGTACGTTGAGTACTTGGAGTGCGTGGAGTGCGTGGAGCACTTGTGTACTGACAGTAGTGGATACTGACTGGTTAGAGGTAAACACCAACTTTGTGTTTGAGTTGTGTGTTGGGATTGTAAGAGAGAGAGCTTTGAGGAAAGAATCACTGTACACTTAAGGTGTGGGAAGCCTCTGAGAGGTGTGAAGAAGAAGTGGCATCTTCTTTATTGTATTCTTTTCTGGATGAGTATTAAGACATATTGTATTGTCTCTCATATTCTATGTTATTTCTAAATTCTAGTTACTTGTTGCTTCTGGTTTAATTCCACATATTAAGTTGCTTGGTAATCAATGGTGCTTCAGTGGGTTCCTAACAGTTGGTATCAGAGCATGTTTGTTATTCTAGGTGCCTGACAAGTGGTATCAGAGCTAAGGTTGCAGGGAGTAGGTTTGTGTTTGATTACAGGTCACTCTCAAGGGTTTTTTATTGAGTAAGAGTATAGCAATGGCAGAAGAAAGTACACTAAGAATGGAGGAATTCAAAGACATGAATGATCAATTACGATGTTATGGAAAGAAAGAGCAGGTAAAGAAAGATTGTTGGTTAGTAGCAGAGTAGCATGAAGGAACTAAAGAAGCAGATGCTGTAGGTGTAGTTGCACAGGGTGCTCTGGGAGTTTTCTTGGATAAAATAAAATCTTGTTTTATAGATTATGTTGCCTCTTTCCATTCAACTCAAAATAGAGTATTTTTCCATGTTAAGGTTTTTAGAGACTTTGGAAAGATTTATTTAGGGGCTGGTGTGCCTTGCCAAAGAATTGGCAAAGGGAAAGTGAAGCTAAAATTGCAGGCAGCCAACACATGGGTGTTGAAGGAGGTCATGCAAGTCTCGGTCTTGAAGATGTGGCTAATTTCTTTAGGAAAGTTGGGTGATGAGAGATGCACAGAAACTCTCACAGCGGATGCACTTGAATTAGCATGTGGTAAGAAAGTAGGTACTCTTTATCTACTTGCTTGTATTACTAATTCTTCTTCTATTACAAGGACATGGCTTTGTAGGCTTGGTCACAAGAGCAAGAAGGAGATGCATGTTCTTAAGCGGAAGTTAGATGTCTTTGATAAACTTAAGAACTAGAAAGCCTTGGTGTTCTTGGAGGAGATGACGGACAGAGATCAGTGGATGGGGATGGATACCTCTGAGCAGGGCAATTTGGACATGGGTTTGATTCAAAGTAAGCTTGCAGGTAAAAAGTCATCACTCACAGATATACACAGGTACCAACATCGGTCAAGGGTAATCGACGTCAAACAGATAGGTGCCGACATCAGTCATGTGCAGACCAGAGAAGTTGGTGGTGTTGGGTAGGGTGTCTGCCAGTGTCAGTCATAGAACTAATGTCAGCGACCAGGTAAGACCGATGTCGGTTAGAAAATTGGCATTGGTAGAAAGGACAGTCGCATGGAACTGACGTTTGTCGGATGTAAATTGTGTGGTGACTGAGGTTGGTCATTGTAACAAATTTTAGGCAGATAGCAAGCTATCAAGGAGTCTCAAATGCCCATGGGGAGGACTAAAAGTGTAAGTAAGCCTCAAATTCATTGTTCCTCTTCTTTATACTCATTGCTTACTATAGAGCAAGAAGGATCCAAGAAACAATGGGAGCATGGCATGAATAGGATGCAGAACCAAATGGGAGATTTGGTAGGGTTGCTAGCCGGTATGAAAGCACTGAGAGACGAATGGATTCCTTGGTTAAAGAATAGAGAGAATGGATACGTGAGATGGAAGGCCAGGTCATATGGTCTTGAGGAAGCTACAGGATAGTGGTACAGGTTTTGATAGGTGGATGACAAAGCAGGGCTTTAGTCAATGTCAGTGTAACCATTGTGTTTGTCTTACCAGGTGGATGATGATTGCAACATTATCCTATTACTGTATGTGGATGGTATACTAGTTACAGGTTTAGACATATAGGGTTTTGCTGAGCTAAGGGTAAGGTTAGTTCAGTGGCATGTCATGAGGAATTTGGAGCAGCGAAATTCTTTAGCATGAGAGACATGGAAGATCACAGGTTGATTTTGTCTCCAATGGGAGATGATGTGAATTAGGTGTTAGTGAGGTTTAATACGTAAGATGTAGAACCAGAGCACACCAAGGGCTGGACAGTTTAGTGTCTAAAATCACATGAGGTCTGGTATAGACCTAAGCTTTCCCCAGCAGTGGGAGCTGTTAGAGAGTTAGGAGCCAATTCAAGGAAGTGGGTTCTTAGGTATTTGAGAGGGACTAACAGCAGAGATTCATGCTATGCAGGGTCAGGACTTCACTACATGGGTTTGTAGGTTCAGATGTGGTAGGTTACTCAAATGACAGGAGGTGCACCACAGGTTGTGTGGTGGTTGGTCTTCAATATTGAGCTTGAAGAGGGATACAAGCCAGGAAATAGATTAGATGGGATACATGTATAGGTACAGTGCAGTTGTTTATCTCCAAGTGGGAGATTGTTAGGTTATGGAGCTAAAAGCTTCACTGATGCAAATAAGGAAGGAGGTTGCTAAGAGGTTGTTGAGTGTCACAGTCACCAGTGTCAATTAGGCCAACCGACATCGGCCAGTGGTGGACAGGAATGCAACTGACATTGGCAGGAGTTGACCGACATCGGTCACCTCTAGGTAGACAGGGACCAACATCGATTGCCTATGTAGTTTCAAAACTATCAGTTACATGAACAATTTATTAATGAATCAAGTGTTTACATGTTAAGAGCCAATTTTAGACTTGAAGCTGTGGATCTAATTATTGTAATTAGGTGTCTAATTATTGTTTGCATGAGATCTATATAATAGACTTATGGGCTGTATTGTAATTTGTGCTAGAGAGTAAGAGATCAAATATTAGCTCCTTATGTGTGTGAAGGGAGTAAGGTGTGTTCTTCCTAGTGCCATAGTGCCAAGTGTGGGTACTGGTTTGGAGAATCAGAAGGATTCTTCATGTATGTAGGATCTTAGTCAGCAGGTGTGCAAGGCCACATTTGGAGATCTACATGGTAAGTAAGATCATTGATCTACAATTGTACGTGTGTGCAGGATCTAGGTTTTTAGGTGTGCAAAACTAGATTGATTTACAGGTATGCAAGATCAGGGAGGACAACAACATAATAGGTAGCAGGATCAGGAGAGATCTACTTGGAGTACGGTGTGTACTCGGTTATTGAGCAAAGAGGAAGGCAAGGTAGATCCTTCCATAAGTAAGATCATTTGAGTTGTAGGTTATTGCAAGTTCAGGGGAGATCTACTTGGAGTACGTTGAGTACTTAGAGTGTGTGGAGCACTTATGGAGTGTGTGGAGCACTGATGTACTGGTAGTAGTGGATACTGACTGGTTAGAGGTGAACACCAACTCTGTGTTTGAGTTGTGTGTTGGGATCGTAAGAGAGAGAGCTTTGAGGAAAGAATTACTATACACTTGAGGTGTGGGAAGCCTCTGAGAGGTGTGAAGAAGAAGTGGCATCTTCTTAATTATATTCTTTTCTAGATGAGTATTAATACATATTGTATTGTCTCTCATATTCTGTGTTGTTTCTGAATTCTAGTTACTTGTTGCTTCTAGTTTAATTCCACATATTAAGTTGCTTGGTAATCAATGGTGCTTCCATGGGTTCCTAACAATTGGTATCAGATCATGTTTATTGTTCTAGGTGCCTGATAAGTGGTATCAGAGCTAAGGTTGTAGGGAGTAGGTTTGTGTTTGATTATAGGTCACTCTCAAGGGTTTCTGATTGAGTGGGAGTATAGCAATGGTAGAAGAAAGTACACTAAGAATGGAGGAATTCAAAGACACAAATGATCAATTATGGTGTTATGGAAAGAAAGAGCAGGTAAAGAAAGATTGTTGGTTGGTAGCAGATTAACATGAAGGAACTGAAGAAGCAGATGTTGCAGGTGTTGTTGCACAGGGTGCTCTAGGAGGTTTTTTGGATAAAATAGAATCTTGTTTTATAGATTATATTGCCTCTTTCCATGCAGCTCGAAATAGAGTATTTTTCCATGTTAAGGTCTTTGGATACTTTGGAAAGATTTATTTAGGGGTTGGTGTGCCTTGCCAAAGAATTGGCAAAGGGAAAGTGAAGCTGAAATTGCAGGCGGCCAACACATGGGTGTTGAAGGAGGTCATGCAGGTCCCGGTCTTGAAGAAGTGGCTAATTTCTTCAGGAAAGTTGGGTGATGAGAGATTCATAGAAACTCTCACAATGGATGCACTTGAATTAGCGTGTGGTAAGAAAGCAGGTACTCTTTATCTACTTGCTTGTATTATTGATTTTTCTTCTATTGCAAGGATGTGGCTTTGTAGGCTTGGTCACAAGAGCAAGAAGGAGATGCATGTTCTTAAGCAGAAGTTAGATGTCTTTGATAAACTTAAGAACTGGAAAGCCTTGGTGTTTTTGGAGGAGATGATAGACAGAGATCAGCAGATGGGGCTGGATACCTCTGAGCAGGGCAATTTAGACATGGGTTTGATTTAAAGTAAGCTATTAGGTAAAAAGTTATCACTCACAGGTATACACAGGTACCAGCATCAGTCAAGGGTAACCGACGTCGAACAGATAGGTGTCGACATCAGTCATGTGTAGACCAGAGAAGTCGGTGGTGTTGGGTAGGGTGTCTGCCAGCGTCAGTCATAGAACTGATGTTGGTGACAAGGTAAGACTGACGTCGGTCAGAAAATTGGCATCAGCAGAAAGGATAGTTACATGGAACTGACGTTGGTCAGATGCAGATTGTGTGGTGACTGAGGTCAGTCACTGTAGCAGATTTTGGTCAGACATCACGCTGTCAAGGAGTATCAAATGCCCATGGAGAGGATTAAAAGTGTAAGTAAGCCTCAAATTCATTGTTCCTCTTCTTTATACTCGTTGCTTACTGCAGAGCAGAAGGATCTAGGAAATAGTGGGAACATGGCATGAACAGGATGTAGAACCAAATGGGAGATTTGGTAGGGTTGCTAGTAAGTATGAAAGCACTGAGAGACGAATGGATTCCTTGGTTAAAGAATAGAGAGAATGGATACATGAGACAGAAGGCCAAGTCATATGTCTTGAGGAAGCTACAGGATAGTGGTACAAGTTTTGATAGATGGATGACAAAGCAGGGCTTTAGTCAATGTCAGTGTAACCATTGTGTTTGTCTTACCAGGTGGATGATGATTGCAACATTATCATGTTACTGTATGTGGATGGTATACTAGTTACAGGTTCAGACATATAGGGTTTTGCTGAGCTAAGGGTAAGGTTAGTTTAGTGACATGTCATGAGGAATTTAGAGCAGCAAAATTCTTTGGCATGAGAGACATGGAAGATCACAGGTTGATTTTGTCTCTAGTGGGAGCTGATGTGAATCAGGTGTTAGTGAGGATCAATACGTAGGATGCAAAATTAGAGCATACCAAGGGCTAGATAGTTGAGTGTCTGAAATCACATGAGGTCTGGTATAGACCTGAGTTTTCCCCAGTAGTGGGAGCTGTCAGAGAGTTAGGAGCCAATTTGGGGAAGTGGGTTCTCAGGTATCTGAGAGGGACCAGTAGTAGGGATTCATGCTATGCAGGGTCAAGACTTCACTACATGGGTTTGTAGGTTTGGATGTGGCAGGTTACTTGGATGACAAGAGGTGCACCACAAGTTGTGTGGTGGTTGGTCTTCAATATTGAGCTTGAAGAGGGATACAAGCCAGGAAATAGATTAGATGGGGTACAAGTATAGGTACAGTGCAGCTATTTATCTCCAAGTGGGAGATTGTTAGGTTGTGGAACTAAAAGCTTCACTAATGCGAACAGGGAAGGAGATTGCTGAGAGTTTGCTGAGTGTCATAGTCACCAACATCGATTAGGCCAACCGATGTCGGCCAGTGGTGGATAGGAATGCAACTGACATTGGCAGGAGTCGGCCAATGTCAATCACCTCCAAGCAAATAGGGACCGACGTCGGTTGCCTGTGCGGTTCCAAAACTGTCAGTTGCACAAACAATTTGTTAATGAACTGAGTGATTGCATGTTAAGAGCCAATTGTAGACTTGAAGCTGTGGATCTAATTATTGTAATTAGGTGTTTAATTATTGTTTTCATGAGATCTATATAATAGACTCATGGGCTGTATTGTAATTTGTGCTAGAGAGTAATAGAGAAAATATTAGCTCCTTCTATGTGTGAAGAGAGCAAGGTGTGTTCCTCCTAGTGCCACAGTGCAAAGTGTGGGTACTGGTTTGGAGAATCAGAAGGATTCTTCATGTATGTAGGATCTTGGTCAGCAGGTGTGTAAGGCCACATTTGGAGATCTACATGGTAAGTAAGATTATTGATCTACAGGTGTATGTGTGTGTAGGATCCAGGTTTGCAGGAGTACAGAACCAGATTGATTTGTAGGTGTGCAAGATCAGGGAGGACAACAACATAATAGATAGCAAGATCAGGAGAGATCTACTTGGAGTACGGTGTGTACTCAGTTATTGAGCAAAGAGGAAGGCAAGGTAGATCCTTCCATAAGTAAGATCATTTGAGTTGTAGGTTGTTTCAAGTTTAGGAGAGATCTACTTGGAGTACATTGAGTACTTGGAGTGTGTGGAGCACTTGTGGAGTGCGTGGAACACTTGTGTACTGGTAGTAGTGGATACTGACTGGTTAGAGGTGAACACCAACTCTGTGTTTGTGTTGTGTGTTGGGATTGTAAGAGAGAGAGTTTTGAGGAAAGAATTACTATACACTTGAGGTGTGGGAAGCCTCTGAGAGGTGTGAAGAAGAAGTGGCATCTTCTTTATTGTATTCTTTTTTGGATGAGTATTAATACATATTGTATTATCTCTCATATTCTGTGTTGTTTCTGAATTCTAGTTACTTGTTGCTTCTGGTTTAATTCCACATATTAAGTTGCTTGGTAATCAATGGTGCTTCTGTGGGTTCCTAATAGTTGGTATCAGAGCATGTTTGTTGTTCTATGTGCCTGACAGATCACTCCTATTTAAATTTTATATATACATAGAATTCCATTTCAATTTTATATATAAACATACATAGATTGATACAACTTAGTCTAGAATCCATATACACATATATTAGAATTAGGGGCATGTGTGTGGCACATTGTTTCCACATCATCAATTTTATACCATTTCATCTCAGATGGAATAACAACTCCATATCGTTCTCTATGTTGTATACTCTTGACACCATTTGCAACAATTTTGAATCAAATTTATGTCTTACTCTAGATATAGTGGTTGACATTACTGAGTAGTCCTTGAGCTACATATTCGAGTGCCCATGAGGTTTCCCTAAGCCATTTTTCATTTGAGAGTTTCTAAGTGGTCCAATATGCATCCTACATAGTTTTAGTTACATCATAGAGCTTTAGTTAAATTGCATAGTTTAAGTTATAGATGTATCTACTAAAAAAGTGTAGGCAATGATGGAATCATAGGCTACTTGAGTTCTTAATCCACCTATATAATAGGGTTGGCCAAGCTATCAATCCAATCCAAGTTATTCATAGTGTACAATGTATTGAGCAGGGGTGGGTAATGATGGATTGAAAACCAAATTGAGTTATTGATCTACCCACACATAAAGATTGATAAATCCATCAACTTAGTCCAATTTATTCACCATTTTATCAATAGATACCCACACACAGAGTATGTCACCAAGTTTTTTAGACACCTAAAATTGGCCACCAATGGACTTTGACCAAAATTTAGATCAATTCTCACCAACCATTGCAAATTAAGCCTAAGAATCACTAAAAATCACAAATTTTATTTTGCATCATTTGTCAAAGCTCAAAATCTCATTTAAACATGCTTGATTGGGGTATCCTACCATAAGCAACAAAAACATCTTATGAATTCACCTATAATCATCTTGTGGCATCATAACATGCAATATGGCCCATAGACCTATTAAGTGGGGAAAGTTCACACATACAATCAAATCTTGAAAATTCTAAAAGGCCTAATCAGAATTAATTAAAATGATAAACCAAATTAAAAGCCTAGTTGAATTATCTATGTGTAATTAATAAAATTATAAATAAATAAATTCAAAAATTAAGAATATCCTATATTTTCATGACTACCTTTTATGAGTTGTGAAGCCTTTACAAATATCTCAAAATATCTCATCCATGCCTATTAATTATAAATCATTAATTATTGATTCCTTTTAACTCTACTGGGGTTAATGAACTCACTTAGGTTAGGTTTGAACCCATTCCATGTTTAAACTACACCTTAACTCACCTTGGGTTGGGGTTAATTTCTAAGCCTATAAATAGAAGTCATTTCCTCTTTATTTAGAGAGCCTGGATAGAATAAAGTTATAATATAGGTTTTGTAGTAAGATTGAAAGCAATAGTGTTATAATGCCAAAATTAGAATCCAAAATCTACTTCAAGCCACATCAAGCATAATCCAATCCACAAGCCATAATGGTGCCAAGGAGAGAAGGAGAGAGCCAAAATCCATTACCAAAGACTTCTTGAGCATAAATTGAGAAAACCACAAAAAAATCCTTTAGAGCTCTCAAGGAAGGTAAATATTTTTGTTCTTTTCATTTTAGTTGGGTTTTCAATTGTATTTTATCTATTATGCTCCCCCTAAGATCTAGGATTAGAGATGTTAGCATGTTAGTATGTTGATTTCATTTGTTCTTTTGAAACTAACACTTGTTCTAACCTCCTCTCTATTGTCAAATTCCTATGATCACAAATGGCATGCTTGGTGGGACCCTAATCACCCCATGTACCAAGGATACCAAGATACAACTCATAAATATTCAAATGAATGCTTTCATATATTAAAAATTAGAGTTTTAGATTTGTTATTTTTGTATTTTTGATTTTCATGCTAACTCAAATCTACATAGAGACCAACATCAGTTAGGCATAACCAACATCAGTTCTACCTAACCATCATCAGTTCTACCTAACTAAGCTAAGTTCTAGGTGACCACTATTAGTCAAGTTATAAGGTAAAACACAACCTATAAAACTTGAATTTTTAATATTTTTGGCATTCATGATTATTATTTCTTGGTTTCATTAGCTTGAATTTCCCCTATCTAACCATATCATTATAGGTTTTTTAAAAGTTTTTGTGATAACCTTATCTAACTAACATTTTAAAAATCATGTTTGTTTTGCCTTTGGGTTCATAAGTGATCAATCTTAGTCTTTATCAATCGGTATCAGTTACTACCAATTATAATTGGTTCTATATAATAGGCATCAATCATAGGTGACTGGCATCAGACTCTGTGTGAAAAATATAGAGAAAAATCAAGAGCTATATTCCTAAATATTATTTTCTCATCCTTGATTGTGATTCAAAGTAGGAAGAAACTCTCTAACCCTTGTAGGTCCAAGGTGGGAATAAAAAATGAAATTTCAAGTTTAGACTCATGAAAATTTCATTTTAGGTGTTCAAAATGAATTTACCTAAGTCTTGAACACTTCATTTTGGTGCCTAAAAAGAATTTTTGAGTCTTGATCATTTGATTTTAGTGCTTAGAAGGAGCCTAGAGTTAGGTAAGTCTTGAACACTTCATTTTGGTGCCTACAAAGAATGGTTAAATCTTGAATATTTGGTTTTAGTGATTAAAATGAACATAGGTGTTTTTAATTAAGTTATTTTTTGTAAACTCTTACAAGTTTTTAAAACAAGACAAGGGGCATAAAACTTTATTACACATCTCATTTTGGTGCCTAAAATAGACATTCACATAAATTGTAATTTATTAAGGTGTTTGTTTCATACTTGTTTTTTTATTTGTACAAAATAAAGGGTGCATTTATGCTCTCCCCCATCCCCTATAGGGAGATTGGGTGAAGTGCCCTTTCACTTGAGATTTGTGCCTAGTCTAAGGCATGAATTTTTTTTTGTCTAGGTTCTCCCCAAAACTTGTATGGTTTGGGTGATCTACAAACAACCTTTAAAATCTTTCCAATTATTTTTATTTTCATGTAATTTGGCTTATGAAGGGGAGTTCATAGCTTCTTCATGAGTTATTTAGGGAGGCATTAACTTGGGGTTTCATCTCTTGATAGTGTTTTAACTTCACTCCATGATGGGTATACAAATCAGGGTATGCATACTATGAGAGCTAGGGGTTTGAATGACTAACCTCTCCTTTCATAATGAAAACTTGAGTCAGGTCTAGTTAACCAGGGGATTCCTCTAAGTAGTACATGGATGGAATCACTATTAAAAAGAATAAACCCTTGCATAGTAATTTAATTCGTATGAAATCAATTGATGTGATGCATATCTAATGTTAATCACACTTAGGACCAATCTAGAATTTTGAAAGATATAGTTTTAGCCAACCTCATTTGACCAGCCTTGTTAGTTTATGGCTTAGGAATATTCACTTAGTTATATTTGGTATTTTTCATTTTATTGATTGGTCTTTGAGTCTAAAACCAATTTTTTTTAATTCCACATCTAAACAAGTTATTTGTCCACACTACTCTATTGTTTGAGGAGGTGCTATGCCATCCACTTGACATTGTGCCTTTACCTTGAAAACTTTATGTCAAAAGCATTGTGTGTGTCACTTGATTAAAATGGGTAATGTTACACTACAAAAATCATTTCAAGTTTATGCATTAAGTCTTGAAACATACCATTGTTTATACTTTTAGAGAGTGATAATTCCATTACGTTTCTCAAACTATTTTGTAAACTTATCTTGTCTTGTGTCCAAGTTTTACATTTGGAAACCAAACCATGTATGCCTTTAGGGTCTTTGTCTAGTGCCATTATGCTGTTCAATTCTATTTAGATTATTTATTCAAAGATATTAGTTTTCTTAATCTAAGTTTTTGATTAACCTAGATAAGTTTGGATCCAAACATTAATTTATTTCTATTTTTACTTTGTCTAAGTGTGGATTAAATACTGATCTTTCTATTTTTGGTCATGTAACTTAGGTTAATTCATTACCCAAATTTGAAAAATATTTTTTTGTACCTTTATTTAGGATAAAACAACCTATCCCTAAGTGCTTTTTGTTTCATGTCTCATGCGAATTTGATCAAGTTTATGTCTAAAATCAAGTGCCTAGTTTATGCTAAAGTGTTCTAAGTTTTTTAGATTAAATACCCCTTTGTTTTAAGACTATATTTTGACACCATGTTTTGCCAAACATCCTAACACATGCCTTTGTTTGATCCTAGATTTTGATGCTACATTTGGCCAAAAGACCTAATAACCTTTCTTTTCCTAGATTAGACCTATTTGGAATACTTTGCACCTAGAGTTAGGCATTTTGTTTTTAGTTCATCCAGTTGGCCTTGTTTGTGTGAGACATTTAATGTTATACTATTTTTTATACAATTTTGTCACAAACCATTTTGGAGATACAAATCCATCCCTTTGACCAAATTAGATATAGTTCAAACCTTTTATCTTTTTAGACATTATTTTTTAGAGTCTGTAGAACTTTAACCCTATTTTTTGTAAAGCATTCACCATAATTTTGTCCATGTCTTACTATACATGTAGTGGTTTCATGTACAATCTAGGGTATAGAAATTTGGTTGTTCAAGAAGACTTTTTCAAAACCTTTATAAAGATGATGTCATTTGTGAGACATATCCTTATCCACTGTACAACACTCAAATAGGGGAACAAAGCCAAGATCATTTGGCCCATTATTTAGACTACATACCTCCATAATCAAAGGACCACTAATAAATGGCACAATACATAGCTAATTTACCTTAAATTATAGAACAATTTCAATAAAAACCTTATTATGTTACAATTCCATCGACCTATGATCCATGATTATTTGATCGTCACTTGCTTGTGAATAATGACAAAGTCTTAATTAGAGTCATGGATGTAGGGGATAAGTTTTCGATAGAATTTCCCCATGAAAACTTGCCAAGTATAGTAAGAGGGACTTAAAACATTATGAAGGAGCATTTCATATAGATGTAGTCAACATACCAGACATACCTAAACCTAGCATGAAACTTTAATAATATGACTATGTCAAGTGTTCCTCTTATTGAGCTAGCTCCTTTAAATGGAGTTTTAATCAAGTTGATAGGCCAATAAAATTAGGGTATAGACCCATTTACATAAATCACTTCAGTATAGAACATGTTCAATACCCCAAATATCAAATAAGTATCTTTTTCTTTTACACAGAATAGTGAGCCAGACATAGTAGATAAAACATAAACAACATCTAATCTAGACCAAAGTGGTGTGAATTCATAAATAAATAGTCAACAAAAAAATGTTCCTTTAGTTAATACCATGAGTGTTTCAAAAACATAGGTGGTAAGAACTTATACCTCTTAACCAAAAAAACTACCTCTAATCTTCAACTAGCTACTTCTTCATGCATCCAACAACAAGGATTGAGTAGTCAAGCAACGACCAGTGCCATGCCTCAACAAAATGTGATTAATGTTGCTATACCACAATAGGTGATGACTAAAATTCCATAACAATAGGAAAAACCTAACATACCCATGATGTAGAGGCAAAACATTCTGCCACCTCAATAGGGGTAACCAATGTTCCACCTCACCAGGTACCAATAAACACACCTCTTCAATCATAGACCAACATGCCAATGAAAAACTAAATGATGTTTAATCAACATCGTACAAGTATTGGTCAATGATAAATGACAAATCCCCAACATGCATCTAATTCTCAATAAGCATTTATGCAACCATGAGGTTCCAATGTTCTACAAATACCAATTAGGCAATAATTGCCTTCCATACCAAATGTGCCACAAACTCAATGATAGGGCCTTATTTCATAAGTTCCCCTTAATCAAATAGGTATGAATATTAGGTAAAAAGTCCCTAATAAACTTCCATAGGCACAATATAGCCATATCCATCCATCTTAACCATAATTTCTCTAAAACTAGGCCCATATATTTAATCCCAATAAGAATATTGCACAATAATGCATGCAATTCCAACAATCACACCCTAATCTACGTATGCATATTCTTGGTCTATTCTCAAACCAAACCAATGTTCCCCAATAAATTCCTCCACTATACCCTAGTCAAAGTACTCCACTTATGATCGCTAGCCTCCACCTAAATCCAATGTTCCCACTAGTTTCCTAGCCCAAGAACTATAACAAATGAAGGATGAAATTACCCTCATCTAGGCTAGGAAATATACCAAAAATTTCAAGTTGGATGACATGTGTTCCTACCCTTTCAACATGGATTATTTTTAAAATTCCCTCTAGGGTACGAACCACCAAAATTTGATAAAGACAAGAGGAAAGGTGACCCTTAGGCCTATTTGATGGAATTGTTTGTTGCCTACCAACCAGTGGCATATAGTAACAAATACATTTTACTATTATTTACAAGAAGCCTATTAGGATAAGCATTGGAATGGTTCCTAAAATTACCAAATAATTTAGTTTTTAATTTTGATGATATTTTAGACACGTTTGTGTAACACTTCTCCTACAATATCAAACATGAGATTTCATTGGTAGATTTGATGTAAGACAATCAGAAGGTTGATGAAAGATCCACAAGTTATCTATAGTGATGGAGATCCCTTGTAATATGATTCACCCATAGTCTACCAGATAAGAAACTAACCACTGTGTTTATAAAAAAATTACACAATGAGATATCTTACCATCGAGAGTTGTAGTGCACACACATTTTTAAATAAATCATTGACAAAGGTTTGTTGATTGAAAGATCCCTTATTAATAAAAGGATCATTAAAATTACCTCATAAAATCTAAACTTGAATTAAAATTATAACAATGGCCAAAATCAGAACCAAGTCTAAGCGTAAACATCACAACAAACCTAAGCCAATAATTATGATAAACCTAAGCAGTTTAATTGTAATAATAATGTTTTAGGGAATATAGTAACTAAGTCATGATATTTCCAAATGGTGTAAACAACATATACTCAACCTATACAACATATACAAATTAATCCTAACCACCAACCCATTCAACAAGTGTAATAAGTGCAATAGCCTAGACTAGCGTAACAAATATAATAACATTTACCTTTGTAAAACCCTCCTCCAAGGAGAATTGTGCTTAATAATCACATATTTAGTGACCTTGAAGAGCTCATCAAATTTGTGTTTCAAAATATATCCAATGCTAATATGATTAATTAACCTATTTTGAAACACTACCTTGAAGGAATTAGCTATCTAGACTGGTACAAGCAAAATGAATTCTACGAGTATCATTAAGATAATGGACATAATTTACATCATTATGTGGAAATCAAACATTTGATCAAGAATATGTTGGAAAATGAAGAGATCACATTAGATCAGGGAGCTTTTACATCCAATCAAAACCTTGACATTTATCAAAACTCCTTTCAAAACATAACAACCAACAACAACAATAGTAGCCAATGTGATAACAAAAACAATATCAGCAACCAAAGCAGAACCAATATAACTAAAAAAATTAGTAGCAAAACTAACAACATAAAATGAATGGATGGAACTAAGACCAAAATAATGCCAACAAAAAATAGACCTACCATGCAGTTGCACATGACTATAACAAGGTTGTAGGCCATATTGTAAGAAGTTGTGTTAACACCATTTCCATCAATCCTAGACCAAGTACTAATCAAACAAGATCATTTATAATCATTCCTAATCAACCAACCCATATTGGTTGATACTTCCTTGACCTATAACTACATATAAATATACCATCAAGCAAGGATTCCCAATTTTATACCTTATACTAATAACTTATCATTGACCCATGACCACACATAAGTGCACTAAAAATTGAGACTTATCCTATTTGGTCCCCTTCCATCATTTGTTCATAATAATGATATTGTATCTAATCCTAATTATGTAATCATAACTTTATGATCAAATATTACCATACTAGGCCCACATCCATCTGCCACTTCACCCATCCAACCAACCATTCTAGCTGGGAATAAGCCATTTCCCATTGTATAAGAAAATGCATTTGATATTATGGAATAATTATAGAATATTCCCACATAAATATCTATTTTAGAATTATTTCATACATCTAAAATTCATAATAACATCTTGACTAAGTTCCATGGTCAATCCCTAGTTCCTAAAGACATATTCCAAGACAAATTTTAAGCTTTAGTTGGACATCTAGCTCCAAGCCAACAATTAATCTTCAACCAAAGTGACATGTCATGCCTTGGCCCATTACATAACCATCTATTATACATTAAAGTTGTCATAATGTGACACAAAGTGAAATGTGTCCTCATATATAGTGGAATGGCCTAAATATTATATCTATAAAACTCATCAAGCTCATTGGGTACACTACAATTGATCTTTAGCTAGAAAGGATAACAATCAAGTCCTATGACAATGAAGAACATGAATCATAGGCCACCATCAGCTTGCTAGTTATCATTTGGACCTTGAACCATAATACACTATGCTATGTGTTAGACCTTAATTTTTCATATAATATGATTTTGGGTAGATCTTGGATACATGATATTTATATAATCCCTTTCACATTGAATCAATGTATCAAGTTCCCCCATTCTAGTATGGAGGTCATCATCCATGGATATTTACATCTATAAAAACATTTCAAACATTTATAGGTTGAGTACCAAAGATATAACTACCATTTTTTCTTGAATTTTAGTTGTTAAGAGGCACACAGGAAAAAAAATACTTGTTGATTCACTAGAGGCCAATTGTATTGACCCTAATACCCTTGATTCACTTTCCCATGTGCTACCTCCTAAAGTATCTAATAATTATACCATCTTAGCTAATGGCCCAAGAGAATATTTGACCCATGATACATTCCACATTACCAAGATTCCATAGAACCCCAAGTCATATGGGAGACCTAAATCTAAACCACCTTCCATGGAATGACAAAGAAATGGAAAAAGGTTACCTACATAGTCCAACACCTATCATATTCATACCAGCCTCTAGCCAAGAAAAAAATTCTTGTAGATGATGAATCATGGTTGTATAATGATAAATTGGCTAACTATTATATCAATACCAAGTATCCCATTTCCAAAAAAATCATGGAGAAGTACACCTATGAAGGAGGAGTCCTTGGGATAAATCAATAGAGTCTATCTGAGACAATTTATTCCATTCATTAAAAAGTAACATATGGTCTTGGATTTGAATCACCTAAGGGTGACCCATGTATCTTATTTGATTTCCATCACCAATGAATAGTGATGATAATGCTGACAATGAAGTAGAGTTTGATCATATCCCTTTCAATGACCTAACCCATACCAATTTGTTTGACACTAATGCCATTTATACCCTTTGACTAGTTATTCACCATAATACATTTCCATTATATTACCCTCAATTGATAGAATTGGTCCAAAAAGAATCAAACATGTTGATTGATAAGTTTTAGAATGATGAGGCCTTCTACAATTTTCTAGGCCTTAGGGACAATGTTCCATTGGGAGACCAAAACAAGGGTTCTCAGTAGAGTTGGATCCTAAAGCCTATTTTGGAGAGTGGGTGAATATCCTTAGCCAAAAATAACTAAATAAAATATTTAGGTCCCAAAGTGAAAGCCTCTTTAAGGCATTTTTGGACCAGGGAAATAGTAAAGAGAAAGCCTAGTCTAGTGGTGAAAACCTATTTAAAACACCATTAGATGAGGGTGTTCAACCTTTATCAAATATAACTCATGAAACCACTAAAAAAAAATTTGCCTATGGATTTGAGTTTAGTCTTGAAAAATAACAAGCTTTTGATTGAATAATCCAAGATTTTCCAACTATATTTATCACATGGCCATCCATACCATTGGGGGATTATGATTCACCTTTCCTAGGAGAACTTGAAGAACAAGTCCTAATAGAGGAATCTACCATTATAGGATAATTTAAATATTTGCTAACCATTATAAAAGATGGTTTGACCCTTTTATTAGGAGATACTATAGAGGTTAATGTTAGGACTCTAGATGACCCAAAATGGATCAAATTAGGTGCATCCCTCACTAAGGAGGAACATGAAGTATTTCCAACCCTTTTGAGGGAATTTGTTGATATATTTACTAGGGCTTATTTTGTCATGCTTGGATTAGACCTCACCTTGGTTTTACACCACCTTGTGGTAAATCTTGATGCCAAACCTATAAAACAAAAATTATGCAATATGCATCCTTGTATTGATGTATTAGTGAAGAAAGATTTGGAAAATATATTAGAAGCAAGATGTATTTGATCGATTAAATACTCAAAGTGGATCTCCAATATTGTGCCCATCAACAAAAATCTAAAAGGAATCAAGATCTACACTATTTTTAGAGACAAACAAAGTCTTCCCCAAGGATAAATTTTCTCTACCAAACATTGACATGATTGTCGACTCCATAATAGGTTATGAAATTATTTCACTAATGGATGGATTCTCAGGCTACAATTAGATTATAATTACACCAGAAGACAAACTTAAAATAATGTTCACCATTATGTAGGGAACATTATATTATTAGGTTATGCCATTTGGTCTCAAAATTTTTGGGGCCACCTATCAAATAGCCATGACCATAATATTTCATGATATGATGCATGAAATTATTAGAGACTACATCAATGACATACTAGGTAAATCAAAGACCAAGGTCGATCATCTAACAACACTAAGGAGGATATTTGAGTGATTGCATGAATAAAAAGTTAGGCTCAACCCTAAGAATTTTGTTTTTGGAGTTACTTCAAGAAAATTTCTTGGATTCATTATATCTCACCAAGGCATTAAAATTGATCCAGCCTAATTACAAGCCATAATAGAGATGCCACCATTGACCAATTTGAAACAAATTTATAGTTTGTAGGGAAAAATCTAATCTATCAGATTCTTTATATCTTAATTGGATAACAAGTGCCACCCATTTACATATATACTGAATAAGGGTGTGACATTTCATTGGGATGCTGAATGCCATCAAGATTTTTAATGTTTGAAGGACTATCTTAAAAATACACCTATTTTGTTACCTCTATGTTAGGAAAGCCATTCCTACTCTATCAGCGATAGCTAAATCCCTAGGGGAACTTCTAGATAAACATGATGATAATATAAAATAGCATGCCATGCACTATCTAAGTTGTACATTGGTTGTGTATGAACAAAGTTATATGTCCATTGAAAAAGCCTATTTAGTTATGGTCTTTACACCTTAGAAATCATGGCATTACATGATAAACAACAAGACCATGGTTATTTCAAAATTAGATTTGATCAAGTATATACTATCTAAAACAACTTTACAAAGTTGCATTTCTAAATGGATCATGATTCTTAAGGAATTTGAGATAGAATATGTCTACTAGAAATCCATCAAGGGGCAAGTTCTTGTAGATTAGCTTTTTGAAGCACCCTTTGAAGATACAGAGCTACTAAAATTTCAATTCCTAGATGAATACATTATGACCATCATTGAAAAACCTCTTCAGGAGCCTCACTAGAATCTATATTTTGATGGATCATTCACAATACAGAGATTTGGGGCAAGCCTTTTTTTATTACTCTATAGGGGGGTCTAATCCCTAAATCATTTCAGATCAGCTTTCCTTATACCAATAACATGGCCAAATATGAAGCACTTATTTTAGGGATTATATGAGAATTAATATGGAACATAAAACATCCAAAGGTTTATGGTGATTCTCAGTTAATCATCAATCAAGTTATAGATCATTTTCAGATCAAAGATGACAAACTAGTTTTGTATAAGACCATGGTTCACACTCTCAAACAACAAGTTACCAATGCCCATTTTGAATATATACCAAGGGACATTAATATAATAATATATGTCATGGCTACCATTAGGTATTTGATTTGACATATGGACATGGCTAAATAATACTGGGTTTTCATTGAAAATCTACTAGTACCAACTCATGAAACTGCAACTATCACAATAATTTGTGATATTGTTGATCCTAGATCTATTTGGTATTCAAAAATTTACACCTATATCTATGATAAATTATACTACCATACTTATTTGACAAACAATCCAAAGCCTTTATCCACCATGCCACACATTACACCTTACTTAAACCAACCTTATACCATCACAATTTTGATGGAACTCTGCTTCATTGTTTAAATTCATTACGATCTACATTAGAATTTTGAGAAGTCCATGAAGGAGTATGTGGATCCCATATAAATAGGGTCTTCCTATCCAAAAATCTCTTACGTACCAAGTATTATTAGTTAATGATGGATGCAGATGCAATTGCATATCTAAAAGGGTGTGATAAATGTCAATGTCATACCAATCTAATTCATGCCCCAACTAAGACTCTAAAACCAATGCTTTCACCATGGCAATTTTCTACATGGGGCATTGATATCATTGGGAAGATAAACCCCACCTCATTCAATGACCATAAAGATATCCTTACCACTAATGAATACTTCACTAAATGGGTTGAAGTTATACCCCTCACTTACGTGACTAGAAAGTAAATTTCTAAATTCATCTTTAACCATCTCATTTGTCACTATATTATCCCCTCTAACATTATATTTAATAATGGTAGATCATTCAAAAACAAGGATATCACATTGCTATGTATCGAGTATAATATTAAACAAAATGTTTCAATTGCATATTACTCACAAGGTAATGACCATGCAAAAGAATCAAACAAAACCATTATCAACACCCTTAAAAATATTATCAATGATATCGATCATGATTGGTACCTATAAATATTTTGTGCCCTCTGGGCATATTGTACCAATCATTATACCCCAATAGGATCCACTCCATACTCAATTATTTATGGCATTGAAGCCGTTATTCCCATTGAGGTTAAGTTATCTTCTTTGCACATCTCTTTGAAGCATGTCTTGGATGATGAAGACTATCGAGTATCTCTCCTAAAAGAACTAGAGTTACTTGATGAGAAATGCTTGGACATAGTGAATAATCTACAAGAATAACAAAATTGACTCTATGGCCACTACAATCAGTGCATGAAACCTAGAGAATTTGAGCTTGGTGATCTTGTACTTAAATAAATCCAAAAAAATACCACAGTTGAGAAGAAACATAAAATCAAGTTCAAACCCAATTGGGTAGGTCCTTTTATAATTATTGAAAACTATGGTCTTGGAGCATACACATTTGCTACACTAGATGGGGATGAACTTGATGATCCAATGAGCATTATACACCTCAAGAGCTATTTTGCTTGAGAGACTTGGTGTATTATCTATGAGGACCATTTTAGTTGTAACATAATATTGACTTTATTCTATATACCATATCATTTTATCACGTTTCCATTCCACATTCCATTCTACCATACCTTTTCTATCAATTGAGTTGTATTAACCACATGCCCAACTTATTTGACCTTGGTTACAATCTAGTTATTCCTTGGCCACTTTCAACATGATGATTTAGATCAAGTTTCAATAGTTGTTTCAAGTATTATAGATAGAGGACATATTTTGGAGTAGTATGACAATGGTTTGAGAGTTTCATCATTAATTTGTTATTTCATTTTATACCAAGTGTGCCTGATTATAACCACCTTTAGGTAAATTAGTGTCCCACCATCTTGCTACTAATTATAACTACATATGGGCAAATTAGTATCATTTACTTATGCCATTGTTTCCTATTTATAACCACCTATGAGCAAACTGGGGGAAACACTTGTTTATCATGCCTTGAAGTACCACCTTACCATGCCTATGTTGTACTATGATTTTATGCCAACTTTGTCTATTTTATTTAAATTGGTTACTACACTAGTCAGATTCCTCTATTGTAAGGCATAACTAAGTGAATTGAGGTCCCATCTTGGTAATATGTAGGAAGTGCTTGATTCACATTGATTTTAGTTTAGTCACCTCTTAGCCATGCTCTCACCCTTTTGAAAGCAACCTAAGACACACTCTTGTTATTTTTCAAGTAATTTTGAGTTTGAATGCTCTCTTCATTTTATGAACAATTATAAGGTTGAATGATCTCATAGTTTTGTAAGATTTGGACCATTTAGTGTCTCATCATTCTTGATTGAGTTAGGATACTTATAAAATTCCAAAAACATTTGTAAAAATGCTTTAGAAAATCCAAAAACATTAACCACTTCTTTGCCTTAGAGATTCTAGGAACCCTCACTAAGTCACATGAAACCACTTGTAATTTAGTTTCACCATCCTTTTTGGCCTTCCATCCCCACTCTCACCATTTTATGAGATCATTCCCATATTATTCTATAACATTCATCATGTTTTCTTCTTGTCATTTTATTTTATCACATTCCTTGGGAGAACTACTTTTAGCCTAAATTTTTTTGTTAGATCACACATACATGGAACTATGTAGGCCATGTACACTTGCCTAGTGCATCTAGATCCATCTTAATCACCCCCTTCATTTTCTTCTATTCCTCTAGTTTATTTGTTTGTTTTGTTGCCTCCTATGTCTAGGGGCAATGATCATCATCTTATTTGCGTCAAGTTATTTGTGCTAACATTGTGATTAACCATTATTTATTTGTTGTTTCTCTTTCTATTGTGTGGTTTTATTTTTATTTTTTTAGTGTTTTATTTGTTTTTTTCTTTCTTTCTTTTTATGGCTTAATTTAGTCTATGTGCATTCATTGGGTGATTTTTTTGCACATTATTCTTAAATCCATCCATATTCATGCATCAACATTATAATCATGGTTTTTATCATTGGTACATTGTTTTCACTTGAGTATTGGATCATGTGTCAGTCTATATTAATATTTTGGCCAAGTTATCATGGCGTTCTCTCATGATTCCTACCATTAAGTGCTATTACAAAAATTAGCTCAAAGAGTCTACATGACAATGTAATAATGATATATCTCCCTTGCACTAGCACCAGTAAAATTACCAATCTAATCCACATCATATCCTAAAAAGAGTAATTAAGCAATAAAAGAATTTTAACCTTTGTTAGTTTAGATAAGCATCTCTCTACTTGTAGATTTCAAAAATTCATCTTTCTCCTCTGTACCAATTTTCCATCATATTCCATATCATGTTTTCCATAATCAGGGTATAATGATTATAACCACCTTTGGTAAAATCATTGTATACCATCCCATTTGCATTACCAATGATTTTAACTACCTATGGGAAAATCATTATGTTTCCATTCATTTGAGGGTTAATGATTATAACCACCTTTGGGAAAATCATTCTCTTTCTTCTACCTAACTAGGGCATGTTTTCATTATGATAATGTTTATAACTACTTTTGGTAAAAACATTATCTCTATCTAGCCAATTAGGGCATGTTTTTATCCTACCAATGATTCTAACCACTTGTGGATAAATCATTATTTTCCCTTTTTATGATTATAACTGCCTTTGGGAAAATCTTTGTCTTATTACCCTAAGCCTTTTTCAATGATTCTAACTAGCTTTGGGCAAATCATTACCTTTTTTCATCCCACCTATGCCAATGATTATAATTGCCTATGGGAAAATAATCCTATTTATTTGCTCTAATTGGGGTAGCTACATATGCCACTGATTATAATTTCCTATAAGCAAATCAATATTTTCCACCCCGTTTCATATTTTTGGTCCAATCATTTCCTTCTTTTGAGGGACTAATTTTTTACCCCTTTTCCAACTACTCCCTTAAGGGGGTGCCTATAATTCATCCATTATTGTTTAATTTTTTAAGTATACATGACATTTTACTATTTGATAAGATGTTACTGTGCTCACAACTTGCAGCATCTTCTCAAACAAGGGAAAATTGTATACACCTAAAAATATCCATCAATGGCCTTTGATCGGACTTCAGATTGATTCATAACACCCATTGTAAATTAAGCTTTAGAATCACTGAACATCCCAAATTTTATTATACATCATTAATAAAAACTCATAATCTCATTGAAACATCCCTAATTTTGGTATTCTACTATAAGCAATAGAAACCTCTCATGGATTCATCTCTAATCATCCTACAACATCATAACATGCAATAAGACCTATAGACCTATTAAGTGGGACAAGTGCACACATAAAATCAAATCTTGAAAATGTTAAAAGGCCTAATAAATTTTTTAAACCAAATTAAAATCCTATTTGAATTATCTATGTGTGATTAATTAATTTCTACAAAAGTAAATTCAAAAATCAAGAATATCCTAGCTTTTCATGATTACCTTTTGTGAGTTATCAAGCCTTTACAAATATCTGACCCATGCCTATTCATTACAAGTCATTAATTATTGACACCTTTTAACTCTATTTGGGTTAATTAAATCACTTAGGTTAGGTTTGAACCCATTTCATGTTTAAACTACACCTTAACTCACCTTGGGTTGGGGTTAGTTTCTAAGCCTATAAATATAAGACTTTGCATCTTCATTTAGAGAGCTTCGATATTATAGAGTTATAATGTATGTTTTTGCATAATAATCATGAAAATAATGTTATAATGCCAAAATATTTATCCAAGACATCAAGTAAGCCATAAAATGATTGTGTTAAGGAGACAAGGAGCAAATAAAACACCATTCCCAAAGACTCTTTGAGCATAAACCAAGAAAGACATGAATAAATCACTTGGAGCTCTCAAAGAAGGTAAATGTTTTTTTTATATGAATTTTAGTTGGGTTTTAAATTGTATTTTATCCATTATTCTTCCTCTAAGATCTAGTCTTAGAGATGTTAACATGTTAGTGTGTTGATTTCATTTTTTATGAAACTAACACTTGATCTAACCTCATCTCTATTGTCAAATTCCTATGATCATAGGTTTTTGAATTGGTTTTAATACCCAATGAGGTGTATTAATTATTTTCATTTCTCTCTTATCTCGTTACTCAATTTTGTCTTTTATTTTGATATCTCTTAAGTAACGACTAATTCGTACATGTTTCATTTTCAGGGCATGCAATAGATCACACTTCACAACCATAGATCCAGATTCATAGGATTAACCTCACAAGTAAGTCTAAGTACAATTATTTTTCCTTTATCCTAGTAATTTAACTTTGATTCATTTATTTAATAAATAAGGGGATCAAATATAGTGATATAAAATGTCATTAGAGACCATCCTACACCTATCTTAGCCCTAGACCTATCTTACAACCTCTTTCAACCCTTATCCAACTTTTGTGTGGGTATCACACATCCCTAGAGATCCAAAAATTAGTCCCACACCTTCCCATAAGGATATAAGCCTCTAGTTCGCCAAGTTTTTCCACCTAGACACTAGCATGCCCCTTTGGACACTAGCACATTGCACTAGTGACCAAGGGACCACACTAGTGTCACTTACTTAATTTTAATCCCAAAAAATATATTTTCAATTCCTAAGGCACCTAGGGTTGGCATATACCTATTTAAAACTCAATAAAAAAACCATATTAATATATTGTCATGTTCCCTTTCTAATTAATTTCCATTTAATAATTAATTTAATCCAATTTCTAGTTATAGGAGAATACCAAAAAGGAAATTGGAAAATTATTTAATTAGTTATTTAATGGGAATTGGAAAAGTGAAACTATAAAATGAAACTTACCAATTGGGATGTGGCTTTATATGAGAATATAATTATGGGATTACAAGAAAACTTGCTAATTTGTTTTGCTTTCTTATCCTCAAGATAAGTGGGTCAAATTTGGGAAAGTTTGGGAAATGGAAACACATGAGGAAAAATGTAAGATCTAAATGTTTTATAGGAAAGAGGATGAATATTAAATTAGTTAAATTTTATAACTCATGTAATATTCTCAAATCAATGATATTGGTATTTTGGTGCCAACCTTGGGGCCTCTTGTGTATTTATATGCCATGATTTCTTTCTAGGCTATTTTTTGCCTACTCAACAATTTATACATGTTTGATGCACTTGTTATTCAAATAAATGATTTAAGGATGAAACCCATTGGGTTATTTGAGATCATAGGACAAATTTTTTTTTATTTTTATAGGGTAATATCATATATTGATTGCATTGGAGCTTCACATATTTACATAGTCATGTATTTAGTTTGGTGTGTATGTTTGCATGTTATGGAATGTGTAGTTTGAGTTGATTATAATGTAGCTATTACATATTTTTTCGGATATTTATTCATTTTTAAAAACTTTATAACATCCATTTTTACTACAATTTCATCATATACATCATTAATATAATATAGATCTCATAATTTGTCATTTATATGTCTTTCAATGAAATTGGGTAAAGTGAAATTGCTAGTTTTGTATGTAGATTTGTGTTTGTGATTAAATATGGAAAATTTATGATATATAACAGCATGAGTACATATAAGTATTTATATTTTATATTATTTATCAATATTTTAATTTTATGTAATTTTACCATTACAATTGTGTTAAAATTGCCTTTCTCAGGATCAATCGATGTAGGCAAAACATGGGTGTTTAGATAGTTGAATTAAAATATATTTTCAAATTGAATATTGTTTAAAAATAATTTTTGGAGGGTTATTAAAATGTTATCATATATTGTATCTTTCCATCCTATTTGTATAATTTTCATCTTGATGTAGTATAATATGCATGCAAATGGTATTAGTGAAAGAGAATTAAGATACCATCAAAGATAAAAAAGAAAAGTTTAAGCTCTTGTGATTGAAGAAGAAAATATGAGTGATAGAAAAAAGATGATTCATTTTGATGAAATTATTTATTTACATGATAAAATCAACTGAGGTCAAAAGGATTTAGAGAAGACAACCCAAATAACCTTAAAATAATCCATGTCGGAACTAATCCAAGTTATTTAGGGTATTAACCCAAATTAAAAAAATGAGGGAGAAGGAAGATCATCAAAAAATGAGTAGTTTAAATCACCCAAAATTAAAAAAAAATCATGCCAATTTTTTTAAAAAATAAGGGGAGCATATTAAATAAATAAATCATCAACAACCACATGTAAGTAATGATTTTACAATATATGATGTAAAATATGAGAAACTTGGCCTTGTAGTGAAAAAATCCCTCACTTTAAAATAAATCTATGGTCTAAAAATGAATAACAACAACAAGGGAGGTAGATTAAATCCATTGGATCCATCCATATTAAAGAGCAAATATTTGTCTCAACCTAAGGCATTAAGCTTTGGTCAACATAAAGAACCTAGGAAGATAAGTCACAGATGTTGGAACAAAGAAGAGGTAAAGATAGAAAAAGAATCAAAAGACACAAAAATGAAAACCAAAGAACTAAAAGAGGATTTGGATACATCAGTTACACAAAAGGTTAAGGAATAAAGTGTGATGATGGAGCATAAAATAAAATTAGATTTACAAGAAATCAAAAATGAATTTAGAGTGAAAATAAGTTAGTGATAAGCCCCAAAATGAATGCACCATGTAAGTGGAAAGTGAAGGATCTTCAATACAAAAAATCAAAGAGAATGTTTTAGTGGATGCCACTAATTTTTAAAATCTAAATTACAAGGATGGTTATGTCAAGGAACATATCTCAAAAGCTCCTACTTCTAAATTAGAAAAGGAAGGTAAAATTTTTGATTATATCCTAAATTATGAGAAAAAAAAAGTCATATTTTAGATTTGTTATTTCATATTGTTCCATTTTAGATATGTTGTCATCATGGGAAACACTCTAGGAATGGAGAGAGGGTGAAATACACATATGGCATGAAAGGATATAGGGATCTTTTTGTTTTAGTTCAAAATGGCCCATGAATAAAAGTATAGGATCTAGGTAATAGGTGAAGGCATATGAAGGCCAACTATTTTGATAAATTCAATATTTATGGGTTCATAATTTCATGAACCAAATAATATGACAACTCAACATAGCCATGGGTAATCAGAAGGTATGTGATAATTTACTTGTTGTGGTATTAACAAAAACTAACATGGTTTTTGGTATACAATGTTTGCACTTCAATGGTTATTATTCATAGAATTATCATTTCATGAAAATTGAGTTTAAATATAAATAAATATACATGGTATTTAAGGGAAGTTTGAATGGATCACTATGAGTGGTTAAAATTAAAATAAGAGAGAGGTCTTCTCTCATGGGGTGAGTTATTTAGGAAAGAAGTTGTTTGTAGATGCTTAGTAATTTATCCATGGGATTAACACCTGATAAAAGATTCAAACACATCATAGTATGGGAATCAAGATAAAATCCTATCATGACTATTCCTTAACACCACCAAAGAATCCATAGAGTGGAGATTAATAATATCATCAAATATAGATACCCCATTCCTAGGATCGATGAGCTCATTAATGAGTTACATGGGGTAGTGTACTTTTTAAAGACTAATTTGAGGTTAGGTGACCATTAGATCCACATAAGGGATGAGGAGGTATATAAGACAACATTCATATGTCACTGGGGACATTTTGTGTTCTTGGTCATGTACGTTGGTTTGAAAAATGCACCAACAACCTTCCAATCATTTATGAATAAGGTAGATTAGCAGAAGATCTAGGCTATCTTGGAGTGGCCTCCTCCCACCACACTAATATAATTGAGAGGATTATTTGGCCTTTATAGTCATTAAAATAGATTCTTTAAGGTATATTCATATATATAAATACCCTTGGCTATAACGAAATTAATTAGATGATTCACAACAATAGAATGATATATACTAGAATTAAGAGTATAATAAGTAGATCCACAAAAATAATTGGTGAAAGAGTAGAATACTTAAATATTATTACTAAACCACTTTAAGGGGTAAAACTAAAAAAAAATTTAGTAAGAATAGAATTCATAATATGATGATAAAATACTAACCACTACCTCCTATATATATCTACTTATACATGGTTATTCCATAGGCCAACCATACTAAGAACATCAAGAAATGCAATAAGCTAATATGAAGATGTGTAAGCCATAAGTTGGCCACACATATCCCTACATGAACTATATTTTAAGGAAATAACATTGAATGATATGAGAAATAAAGGATATTTTTCATGGACACAAATAGGGAAAGAATCTTTTGACAAGGTTAAAGAGGTAATGAGTTCCTACCCTATACTTGTTATTCTATATTTTTCACTTCCTTTTGTTGTAGAATGTGATGTTTCATGTGTTGGATTTGGGGATATATTATCTCAAAGAGGACATCCTGTAGTTTTTGAAAGTATAAAGCTAAAAGTGTATGAGATAGGACTACCTATCTATGATAAATAAATGTTGGTGAAAATGCATGCTTGGGAGAAATTTGAACAATATTTAGTATATGGGAAGGTTTTTAAAACAAATCTCTATTTATTCCTAATATAATAAGGTTTGAATGAAAGAAAACTAAAGTGGAAGGATGATAGGTACATAGTGGTAGATGGGTTGATTTTATTCAAGAACAGAGTGTTCATTATTCCTGAATCAAAGATGAAAAGGAAAATACTAGAAGCAATTCATGATGCACCATTAACAAGGCATCCAGGTTTCTTCAAAACATATAGATAGATTATAAAAAAAATCTCATTGAAGGGACTCAATAAGTATGTACTCAAACACATTAGAGAATGTAGCACCTATCAATAGAACAAGTCAGAGCATGTCTTCCTAGCAGGATTACAATAACCTTTGCCTATTTTCAATCAGAAGTGGGAAAGTATATCCATGGATTTCATTATAGGTCTTCCTAAGGTAAGTGGGAAAGATTTACCTATGTTATTGTGGATAGAATAAATAAGTATGCACATTTTTTTATTGAAATTTATGAATTCAAAGTATATGAAATAGCAGATTTATTCTTCAAATAAGTGTTTAGGCTACATGGGTTGCCTATAAATATTGTTAGTGATAGAAATAAAAGATTTATTAGCTCTTTTTGGTATGAATTATTTCATTTAACTAGCACAAAACTCACCCCTAACACAAGCTATCACCCAAAAATGGATGGGAAAATAGAAATTATGAATAAGTGGGTTGAAGGATATTTGAGGAATTATGTTTTTGATCAACAGTTGGTGTGGGTTAAGTGGTTTCACTTGGGAGAATACTGCTACAATGCCACCCACCATATGTCCTTTGGTATGTCTCCATATATATATATATATATATATATCATTGACATTTATTGACTTAGTATTTATAGATAATAGAGTACCAATAGGTAGTGATTTAGTACAAAAGATTCAAGACATACTTAGATCCCTCAAAGATCATATCCAGTAAGCACAAGACCAATAAATTTTTTATGTAGATCATAAACACATTGAGAGGTCATTTAAAGCTGGGGATGTGGTATTCCTAATATTTAACCCTTATAGGCAAGCATCCATCAAAATAAATGGTGTTGAGAAACTTAAACCATAGTTTTATGGGCCCTATAAAATCATTAGGAGGGTTGGTGAAATTATTGATTCTAGTTTTGATTTCAAAGAAAATTATATGTTAAATATCAAAATACTTAGAATACATTCTTAGACAATAAACACATTGGTATTATTTTTGTTGCTTCACAATATAAACCATAATTGAATATTAAATATCCAAAACTCCATATTAAAACTCAACCTAACAAACTCCTAAAAACATTCTAAAATATGAATATATTTTGACTCACAATATATTTAGTAAACTAATGTATATACTATTAACATAATATTGTTAACAACAATATTTATGTTGGTCATTAATAATGTGAACACACTACTATACCTCAACATTCACCCCCTTTTGAACATTATTAATCCTATCTGACACCCCCTTAATGTGAATTTAGTCATATAAAGTCAAGGTCCCTCTTGCATGCTCTCATCACCCTTATAGACACCATTTTTCTTATTCCTAGTCATCTATGGACTTCTAAACCCTAATTCCAGCTGAGTCAAACTACATTTCCCATACTAATTCCATCTCGCTAGGTCCTACACCTATAGGATAGGAGTTCCCAACTTGGACTATAGTGCCAAACCCTAGGGTGTCTTATTTTGGCACTCCTATCTAATTGCATTTTTATCTCTAATGGTCATTTTATTCTGGTTCCTATCCTTCATCTTATCATCCTAGCATGAATACATTTAACCCATGAAAAATAGATCTCTATAAAAATCCCATTCAAATTTCATTTAGAGGGAGTTGGAAAATATTACAAATCAATCAAAAATACAAGCAAGACCACTAAGGAAAATCTCCTTATACTCTACATACAACCATCCAATATAGCTACAAGCATATCCAAATCCTCACACCAGGCCCTAGCCACCTTAAGCACATCTAGTTTAATATTTTTGCATCTCCATAACACTATTATATAAAGCACATCAAATGGGAGAACTAAATATGACCTAATCTCTCTTTGGAGTATTGGTATGTAGGTAGCATGCCCACATAAGGAGTGTGGATACATGTTCAGTGCATCTTACATACACTAATGCCCCCCCCCCACCAACCACACCCCCTTATTTCTCAAGATTGATCAAAGCATAATGAATTCTACGGTTTGAAGACTAAATTAGATCTATAAGGAGTTTTGTAGACCTTTAGTATTCAATATTTCATAGATAGGCTTAGAGAGGGACAATGAACAAAACCTAGAAAATTTAGGTCTTTGTGAGTAGTTTGGATAATAGTAGCAGAAAAGGACTATAGCAATAGAACCTAAGCTGTCTTATTTAAATTCTCTTGTCCTTTCAAAAAATGAAAGCTAGAGCCTGATTTGTGACACTATCCTAGTCTTGCATGGCTAATTCTAGACCCTATCTCAGCCATTTCATCCTATCTTTAGCTAAGTCTTATTTTCTACATATTTATTGTTATTTATAAAAAAGTTAAAAAACAAATAAATTATACAAATTAGTAGTTAAATTATTTAAATATTATTTACTAATTTAGTCAACTCATACCTTTAACTATATTAGGAATAAGAATCCAATATTCCCAAAATAGTTAAATCATTTGGTGAACCCAACTTACTTTGTTTGTACATAAAAACCCCATAAACCCTAAGGTAAATTCCTTGTTGTTTTTACAATAATTTTTTTATTTTTCCAACATATTTTAAATAAAAAATTCACATTTGATTTTTAAAATTCCATAGAAATTTAAAAAAATCATTTTCTTCAAAACCCTAGTTGCATATACTAGGTCCCTTTAAATCAAGAATTTTTATGATATTTTACCTACATATTTAAATCAGAAATTCACTTTAATTTTTAAAATTCCATAGTAATTTAAAAAAAATCATTTTCTTCAAAATCCTAGTTTCATATACTAGGTCCCTTTAAATCAATATTTTTTCCAATTTTTTTCTAATTTTTTACCTACATATTTAAATCAGAAATTCACTTTAATTTTTAAAATTCCATAGTAATTTTAAGAAATCATTTTTCAAAACTATGGTTACATATACTAGGTCCCATTGCTTTTGAGGAATCACCTTACATCTAAATCCGATTTCACATAAAAAATCAAAAATGGATTTCACTCATTTCATAACATTTATTGCAAATAATAAGGCATTCATACTCAGTCCTATCATGTATATGAATGATGAAGTTTACTATATGTTAATGCAAATCTTCATTCTTTCCCTTTCATGCTTACTTCTTATAATAACGAATGATATTACAAAATTTATTGCTAAAAATGTACAAGATTTCAATATTTCTTTTGCATATTCTTTCTCTCTCATGTAGAATAATTTCCAACTCTATTTTTCTAAACATGTTAGAAATGTTATGTTACAAGTAAACATTTTTATGAATTAGTTCAAAATTCCATGCTCTATATCCCTTGTTTTCCATGTCTCATGTGGAATATTATTTATAATCATATTGTTATACAACTTATAACTCTAATTACTTATTTAACATGCCATCTCTCTATTATGTGTAATTCAATAAAGAATAAAATCCTTACATACTTATAAGATCCATTTCATAAGCTAAAAACCACCTCTCAAGTTTTAATGTCATATCTTATGTAAAGGAAAGAATTTCCTTCTCCTCCTCTCCCCCAAGAGGGTGATAGCTACTTTCCCTCTAACCAAGTCCACACTCTCACCCCTCTAAAAGGTGAGGAAGCCTATAATATTTTTCCTAATGCATACATTCATCTTATAGCTTCTTCAAATCCTCTTCAACATATGTGCTTACATGTTCAATTGGAAACAACTAAGGTTTGTTCTTGTAAGACTCTAAGGGATCAAATCAATAGTAAGAGAAAGTTAATTTTAGATTTACAAATGCTAAATCAGATTATAATATAAAATCTTCAAAGGTGCCCTAGTGTCAATCATGTATATGCACCTTCACCTAGTCAATTGGTTACAAGCAATGTTACATATCAAAAAAAAAAAATCACAATAAAGTAACTCTACAAATAGTGATTCAAAAATCCTTTAAAGATAAAATAAGAGTTCAAGTGAGGTACTAAGGGAAATGATTAAATCTAAGTTGATCAAACTACCTCTTCTACATCTAGTGAGAAGATCTAGATATCATTGTGCATATCATAGAATGCATGGGCATCACACAAATTCATTTTTGGTTTTAAAAAAACATATAAAATAGATAATTTCTAATGAGGATCATAAACAAGGTAAATTAGTCAAGCAATCTATAGTGACACAAGAACACATTCACAAAGGGTCAAATTTAGAAATAATACAAAAGTGGTTACCAAAGCATAACTCAAAACAACAAAAGGATTAAAAAGTAAAATCAGAGCAAGAAACATTACCAAAAGCATAGGTAAAGCATGAAAAAGATGAAAATATACCTCTCCAAAATAAGGCTCAACTTTCAAAGTAGTATGGGTTTGGTCAAAAATATCTACAATAGTTTGATTATCTATATCAAAGGTTGGGCAAGCATGCTCACGGCATCACTACTCCTATTCTAGCAGTTGAAATGTTTATCACCCAGGTTTGGGATTTATTGAACATCCTAAGGCAAATCATTCAAAAACATGATTTATCAAAGGAAAAGATCTAGATACAACAAAAGTCAACACTAGCAATCCATTGGTTCAAGATCAAGATGATAATGATGAGTGGAAGAATATAGGTTATTATGATTTCCAAGATACCGACAATGATTTAGATTCATATTCATAGCCATTTTATCATGCTTCACAATCACACATGATTCTTTTATTTTATATAGGACACCATGATAGGGAGTCTCTCATGAGACTCATTGGTTAGTATCATCTCTTCTCAACCTTACTTGTACATAATTTATCCAAATTACTTATATATAGCTTCTTTTTAGTTACTTATACATAGTCTCTTCATGATTGATTGTACATAGCTTATACCAAAAACATTCAAAAATACTAAAAATACCAAAAACATTTAAATATGTCAAAATAACAAAAAAATTCAAAACCAAAAAAATTCAAATATGTCAAAATACCAAAAATATTCAAAATTTCAAAATATAAAAACATTCAAATAACTCAAAATACCAAAAACAATGCAAAATTTCAAAATCCAAAAACATTCAAATAATTAAAAAACACAAAAACATTTTTATTATATGCATTATCCATTCTTTACATTTCTACTACCATGCTAGACTTACATTTTATGTTCTATGCTATTATTTATCAATTTATATACATTACCATGTTTCACTTGATCTTATTTGAGTGTGTGAAGTGACATCCAAATACTTGATTGCTTCACTCTACCCATTGAGGGGGTATCCTAATTCATACATTAAAGACACATATCAGTATATATACCCACTAGAGGAGTCTTCTACATGACTACACCATCTAGGTTATGCCATTCCTACACCCTACACTCTAGCTATCAAGTTGATGTAGGTTATTACTAGATTACATATATTACTCTATCAACACACTAATATATAGAACTTGTGTATTTATTAGCATATACCTAGTCTTGTACTACATGTATTGCATACTTTCACTTCCTTTTTTGATTATTTAGATGTGATTGTATTTCCAGTATTTACATACTTTACTCTCTTACTTTGCATATCTAGATATGATTGAATTTTTTAGTTCCGATTTTATGTCTTGTATGTGTCTTAGAACATTTGTGAATGTCCTTTACTTCTACTCTTCTATGTTCATATGGCCCTTTTTCCAACCTTACTTATTTTAATTTTATGTGTATGTGGCATTTGAACATGCCTTGTATGCTTGCTTTCTAGTTTGAGTGATATGTGCCCATGTCCCTTGTTTACTTGGCCCCTTGACCACTCTTGTTTGCTTCTTGCTTCTTGACTTGTGTTCTTGTTACTTGATTGCTTTTAAATTATTTATAATGCCATGATCCACATCATGCATTATCTTGATTTTTAGGATGCTATGGTGGATATCATACTCCATCCCTCCCTAACAACTAAAAATTAACAAATAATTAGACTTCTAATTATAGTTCATTATATTGAACATGTTATTACATTGTTATATATATCTAGGCATACCCCTTTTGATCTAAAAATCTCTCATAAAAACCATGTTATATCTTGAGATATCTTGTTGATTATCATTGATATATCATGTATTTTTATAGCATAACACAATTACAAGGTTCTTTCTTCTAAGGATAGTCATTATAGGGTATTCATTTCTACCCTCAAAAGAGGGGGCAACAAATAGGGGTTTTGTCATAGAGATTAGAGTTCCTACTGGTAAAAAAATTAGCTTTTGGAACACCTAAAATAGTATTCAAACTTTAAACTAAGTAGAAAAAAATAGATAGATAGTGATAATTATAGAATACTCATCACAATCAACATAAGACAAGAGCACCAAGTTTGGACTATAGCACTAGACAACAAGGTGTCCTATTTTGGTGCTCTTGTTCAAATAACAAAAAAACAAGGTTTTCAAGAAATAGACAAAAAAGTAAGACCAATTATAGTTTTGTCAGCTATTTTTTAGTTTATAATTAGTAGTTTTAGTATAGTTTTTCTCAAAGAATCTAGATATAGGGGGCATCATGCATGGCCTGATGACTCTCACTTCTAATTTAAGATTAAGCAATTAATATAACTTTTAGATTAGAATCCATGTTTCAAAAACCAATGATTGGGGGCAATGTGCATGACACATCGGACTTATTTTCTTTCTAAATTTAGTATATTACCCAAGTATTTTTAGTAGTTACATGCCTTATTTTATCAATAGGTGGTTGTAATCATTCTTAAGTGGCTTCCACATAAGCCTATTACCTAATTTTGGAGTGGCTTTCATATAAGCCTAATCTTAACCTTTTTTGAGTGGCCAAGAGTGGCCTAGTTTCCAATATACATTCAACTATCCATGCCACATTGTCAAATTATAAAACATTCATGGGCTTCAAGATCCATCTCATATGACACACATTACATATTAGTATCAGTTCATAGCTTCACTTCATGGGGCAACGATGGACCCAAATGACTAGCTAGCCTTTGTATTCTTGAGCCACCTAATTAAAGGGATTAGACACATAGTCCAAACATTAATTAACACACAGATGATCAAATATATTCACTTAGTGGGTGAAGATGGAGCTAAAGGGCCATCATTTTAATTTTTAAGCTACTTTCAAGGAATTAAGCACTCAACTCCATTCATGATATTAATCTTAGTAAAACATCACTCAATATCACAACAAGTTTATATTGGTTCACATACCAAGTGAGGTGTACTCATTCCTTTCTCTTCCTCTCTCTTTTACCTAAATTTTATACATTATTACTTTAGACATAATGTGTCTAGTAAGAATTGATCTACTCTTGATTTTATTTTACAAATTTACACTTCATGATGTGTTATCTCTATTTACACCCAACATCACACAACTTCATGAGATTCACCCTTATAGGTAAGTTTAGGTATGCTTTCTACTTTTCATTTATACTATTATTTCACTTTATTGCATCACTAGAATAAAGGGGGGCAAATATAGTCATATAAAATGTCAAAAGTGGTAACTTGAGTGTGGCTTGTGACACCCAACCCATAGGTGCCTCTTGCATGCTCTCATCACCCTTATAGATACCTTTTTGCTTATTTCCAATAATCCATGGACTTTTAAAACCTGATTCTAGCTCAACTAAGCTACATTTTCCATGTTAATTCCATCCTCCTAGGTCCTTCACCTATAGGACAAGAGCACCCAACTTGGACTAGAGCACTAGACCCTAGGGTGTCCTATTTTGGCACTCCTATCCAATTGAGTTTTTTTATCTACAATAGTCATTTCATTCTAGTTCCTATCCTTCATCTTGTTAGCCCAATGTGAATACATTTGATCCATGACCAATAGATATCTATAAAAATCCCATTCAAAGTTAATTTAGAGGGTGTTGGCAAATTTTACAAAGAAATTAATAATATAATCAAGACCACTAAAGCAAATCTCTCTATTCTCTTCATACAACCATCTAATATAGCTATAAGCATAACCAAATCCTCACACCAGTCCCTAAGCACCTCAAGTAGACCTAATTTAGCATATTTGCATCTTCAGAACACTATTTCACAAATCACTTTAAGTGGGAAAACTACATATGGCTTGATCCCTCTTCAGAGTATTGGTATATAGGAAACATGCCCACATAAGGGGTGTGGATACATGTTCAATACAACTTACACACACCAAGCCCCCTTATTTCTCAAGATTTATCAAAGCATAATGAATTTTATGGGTTGAATACTAAATCATCTCTACAAAGAGTTTTGTAAACCTTCAACAGTCAAGATTTTATAGGTAGGCTCACATAGGGATAGTGAACAAAATACATAAAACTTAGGTCTCTATGAGTAGTTTGGACAACAATGATAGAAAATGACTATAACATCAGACCCTATGGTGTCCTATTTCCATGATCCTATCCTTTCACAAAATGAAATCCACATCCTAATTTATGATACTATCCCAGTCTTGCACAACAAATTCTAGACCCTATCTCAGGCATTTCATCTTATTTTTAGCTAAGTCTTATTTTCTACATATTTATTGCTATTTATAGAAAGGTTAAATATACAAATAAATTATAAAAATAAGTATTTAAATTATTACAATATTATTTACTAATTTAGTCAACTTAAACCTTTAACTAAATTAAGAATAATACTCCAATATTCCCAAAATAGTTAAATTGGTGAACATGGAGAAAATAAATCTCCCATATCTAGACCTATAATCATGACTTGGTGATTTTTAGAGGACAATCTATGATGAACCTCCTACAATAAATTACCTCCTACAACATATTTAATCAAAATATGCGAAAATAAAATAACTCTTACCAATAACAAAAACACAGAAAGCTTATATTGATCACAGGCCACTTCGAGGGGCAACCTCCTTTGAGCAAGCTTAATATAATGAATTCATGGATGCCTTCATTGGGCCTCAACACTTACCTATATAATAACTCTATTCTAACAACTACTACTTCCCTTATATGTGGGACAATTCAAATATGCTCTAAGGAATGACTTACAAAGCATATGCGTGCATAGCAATTATTACACTAATACTGCAAAGAGAAGGGTAAAGCACAGGTTCCTAACATCCCCTCCCTCTTAGAAAAAGATTTGACCTCAAAGCTTCAAATGTGAGAATTGTTGTTGAATCTAGAAGAGTGGTTCCCATGTTGCATCTTCTGATTGCATGCTGTGCCATTGGATTAAGACCTTTGTGATGGAGTGAGATCAAAGTTGGTGAGTGCACCTCTCCAAGATTGATTTTGGCTCAAGAAGGATGGAGCCTTCATTATCAAGTGTTGGTAAAACTATCTTCACTCAGATGTTGGATCCAAGAACTTGTTTCAAATAGGAGACATGAAAGATGGGATGAACTTGGGAGGAAGGTGGAAGCTCTAACTTGTAAGCAACTGACCCAATATTTTGGAGAACCTTATATGGCCCATAAAACTTTGGAGAAAGCTTTTGGCACCCTTTTAGTTTTAGTGATGATTGCTTGTATGGATACAAATGAAGAAAGATCATATCACCAAGTTGAAAGGTACGCTCTGAGTGGTGCTAATCAGCCTACTGCTTCATTCGATTTTGTGCCATGTGGAGATTGTCCCACAAGGTGTGGAGAATCTAATCCCAATTTTAAAGAGTAGTGTCAACTACCTAAACTGGTGAGCTACCAGGATTATTTGGAAGAAGTGGTGGTGGTGCTTGACCATAAATTGCTTCATAGGGAGTCATTTTGGTGGAAGTGTGGTATGAGGTATTGTACCACCATTTAGCTAGGGGAAGCCACTTGGCCCATTGATGTTGTTGTTCTAAAGAAAAGCAATGAAGGAAGGTTTCCAAGCATTTGTTGACTATTTTTTTTTGGCCATCTATTTGTGGGTGGTACCCAGAGCTCATTCTCAACTATGTGCCTGTGCGATGAAATAGTTCTATCCAAAAATAGCTAGTGAAAGTGGCATCACGATCTGAGACAATTGAAGAAGGAATGCCATGGAGATGGAAGACCTGATCTAAGAAAACTTGTGTGATTGTGGAGGCTGTGTATGGGTGGCTAAGTGCACAAAAATGACTATATTTGGAGAGGCGATCGACTACAACTAGGATCACTAACTTTCCCCCAGATTTAGGGAGGCCCTTAATGAAATCCATGGAAATATATATCTAGATCTGAGTAGGAATGGGCAAAGGCTTGAGCAAATCAAGAGTTAATGTGGTTTCACCTTTGTTTCATTGGCAGGTATCACATTCAGCCACCATCTGTTTAATTTCGAATTTCATGCCTTTCCAAAAGAAGTGTCGACGTGCCCACTCATAGGTTTTGAGAAATCCTAAGTGCCTTGTAGAGGGGGAAACATGGAATTCATAAAAGATAACTTGATGTAGGTCTAGACTTTGGGAAAGCACCAGATGACCCTTGTATCGTAGAGAATCATTGTCCCATGAATAATGCAGTACTGCAGAGGGGTTAGTGGCCAATTGATGAATGAGGTGGCATAAGGAGGGATCATTTGCATACCCTTGTTGGATAGATTCCAACCATTTTAGAATAGGCATGGAGGTGGCAGAGAGGGAAGGCTGGTCCTCTAAGGTTCTTGAGAGAGCATCAGCCATAAGATTGTCTTCTCCCTTCTTATAGGTGATCTCATAATCCTAACCCATGAGTTTGCTGACCCGCTTTTGCTGAGCTGGGGATGAGACCCACTGTTCCAAGAAATATTTCAAACTTTCATGATCAGTTTTGATGTAAAAATGGTTTCCCAGTAAGTAGGGTCTCCCTTTTTGTACTGCATGTAAAATTGCCATCATTTCCTTTTCATATGTAGACAAGGCTAAATTATGGCCAGAAAGGGCTTTTCTAGTGAAGGCAATTGGTCGGCCCTCTTGGAGAAGAATAACACCCAAGCTGATGCCACTGGCATCACTTTTGATGGTGAAAGTTTTGGTGAAGTCTGGCAGTGCCAAAATTGGTGTGCTACACATAGCCTATTTGAGTTAGACAAATGCCTGATCAATAATTACACCCCATGTGAAAGCATCCTTCTTCAATAAGGAAGTCAAAGGAGCTGTAATCTTTCCATAATATTTGATAAACTTGTGATAGTATCCTATCAGGATTAAGAAACCATGAAGGCTCTTGACCATGGTTGGTTGAGGCCAATTCTGCATAGCACTAATGTTTTCTAGGTCTGCACGAACCCCATTGGCTGAAACAATGTGCCCTAGATAGTTAATTTCCTCTTGACTGAATGAACACTTGGATTGCTTAACACATAATTTATTTTCTTCTAACAGTTGTAATGTCCTATCAATATGTTGTAGATGCTCAGCCCATGTGCAATTGTAGATCAAAATGTCATCAAAGAAAATTAAAATAAAATGACAGAGAAAAGGCCAAAAGATTTTATTCATGAGTGCTTGAAAAGTGGAAGGAGCATTTGTAAGGCCAAATGGCATGACAAGAAACTCATAGTGACCTTCATGTGTACAGAAGGCTATATTGGGAATGTCATTAGGATGCACTCAAATTTGATGATAGCCAGAATGCAGATCTAACTTGGAGAAGAATTTGGCCCCATGGAGCTCATCAAGAAGCTCATCGATGACAGGAATTGGGAATTTATCCTTGATAATGAGGTGGTTAAGGGCTTGAAAGTCAATGCAAAGGCACCATGACCCATCTTTTTTGTGGACAAGAAGCACTGGGGAGGAATATGGGCTAGTGCTGGGCTGAATAACTCTAGACTTGAGGAGTTCCCAGACTAAGTTCTCAATTTTAGTCTTTTGCTGATGGGGGTAACGGTATGGTTAGATGTTGGGTGGGATGCTTCCTGAAAGGAGAGGAATGTGGTGATGTTTAGGGCATGAAGGGGGCAAAGCTACTGGTTCTAAAAAAATGGTTGCATGCTTGTCGAGTATGGCTTGTAAATTTGTAGTGTGGTTAGTAGTTGTGGGGGGCTAGAGTTGAATGGAATGCAACTGTGCAATTACCCATGTGAGCCTTTCTTCAAAAGTTTTTCCATGTGATGAGAACTGATGATGCTAGCAGATCCTATTAATAACCCTTTTAAGGTGTGGTTCTGACCATTATTTGTGAACTACATCCAAAGCTCAGAGAAGTCCCATAAAATAAGTCGTAATGTATGAATCCATTGTGCCCCTAAAACCACATCACACCCTCCTAAGGGTAGGGCAAACATATCAGAGTGATAATTATAATCACCGATTGCAATACACATATTTTGACACTTCCCTTTACATGGCAATGTGCCCCCATTAGCAATCATGACTTCAAAACTAGAACAAGGGTATATAAAGCAGTCTGTTGTCTTAGCAATATGAGGATCGATGAAATTGTGAGTATTACCTGAGTCAACGAGGATTGTGAGAGGGATCTTTTTGAAGCATCCTTTGACCTTCATGGTTTGGGGAGTGGTGACACCTACTAGTGCATGCACTGAGATCTCAGGTTGAGTCTCTTGAACCACTAGGTCCTCTTCAATGCTAGGTTCTTCTTGAGCATCTTGAAATTCTAGAATATTAGGCTCGCTATCCTACTTTGGTGGTGACTCCACATATAGCAAGTAAATTTTTTGTTGGACACACCTGTGACCCTTAACCCATTTTTCATCACATTTGTAACATAATCCTTTCTCTTTGCGAGCCCACATCTCTACCTTAATCAGGCACTTGATTGGTGTGGTTATGGTTGTCTACTGATTCATTATGTTTTTTGCTGGTAAAAAGGTGGGAGGTCGACACTATGTGGAGAGTTTATCTTTTGCTAACTTAGCTAGACCCAAAGCATCCATCATATTTTTAGGTCAAAACATTTTTACCTCCAAGCAGATCAGCTCTCTGAGGCCACTAACAAAGCAACTTTTGAAGAAGTCATCTAACAACCCTTTAGTGTGATTAGCAAGTTTTTCAAATTCAATCTGAATAGTACTTGTTTGACAGAGTTTGGTGAGAACTCCAGTGAAATCCTCAAACACTGAGGGACCAAACTTGCCCAAAATTAAGGATGCAAAATTTGACCAATCGGGTTCATCATTTGTCTTGAGATACCAATGGTACCACTGAAATGCTTCTTGTTCTAGATGAAATCAAGCAATTGGGACTTTATTTGTAGAATAAGTATTGTGGAGGTTGAAGAATTTTTTAGCTCAATATATCCATCTTGTAGGATCTGTACCATTGAACCGTGGAAAGTCTAGCTTAGGTCCATGGGAGAAGTTGGAAGCAAAGGAGTGATGCTCTAAAGAAGACTCCTCCTTCTGTACTCTATTGAGTAAGATGTTATTCTATTGATTCAAGCCACACATCATATTAGTTAACTCTGTAACCTAAGATTTCAATGTGGCAATTTCGTCCTCCATGATTTTTGTGCCTGCATGAGTGGTGACCATAACCAGTTGTTATTGTTTGCTCTCTAAACCTAAAAAGTTGGATATAGACCCCAGGTTTGTTTGGCTACCTAAAGGATTTTTAAATTCTCTCTGGCCACCAAAGCTATCTGATCGAGTACCGCTTTCCATAAATTTCTAGCCATAGGTTTACCCCTTAATGATAGCTTTTGGTTTACTTCATGGGTGGGAACTAGTCAATCAGGATGGGGTTGTTGCCCTTTTCGCTAGCAGGTCCTCTCAATGGGCTAGCTACTTCAGGGTTCCTATGGTACTCCTCATAATGAGTTTTAGGGCTTATGCCCAAGCACTTCCCATAGTTAAGCAGATAGGTATTTACCCAATCTGAAATGATGGAACCTGTTATGAAAAAATTCTTTCCAAAAATGGCACAACTCCTATAAAGCCTTGCTTCAAAAAAAAATTGCTCCAAATCTACCCACAAAGCCAAGAAAACACTCTGATACTAGATTTGATGAACCTCCTACAATAGATTACCTCCTACAATAGATTTAATCAAAATATGCGAAAATAAAATAACTCTTACCAATAACAGAAACACAGAAAGCTTATATTGATCACAGGCCACTTTGAGGGGGCAACCTCCTCTGAGCAACCTCAATACAATGAATTCATGGATGCCTTCATTGGGACTCAACACTTACTTATAAACTAACTCTATTCTAACAACTACTACTTCCCTTGTATGTGGGATAATTCAAATATGCTCTAAGGGACGACTTACAAAGCATATGCATCCATAGCAATTATTACACTAATACTGGAAAGAGAAGGGTAAGGCATGGGTTCCTAACATTACATGATGGTTTTATAACTGTTTGAACAACAACAAAAATAATATTTTTAAAAGTGTCTAACCAGAAACCATAAATAATATCTGATATTTTTACAGATGGCTAACCAATAACCAAAATAGTGGTTTTATAAGTGGCTAACTAGAAACTACAAAACAATGGTTTTACAAGTGGCTTACCATAAACCACATCATGACGTGTAGTATAGATTATAGCTCTCATCGTTCTCATATTTTAGATAATTTACATATAAATATATAGTTCACTTATGAGAAACATGAACAATGATACAACATATTTTCTTATTTAAAATCACACTATGTTAAAAATAACACACCACACATAATTGAAAATAAAAATGCCATTAAATTAGAAAGTGGCACTATCACTAGTGGTTAATGAGAGGCTATGAAACCTATAAAATTTGTTTCCTCATTCCTCTAGTATCCTCTAGCCTTAAATGTATGAAACTACTTACTCAAAATATAAAATCTTCAGAAGCAATAGCCATTGCTCTCATTTGGTTCATTCTCAGTATCTGATTCTTATTCAATGATGACATTAGCTTCATTTGTTTTAATTTTTTCATTAAGCAAGTCTTTAGCTCAAACTCTACAATATGAAGTTGTATGTCCCTTTTATTGTAATATAACATTCTATTTCCTCCTTATTTTTGGAGAAATTCTTGGGCTTCTTTTTCAAGTACAATGTAGTATTTTCTTCTACATCTTCTTTAGTCCTTTTTTATTCAGATAGAAGAGATGAAGTCATATCTTCAAGTGATTGAGAAGGTATTTGTCTAAGATTAAAAACAAAATTTCTATATTTGGAAGGCAAGCTATTCAATAAAATGGTTTTTGCATCTTCATCTTCTATTAGAGCTTCAACTTCTACTAGCTATCTCAAGAGTGACCTTAGATCATTGATGTGACTAGACATGTTGACCTCATCATTCATTTTAAATATAAACAATTAGTGTTTTAAATAAAATTTTGTGTTGACTGATTTTACTTTGAACAGTTTGTTCATATTATATCTGATGATTTTTCAAGATCTACATAATGCAACTAAAAATAAAAAAGAGCCAATCCAAAAATGGTTTTGGCTTTATCATCCCTATTTTTCCATTCTAGTAAATTTTCTGCATCTATTGGTGCTACTTCATTTCCATTTACTATCCTCCATAAATTTTTGTTTATTAACTACATATGGATTTTTAGTTTCTATTTATAGAAATTGAGGCTAGTAAATTTTTCTAATCGAATATTCATTATGATTTAGACCAACATGGGACATTGGTTATACTAATAATGCATCCATACAAGAAAGTTGAGAATTTTTTTCCTAGTAATCACCTAATGAAGACCTAATATTCACCTAAATATGACTCAATGATTTTTAAAATAACTATGACCTTAATAAAAAAACATCACTAATAATTTTGACACTTTTAGGATTTAAATGACACAAACATATTTTAACAAACTACTTAAAAAAACATACTTATATAGATTTATTTAAAATAAAATATATTAACACTCACTATTTTAAGATATTTTATTTAACTACCGAACACAAATTAGTGTTTTTGACAGATAACTTAATACTTAAATTGATCAAAGAACAAATTAATAAAAACAAATGAAATTACTCAAAATTTAATTAAACCTAAAATACTATTGAAGACTAACCAAAATATGCATGCAGGTTTCAAAAGGATATGCATAGGAAACTTGCATGAATTAGGTTGATGGATGCATGTATTTAATGATAAGTCTCTGATAGGTTTTCTCCTGAATTCTTGATCTAATAAGAGCATAAGATATACATGAAACCACCAGATTATACTAGATGTCGATCTGCACTTGAGTGTATAAATTTATAGAGAACATTGTGATTCAAAATTAAAACAAATCCTTTCTAATATTTAATACAAATCCAATTCAATGCAGGTGGTACATTATGATCTATCAGAGATATATCTGATCTCAAAAATGGCACATTGGTTGGGAATAAATATGTGGAGTTGAATAAAACTTGTATGAAAAAATAAGTGTATACAAGATGTCGTGCAATATGAAGGAATTTTATAACATAATTAATAACATGTTAAATTGGAGATAAATTTTAGTATAACTACACCGCCTTTGACTAATTTGAATGATATAAATCATATATAATAGAGTCACAACCCATGCAAGACAAAATATATGCATGAAGTTAAATGGTAATGAAAATTAAGAAAATCCATAATCACTAACAAAATTATTCACACACTCTCATATTGGACCCCCTTGCTCTAATACTAGATATTGATTTCAATAAAATTTATAGGTTAAATATCAAAACACCTAGGATACATTCTCAGACAATAAACACACTGATATTATTTTTATTGCTTCACATTACAAACCATATATGAATATTATATATTATATAGGAAAGTTATTTCCTATATTTGGGGAGATAAAATATCCACAAAAATATCTAAAACTCCCTATTAAAACTCAACCTAACAAACTCCTAACAACATAGTAAAATAAAAATATATTGTGACTCATAATATATTTGGTAAACCAACATATAGACTATTACCATAATATTTCTAACAATAATATTTATGTTGGTCATTAATAATGTGAACACATAACTATACCTCAACAAAAATGGCATATGAACTAGAATTCCCAGAGGATCGAAGGATCCATAATGTTTTCCACATGTCTCACTTAAATAGGCACTTGAACAAAGTGTCAAAACCTAAATGTATTTTACACCCTTGGATGATGAATTAAAGTTGATATGGGAATGAGATGCCATTATTGACACTAGGGAGAGGAGACTGAGAAATAAGAGCATTACAAAATATTTGATTCATTGGAAGAATCTACCCATAGAAGATGTTAATTGGGAAGGACAAAATACTTTAGAACACCTAAACTTGACTTACTTAAGGGAAATAAATTTTGAGGGAGGACTTTTCATTTCCCCTTTTTTAAGTAATTTCCATTTAGTAATTAATTTAATCCAATTTCCAATTATATGAGAGGGAAAGGAAATTAGAAAATATTTAGTTAATTATTTAATGGGAATTAGAAACTTAAAAGTCTACAAGGAAACTTTTTAATTTTTTATTGCTTTCTTATCCTCAATATAAGTGGGTCAAATTTGAGAAAGTTTGGGAAATGGACACAAAGGAGAAAAAATGCAAGATCTAAATGTTTTATGGGAAAGACGATAAATATATAACTAGTTGCCTTTTCTAACTCATGTCATCTTCTAAAATCAAGGATATTTGGATTTTGGTGCTAACCTTGGTGCCTATTGTGTATTTATATGCCAATAATTCCTTCTAGGCTATCTTTTGCCTATTCAACAATTTCTACACATTTGATGCACTTATGCTTCAACTACAAGATTTGATGATGAAACCCCTTATGTTCTTGGAGATCATTTAATTTTTATAGGTTAAATTTTATCACTCATAATTTCACCCTCTAACCAATTAAATCATTGGATATGCTCAAAAAATCATTTAAACCTCTCAAAAAATGTCTTTTCTGACTATCTCTCTTGCTTATTTGAAACCCTATAACCTGTATCTTTAAATTTATCAATTATTTGCATTGAAATTTTGATTGAGGAAGGTTTAGGAATTTTATTTATTCCCCATAATAGCTTATATAAATTTTTATTTGTAACAAATAACTCAAAAATACAATCACATTGCCTAAAATCGAACCATTGGGGTTTAAGAAGGGTTTTAGAGCACCTTTCCTTCTTAATGATTATTCATTAATTTAAGAAACTAAAACCTAAAAATAATGCATGTAATATTAAGGTAATAGGGGACCTAATATTTCCATAATAAATATATAACCAACACTTCTTATCCTTCATGAAATGAATAGTTGAAAATTGCCCTCGCTAGCTTGCAAGTAGCTAGTCAGAGGAATAGGAAAAAGCTATGTCAAAATTTGGACCTATGAGCAGTTCCTGAGCATGGTTAAGGATTGATGAACATTTTATGATATTTTGGAGACCTTTATGAGTCCTCACTCTATTATCATAGGTTCCTAAATCACCAAAACTTTCTAATTATGGGGATAAATAACTACAATATTGACTAATATCATATTAAAGGACCTTTTCTAAACCTATTCAAGGTTTATATAGAGAATTCATAGGGATTTATCATTATTTAAGGTTGTATAATAAATATTCTTGGTTAAAATAACATAAATACATAGAAACAAAACTCAAAATCGACAAATACTGAACATGGAATATTTCATAGTGTGACTAAGTACATTCAGATTTTATGTAATTCATATAAGAAACTTGGGAACATTTAATAAAATAATGAAGGAATTCTTATTATATTGATCAAAATAATCTATTACATAATATTATAGAGATTAAATTTTATATTCTTATAATACAAACTCAATAAACAAGTTCTACATTGATCTCATAGTAGAAGAATTAAAATAATAACAATTACGCTAATAATCAACCCCTTTTCATATATATGCATCCATGATATAGCTTGAATACATTGTAGTTTCAAATTGATATCTATTTCAGGTATTCAACTATCTAGGTCACTTTTAAATTAATTTATTTTTTACTAACTCAAAATAGGCTAATTATATTCTAATCTGACTAACTAGTTAACAAGATTGTATGGCTAGAAATGGAAGTTATTACTATGCATGAAATATATAGTTGGACATGCTGAATAGTAATATATTTGAGCATATGACATATGTATTCAAATAATTTCCTACTAAGACTTTCCCAAACTTAAACTATTGTCTCATCCTAAGATAGCATCACAATAATGAAAAATAGTGCCAAAAGATATGATGACTTAAAATGAGAGACTCACTATGTCTAGTTTACCATTTTTCACCCTATATGGACTACATATCCACCCTTGTGGGTTTTAAACTAATTAGTTCCCTATGACTCACTATTTATCCATATGAGAATAAAAATTTAATAGCAAAATGTCAAAATTGTGATACCTATGCACTATTTAGGAAGTAAGAGGAGTTGGGTCCAACTGGCCAGGCACCAAAGAAAAAGATGATGGGGAAACCTTGCATTATTATAGTTGGGCCTGAAATTTGATTGGTAAAATGAAATAAGGGGTATTGATCATAGATGTAATCACAAGATTAAAATATGATAAGTCAGATTTATAGTCTTGCCAATCCAATAGAATCTACTGGATAAGATGAAGCAATACTCGTAGGTGGCTTTGGGAAAGAAGTAAAGCTTAGGGGTCTTCATTCGTAGTTTTGGGTAAAGTAGTATGGGAAAAAAAAATTCCATTGAGTAATATCTTGATGGATGTTTGTGAACTTATCAACATGCCTCTACATTTGAATACTAATGGAAGTATTATGATGGGTGTTCATTTGCCACTACTATAAATTCACTAGCACAATGTCCTTAGTAGAAGAAGAGGTCCAAAGTGTGATCCATAGAAGTGGTCAAGTTAAGGATGGTTGATTTGGCCTTGGTAGTTTTTTTGAATGTCAATTGCATGCTTCCCTAAACACTATCATGATCTTACTTACATTCCAGTAAGCATTAGGCTACCTATATGGCCTACAAAGATGCAAAATGGATAAATTTATGATTTTCATATAGTAACTCCAAAAGGAGCTCGGTATCAACTTTGATTCCTAGACCTTAGGTACATAGACTTTGTAGATACTAAATGTGTTGCCAATTTTGATTTAGCTATATAAGGAACAATGAGAGTTTGCACCTAGAAGATAAACTCTCCACATCTAGAACTTGTTGCACCAAGATGGGGTAGGCATCTTCATTGAGTTGACAAGATTAACATAGGTTAACTCACAACCTTACATTATCTAATGTCAATTAGGCAATGCAATTCTCTAGTGATCTGGCTTTCTATATGATACTCTTTATAAACGAAACCATGCCTTCTAACTGCTTGGCTAATGATAATTGAGAAACATCCAATGATGCTTCTATTATAGGCATGCAAACAGCTAAAGCAGATATGGATGCATTGGAAGTGCCTACTATAAGGGTAAAATTGGCAAGGAAATTGTTGTGCATTTGGAGGAGGTCAATGGAAGGTCCCACAACCAAAGAATTTAAGTCGGGGAAGGTACCACCCATCTGTGATTGGGTGAGGCCTATTTAGTCTTGTAAGATTTAGCAGTGAGTGGCATAGATAGTTATTCTATTGTGAGATTTTATGGGTTATACTACATTTTTTCTTCTCTTAATTATTGTAGTTTTTCCTTTAGTTGTGGCTTCTTTACAACCTCCTTGGCCTTCTTCACTTCCTCATCATGTTGTTTCTTTGTAGCATCCTCAATGTCTCTTTGGCATTGAGAATCAAACTTCACCTTAGTTTATATCACCTATGATACTACCTCTACTTCAACTTGATATTGTAGTTCCTTTTTGTACTCAACCCCATCTTGAGTAGTCATCATAGCATTAGATTCATGTCTCCTTTATTTTTATAGTTCTTCGAGATTGTGTTGTTTAATCTAGACTTTTGCTACTTCATCTTGGGCTTAAAATTTTGCAACTTAAGGCTATGAATATTGATCTTAGAGTATTTTTGTTCTTTTTCTTCCTTTTTCTTTGCCTTTATTTTAGCTTTGTGCTTTTCTTCTTGGCACACTTTACATTATAAAAGTCATTGTACTTCTTCATAAGCTATATGTTATTTCTCATCAATGGTTTGAGCAGCTTTAACTTCCTCAAGATTAAGAGTAGGATCCTCAAAATTGGATGGGGAGGAGATAAATCTTTGCACCTAAACCTCTAATTTAGAAACCTATGACTTCTTAATGAGATGCCTCTTTGGTTTTAGAGAAGACACTACTAGCTACTGCTATGATATAGATTGAAACTAAATTGGGTCAAGATCTTTTGTAGGAATTCATAGTCGAGGAAACATTTAAATTATGTCATGAGGTTATCATGGAGTTCACAATATGCACTTCCTATGAGTGAGGGTTTTCTAAGGAATATCAACTAGAGGATTGGAAATGTTTGGATGTATAAAAGATTGAGGTGGTGGGACTATAACTAGGGCCTCTAAAATATTACGTAGATTTTCTTATTCTATGACCATGTCCATAATGATGGAAGATATGAAGGTGGGTAAGTCCACCCATAGGTGTGACAAAACCTTATTCTTCACTTGAATGGGACACATGGATTTCAAAAATAAGTAATCATTCTCTTGTTCTTCTTCATAATAATCTCCAACCATATCATTAAGCATGATATGTTACACTTGTTGCTCATCCCTGCCCAATTGTGAAAGATCATAGCTAGTTTTAATGCATGGAACACTTGGATGATATAACCATGTATCCTGGCTATGATTTCTACATCAAGGAGGAGATGAGGATCACCGTCTATTGGGTATTTTTTGTTGGCCAGTATATCTATATTATGTGATAGAGGTAGAGGGAAGTGCAATCAAAGCTACCAAAGTTGTAAGTTATAGAGGAATAGATTGGAGAGGTGTATCTCATGTGGAAACCATAGCATTTTACTTGGCAATCTCTTATGTAATCTGCATGTCAATTAAGAAAGGAAGAATTGCACCTAGGACTTTGGGTAATTCATGTATGAGAATGATAATGCACCTAGGTAGTTTTATGATAATGGCATGTTACCTGAAGTACTACATCACATTAGGAGGAATTAATGGGTTTGTCATAATGATCTCAATCAATTCTACCCACCATAATTTGAATTTTTATTGATGACTAATATACCCACATTCCCTTATCCATACTAGGTTGGTAAATTGTACATGAAGATAATAATATACATTCATATGTACCTCACCTTCAAGCGACTTTTATTGTGTAAAGACCAAGATCAAAACCAAGAAATAGTATTGAAAAGTGAGGTTCACATCCTGAAGAACCTTGTTAATGTTTTTGGTTAGTTCAAACACTAAAAAATATGGCCAATCAAACTCTTCATGATAATGAACCATGTGCTGGTAAATGTTAATTAACACTTTGGTTGCTTGTTTTGCATTTTTTGTGGCCTACCAATACTGCCTGGTGATGCATTTTACTAATATGTGCACTATTTCATCTAGGATTTCAAAAATATCAATCCCTTTATAGCTCCTCACATAAGCATTGTACACTTCTTGTAAAATAGGTGACACCTTAGACTTATAGGCTTCCACAAATTTCCATTGCACTAGTAAGACATTTGCATGTACCATCTTAGCCATGTTGATTTACATTATAACCTCCTTAGGAAGATAAATATTCCCATCATTGTAGTGGCTTAATAAAGTATACATGATGTTTCCTAAATCACTAAATGTGGGAAACTGAATTATTCACTCCACATCAGTGTTTCAAAAAAGATTCAACTACACAAATGCCATGAGTTGTACATCTTAGAATTCTTGAGGGCCAAATAGTCACTATTCAACCACTCAAATGAAGTTGAGTAGTTTAGGGTCTGAAAACCTAGTTTGATGCAATGTCAATCTGATGCCCATATCTTTTTTATATGAATCATTTAACAACATGATAAATAGAGATATGATAATGGCTACCATTGTGTATGATACTATGTAGAATTACTTTAAAAAATTTGTTTGGCTCTTGGTTCACTGTCAGATGCATAAGTTATCATAGAAATACTAATCTCAATTGAAAAATTAGTAAAATTATGATGTAAATGAGCAATTTATCTTGATTTGATAACTTTGGGCATGGGATCTATAGATCACATAACTTTAAATATGCCTTGGTGCCATTTTAGCTCTACTTGTGTACTTTAAATAGGCACGATCTCATCAAGCAAAATTATCATCAATATGCTTAGTTGGCATCTACTTTGGTAGTTGGTAATGATCTTGATATGATGTGGCCTTAGACCATTTTGACACCATTTGCCAATATTCCTTGATTAGACATTAAGCCTTAATCTCCTTAACTAGACCTTAACCATTGATAACCTACCTTGGCATTAAGGGTCATAGCTAACCATTATTAATAGTTGTCATACTCTAATCTAATTACACTTATCATTTCCTAGACTTAATTATTATTTCCTACCATTTCTTTGTTGATTTATGAATGTCATCTTGCCATTGAACTTGACAAACTACTCTATGAATATTTATCTATACTCTTTATTGACACACCTCTAATCTACTCAAAAAATTAAATCACTCACAACACACAACAATCAAAAAGGAAATCCTAAGATAACTTGGTATAATCTGTCACCTATTATTAATATAGTCTAATTTTTATTGCCTTTAGATGTCTACAACCATTAACTCAGCATGACAAGATGTTACCTTGTAAATCATTATAAAATACTATACTTGGATGTGATATCTCATGGATGATGTAAGGACCCTTCCACTTGATTCTCAATTTTCTTACAAAAGTCTTGAATCTACTATCATACAAGAGAATTGGCTGGTTTATCTTGAATTCTTTTGTTCATAGATTTCTATCATGCCAAGCCTTTTATCTATATTTTTGAATTTCTTGTGTCCATATGGTTCTACCTCTATCTTCATCAATGTGATTAAGGTCAAAAAACCTATGTGTGAGGGATTATTCATCTCCCATATGCATAATCTAAGGAATTCATATATTAGGCATAATATATTCAAGGGGCATCACAAATTCTAGCCCATACACCAATTGGAATGGTGTGAGGCCCATAGCATTGCAAAAAGTCTATCTTTCCAGTAATCTTTCTAGACATCATATATTTTGGTCAACATCTTACATATTACCTTGTTCATAACTTCTACCTAACCATTGACTTGCATATGATATGATATACTCTTATGATGCAAAATTAGAAACTCATTTGTCAAAGTTTTAACTATTTTATTTAAAAATTGAGCTCCTAAATCACTTACCAATTTAACTAGGTAGTTGAAATGAGTAATGATGTTCTCATACAAATTTTTTTTAGTATTTTGGGATCCACAACTTGGTGTCATAGCAACTTTAACCTATTTTGTAAATTAGTCTATTGTAATGATAATATACCTATATTTTTTGTGTTTGCTTGGTGGGTTGATGGGTCCTACAAAATCTATGCCACTTTACTTAAATGGATGTTGTGCAAGTATTGGTTCTAAGGGAATTTCATCCCTCTAATTTACTTTGCCCATTCCTTGACAAATGTCACACTATTGTATGACTCACTATGTACCTTGAAACAGATAAAGCCACCACAATCCACTATATAAAACCTTTCTGATAGTGTCATCCCCTATGAAGTAGCCTCCTACAACCCTTAATGTGCCTCATGAAGGATATATGGTCTCTCATATTCTAAGACAATTCTGTATAAGACCTTATCTTTCCCTAAATAATAGAGAGAACCATCAATTATACTATAAGGGAGTGATTTCATGATCAACTATTTCTTCTCCCTCTTTGTATAATATTCAAGAAAGGTCCCCTATTCATAAAATTATGTGATATATTATAACTATTCTAGTATTACAATAACTTGAAATAAATGGCTATCAATGGACTCATCTGGGATTTCTTAAAAAATTTCACCATTGGTCAACCTATTCAGATGGTCTAGGCCTACATTTTCATGCCCTAGATTTACATTTATGTGAAAATGGAACTCCTAAAATAACATCAACCATATATAAATGTGTCTTATAAGTATGGGATAAATAATTAGGTATTACAGAGGTTTGTGATCTATAAAGAGATCAAAGGGTGTCTCTAAGAGGTTATGTCAAAAATTATATATTGCAAACATGATGGCTAATGCTTCCTCCTCAATTATTGTGTAATTATTCTTAATAGTAAACAACTTTCTACTTTCAAAATGGATTGGATGGTCCAATATTCCCTCTCTCGACTATGAAATAACTACTCCTAGTGTGATACTTACAACATATACATGGACATGAAATGGTTTACTCTAGTCAAGAAATATTAAAATTGGTATAGTGACCAACTTATGCTTGAGTTCTATAAATGTTGTCTAGCATTCAGGAGTCCATAAACATTATACTTCCTTCCATAATAAATTCTCTAATGGCACTGATATTGTAGCATATCCTTTGATAAATTTGTGATAGTACCTTGTATTCCCTCAAAAATATCAAATTTTAGATGAATTAATTGGTGGTGGCATACCAAATATCACTCTGATCTTTACTTGATCAACTAATATGCCTCTACTACAAACTACATGACTAAGTAAAACACTAAATGGTGTAAAAAACAAACTTTTTTTAAAATTTAGATTTATCCTTAGATATTTTTACCTTTATAACATAAATCTCAACTTAGATAAGTGTTATTTAAATAATGAGAACACTTCACAATCATCTAGATAGACTTTCAAAAAGTCATGAGTAAAATCCCTAAATGCAATAACAATGGCTCTAGAGAACATCATTGGTGCATTTTTCAAGCCAAATGATATTACCTTATAGGTGAATGATCCCAACTCTATTGTTAAGGTGGTATTTGTCCAATCCTCCTCTATGATAGGTATTTGGTCATAGCCACTGAACACATCTATGAATAAATATACTTCGTGCCCTATGACAGATACTAGTACCTCATCAATGAATGGAATTGTGAAGGGATCATTAACACAAGCATCATTTAAGAGGTGATAATCACCACAAATATTGAACTCCCCCATCTTCTTTGGTTGTACCACCATAGGGCTTACCTAATTAGATTTTTCCATAGGAAGAATTATTCCTGCTATGAGCATCCAATCCAATTCTTCCTTGACTTTGATTTTCATGTTGGGGTTTATCCTGTAAGGCCACTTTTTAATGGCCTTGCACATTATTTAAGTTCAACGTGCATTTATCCAAGAGAGGGATTTACACCTTTGACTTCTAAGAATATGATAGGGAACATGTCTTGATAATCTCTCAAAATCTATAACACTTATAAGAAGTTAGCTTGTGTTTAGTAATCACCTATATGAGTCAACTTAGGTACCTCCTCTATACCAATGTCCCCAATATGTTATTTGAGAGGATATTGATAAATATTTCACTCTCCTTCAGGATGGTGTCTCAAAGGTTTCTTTCAGCCTCTCATTTTGGAAAATGAATCTATCATAGCCTATCTTCTTCTATTTTTTCTATAACTTCCCATAGTAGTGGTTCTAGATCCCTTTCTGGTACAAATATATCTTGAAGATCTATATCATATTTTATTTCTTGGTCAGATTGCTCCTCTAAGTGGTCTTAGATCCGGTGACATGGTTGGATCGCTCCCTATTCTTGCTCCTAAATTAGGTTATATAAATTTGATGTCTCTTCTACTTCACAGACCAAATTCTATTTCAGAGAAGAAACCATCAGAGTTGGTAAATCCTCAACTCATCCTTAGCATAGGAAAGTCTCCATTTGCTCTAGATCTCGATAGAATATGGGATGATCAATCTCAACTACAAAGGTCTATATAAAATAATATTGTATTTATGCCTAATTCTTCATTTCCTTTCTATGCTCTTGGTTAATGTACCATATCTTAGGAATGATCCCAAGAGTATAAATAAAAGTATGATGCTAGTATTTTGTAGTGATTCCTTCTCCCATCCAAACCTCAATACACTTTTAGATATGTAACTAAGGAGGTTCTCCTTCCTAAAAAATTAGCTACTCCTATCATACATATTATGTTATCTAAAACCTTATGATCAATAATTTATAGGCTTGGTCCTATGTCATGTGGCCTTCTCTGTGCATTAACCACCAATTCACAACAACTATTTTGAGTTCATGATTGAGATCATTGACCCTTTAGTTCATATCAGGGACATGTACATAAAATTTCAAAAGGAATTCACCTACATATTCAGTTGTGAAGTACTAATCTATCTCTTTTTCTATTGTTTATACTATATGCAAAGGTCATCATTCATGGTCACCCTTGGCCCAATTTAAGATATGTGTATATAAATCTCCACTTACTAAAGCTATATCATCCTAAGGTAGCAGACCATCAGGTGCTATATCTATGTAATCCTTGTTAGTATAGTCTATGTTATAGATGAAATCAACCTCAGGCTATGTTGGTGACCTCACAGATATCGAGTGCACTTCCTACTACTTTAACTGATGATTTTAAATAGTACTTATTATAGGTGTACTAGGTAACTCTATATATTCCAAAACCTATCTTTTTGGAATAGGATGGTTATAATTAAAACTATAGTTTGTGGTTCTTATATCCTATCACCCATCATCTTTTATCACCTTCATCCAGATAGTTCCTATAACTGCATAGGGATAATCTAGATCTATGGGGATGATATATGGCTTTGCATTTACTTTATTCAAGGGAATAATGATGTTATTATCATCTTAGTATGACATAAACTAATTTATGATTGTATTTATAGTCATCCACCGATCATAGGCCCATTTATTTCTAATGAGAGTAGGATAGTAAGTCTTGGTAGTCTTCATCTCAATGACTTCAAATTCACCTTACAAGCTAAGCTCTACAAATTTAATCTCCACATCTTCCAATCATCATATGGGTTCAACCTTCCCATGATCTATGAGGTTAAGTGTCACAGGACTGTAACTCAGTGTAGGTCATCCAATGGCCTCCCAAGTGTATCTAAGAATCATATTGACTCTGCTTCTAAAATCAAATACAACATTTATTACTTCATATCTAGTTACTTCGATGTCTACTCTCACATCTATTTCTCATGGTTTCTTAGTTTCCACATAACATACCATCTTTTTAGTTAGATATTAGCCTTTATATACACATTCTAATAGATTGTGTAAAAGATTCATTATGTTCTGGGATATATCCTCATTACACAAGGTGCTAAGGAGCTTCATCAAATCAGTTAGTGCAGTGAAAAATCCTTCTTATTACAAGATTCACACAATCTATCCATACATATAAGTGTCCATGGATGCATCATCTCTTTCAGTGTTCCCTTACTATTGGAGATTCTTAAGAATATGCATAACTTCCTATATCAGGGTTTAATCAACATTGGGGTCTGGATACCTATTAAGATGCACTTTATTTATCCCACTATCCACAAGCATATCTAATAAAGGAAGTCCTTATGATACATGTTATTAATGTGTGACTACCTATGAAAATGAATTATCTCTTAGTTATACTTGGACCATGTTGACATTACACATAACATTGTCTTTACATTGGTTCTCTAGCACTGGGCAGTCCTCTATATCATGTTGGTTAGAAGTTTTATAGTAGGTGAAGTATGACTACCATTAAAGATTCTATGCATAATTACATTTTATATGGTCCAATTCAAAACCTAATAGACTATCTTCCTCATCCTCCTTGTACACCTCCTCTATATCTACCTCGATAATTGCCTCCTCCTCTGATACCTTGGAAACCCTAACCACCTTATTGTTGTGGCCCAAAATTAGTTATGTTTTGGGGTGAATTATAACCCTATTAATGTTGGTAGCTATAATACCCAACATATTGGGTCTATTATGGGTTTGGAGCCCAACTAGCCAGCTGTGCTTAGGGAATTATAGGGTTTTAAGGAGCTAGACATTGAGGTGTGAATGTCTATGTAATAATTTTCCATTCTTGTGTAGTGGGTGGTCCATTAGTTGATCCTTATGTCTGATAATATTGTATTTTAGTATCCCAAACTATAGTATTCTATGATTTATTAGCAGGATTTACCTCCAATAGAGACGTATCATATGGTGTAGCATTTGTTTACTACACTATGATTGTAAAAACATTTTTATTAATGTCTTCCTTGAGTTTTTGTAAGGCCTAACAATCCTTATCCTCATGGTTCATATATTTTTAGGATATACAATACAAAATCTATGGATTTATAATGTAATGATATGTAATAGAGTGACCTACCATTTGACAAATTTTATAGAATTGAGTTTTAAGCCTTGGACACTCATTTATGTGATGCCCAAACTGATTAAATTCTATGCACCCAATGTCTAACTTTTATTTGTCAATCTTATATTAATATTATTCAAGATTTTGGAGAAGGATTTATAGTGTATGTTATACCTTAGATGAAATAAGTATCACATCACCATAATTCTTGATTTATTCTACTTGGATCATAACAATACGAGCATCTGATTTATCACTAAACTTTTTCTAGGCTAAAGTAAACTTGATACAAGGTCATAGACCTTTGACAAACTAGGTAAATTTATCCTTTTCTTTCATAATAAATTCCACTTTATTCATGACATCCAAGAATCTATCATCATAGTCTTCAATAGTCTCTCTGGTCCCTTTTTAGATCTCCTTTAGATCTTGTATAGTCTAGCTTATGCTTTTCTTTACCTTGAACTCTATGATTAACCATTTATTTATCTTGTCCAAAGTCACTACATTGGTATATTTATGATATATGAATTATAAGGCTCTTTTAGTTAGAGCACCAATTAATTCATACTTCATTATATTTTCATCTGTAACTCCTTTAACTTGCCATTTAATTAAATATGTAAGAAGATATTGTTTAGGGTCTAAAAACCCATCATATGGCACCAGACTGATAAAAGCTCTAAATTGAAGCATCATACCTGGTGCTTATGTATTCATAAGAATCTATTATTATTATACATGCTTATTAATAGTAATATGTGGTGAGTATCCCTATGATCATTGTGTAAAAGGATAAAATGCTTGGAGATGTGATCCTAAAGTGGGGCTGGGTGATTTTGACATAGTCAAAACTTCAAACTAGCTATCGTAGTTTACTTTCAATCATGCTATAACTTGTTTTAGGATAACTGGGTTGGTGCATATTAATATATTTGATTAGATGTACTAATGTTGTTCTCTTAAAAAAATTATTTACTCTCTTGGTGAGATCTCTTTAATATCTTTAGGTTTTTCTCATACACTATTCTCTATTCTGGATCAAGCAATATTGATCTTTCACTTTGGTAACTAAAGTACCATTATCTAAAAATAAATAGGGATTAAGGGTTGCATGATATTTGGGTGAATGGTATAAACCTCCTTAAGCTATTTATTCATCACTTGAACCTATACTAGCACTATGACTATGCAACATTCTACTTCCTTCCTCTATCAATAACCTTTTTTACGGCTATGAACCTTATCCTAGCTATTCTAACACACTAATCTCTTCCTTCTCTTCTCTTTCCTTATACTCTACATTACTTTCTTTCTCTTCATCTCTTTTCAACTTAGAATTATCACTCTCTTATTTCACACTTCTCTTATCTTTTTCCTCTTCTTGGTTACTCTTTGCTCCCACTCTAATACTACTACCTCTCAATTTTACATCTGATTGGGTATCTATGCTTTGGTTTCACCTTTTCTATTATCCTAGTACTTGATCTAACTCTATGGTCTTCTTCCTTTATTCTCATAGTGATTTGTTTATATTTTGAGTCTTTTTCAACTATTTTTCTATTCTCTTAGACATTTTAGATCAAGGTTCAAGCCTTTCTCATCATTCTATCACACATATCCCCACAGTGCCCATGAAACTACTCCATGTTAGGTGGAGTGGGTACTATGTATTTTTATATAGTAAACATTTTAATGAGAACATGAAATAATTGTAAAAATTTACCTTGTATTCCCCTCACAAACTAATCTTTTATAGCTTTAAATTCAATACAACATTGTATTGTGAATTCACTTATATAACTATCAATGGTTGTGTCTACCCAGTGATCAATCGCACGCATAT